>JASSRZ010000054.1:6423809-6449782 GCA_032164315.1 Malacoctenus gilli | reverse complement strand
CACAACCCAACCCTACCCACACCTGAGAGTTTTCTCCTTTTTTCCCTAAACTCACAATGCAAACACACGCAGTCACAAATGTTTTGACAGATGTGTAGACGACTGATTGATCCATGAATCAGCACTGGATGTTTGAGTTACGCACAACACTGTGTAATCTGCTATTCTTTAATTATTCATCGCATTTGGGTGGACATTAGCAGTTGTCATAGTGACAGCAATCTGTATTTTTGGTGAAGAGAACACAATTAATGTCTGTCATCTGTAAGCGAGCGAGCAAACGGCGTCCTGGTGAGTCATTTGTAGTCTAAATACAAACGAGAGCAACTCTGCCTTCCTGCCGCCACAATGAAACAAATCTGAAAGTTCAGAAGTGAAGCAACTGCCTGTTTGCATTTGCATCAGCATCACAATTTCTTTCCCTTTGCCTGACTGGAGGATATTTCCATGTTCCACCGTTCCATTAAAGCCTCCAAATGCATGCCGTCTTCCTCACCCCAGTGTGTTGCGCAGATGAATCACCGTGAGGTTTCAGCGGAAAGAACATGCATTAGCGCAGCGCGAACAATGTCCCGACTTTTAAATAGTAACCCCGTCATCGGCTGCAAAACTCTCAAACGCAAATGCAACACACGGGCGAGCCGCTCGTCCTTTTCCTGTGATTACAGGATATGAAATACACTCAGCGAGCGTTTAAAGAAGAAAAAATTAAAACACGGCTCACCTCATCTCCACGGACATTCGTTTGTGCCGAAGTGATTAATGTTGTGATTAATGCTCAGGATCTGTTCTTCTTAGATTCGGCTTCCTCACCAAAAGAAAGTTGTTCCAAGGACTTCATTAATCCTTGAAGCAGTAACGGAAAAAAAGCAAAAAGCACCGTCTGCCCGAGTTCAAATAAATGTTCTGGAATAAAGAAGCTTTTTGTGTACAGTCACTTTCAGAGCTGTGTAGTGAAAGAAAACACACAAGCCAATTACAAAAGAAGATTTTTGCGATTGTTGTCAGGAAAGGAGGAGAAGTTGGGTTTGTCGACAGCAGTTTGCAGTGTCCTTGAATTGCAAATTTAGTGCGGCTGCGTTTTCACATTGACCCTGATTGACGCTCGCAATGTCCGAAGTCATTCAGACATCAATTAATTGCAGCTTTTGTTTCTGTGGAATGTTCTAGTAACACTGAGCTGACACACTTTATTTTAACAACTCACCGTGTGGCCACTACAAATTATTTACTGGTTAATAAGCCATTACTCAGTTACTTGTACCTTCTTTACATGCTGTCATCTGCACCAGCAGTCACTAATCAGAATGAAATACATGTGTGAACCTGACATTAACATTAGCTGTAAGTGGTTGATTCGCTGGATGCTCCAGTGGAAGCTTTGGTCTCCGGTGCTGCAGCCTGGAAGAAGAGCTGCTGTGGAAAGCTTACTCCGTTCAGTACTGCTGCCTTGTTCTGGATTTAGCTTTAATTGATAATGCTCAAACAGTTCACTACGTGTCTTACGTTTATTCTGTAGGATTTTATTTTTCTTCCTGTCGCTAACGTTTTGCATTTCGCGCTTCGTATGCGCGTTACGTCATCAATCGCGGAAGTGAGCGCGCGCTGCGTGGATCGCCAAGATGGATGAGTAATCAGAGCCCATTAAGCCTCCGGGAAACGTCAATAACTCAGTGTAATATGATTTCATTCGACGTAAACTTCCAGGTATGGACCTTTTATTGCTTTATTCATATTATCCTTTTTTAAAAAATTTTTTTTTCAGAGTTTCTTATTTCCGGTATTATGAACACGTCGCAGCCATATGACCGATGCGGCGCTACAGGTGGGCGGGATGGGGGTTCAAAGAGACGTTTTTGCTTCAAGTGCCACGGAGCAATTTAGGGAGGAATGAAGAGCCTCTGTCTCCTACGTAGTATCCAGTTCTTATCATATACTCACAGTGTATGGTTTCAGCACCTTCATTTAGATTCAGAAAACAATGTGAGTAAGAAAATGAAAGCTGACCAATTGTTTTAAATGTCCTCATGGCAAGACACTGTCTATGGATAGGTGAGTCGAACTCGTCGTCTGTTTGCCTTGTTATCAACGACGGCCTGTTGAGAGAGGGAACCTGCATTTACTTGGTTGAAGCTGTGATCTGCTCCACCTCAAATTAGAAGCAAGTGGTAGATGATGGGTGAACAGACAGCTGGTTGGTTGGTTGGTGTGATAAAAGTTTGCCACTTGTCCTCCATGTAATGAAGTGTAAGTCTTGTTGGGGTGGCGGCTCAGACCCGCAGCAGGTTGTGGGGAGTTTGTATGTGGGCATCGGTACAACGGTTGAGAAGGAAGCAGGAAACTAAATAGTGCTGGCAACAGGAAGCGTTATGGAAGGAAGGCGTGGACATGTGACATTTGGGCAGCATCCTACAGGAAGGAATGGTGAGTGGTACTCAGACTGCACCTACATGTGCATTGTGCACCGATGTCAGCAGCTTCTGCTGGGAAGAACTCACATCTTGTGGCATTGAAAACGTTGGGGAAGCATTACAGAGAGTGCTGGCTGTTGTTTTGTCCTCCACATCTCTCAGATCTCCATGAGACTGAAGCTCTATGCAACGAGGACATAATCAGTCTGATCCATGAAGGCCTGACACTTTGACACCCAATGTCTCGGTGCCTGACGTGGGTCACATGACTTAGTGGGTTGGAGGATTTTTGGCAGCTTGTGCAACTTCCTCCCAAAATTTATTTGGGTTTAATGTGGTGGCTGATCAGTGTGTACATTTTAATTGAAGAGTCCTTTGGAAAAAAAAGAAAAGTGGAGCTCGTCTAAATGTCAGCGCCTCACATGTCTGGAACCTCATCAAGCGATGAGCAGATATGCATTGAAACAGCTTGTTTTTTAATTAGTTGCCTGAAAGAGTTTGTCGTGAACACATTTCCTCGACTGAGCAACACTATCAAAGGAAAATGAAGGTTGTTTACCTCTTACTCAACTTGCTAACAGGACAGAAACGTCTAAATGCAACACCAGTAACACTCGTAACTCAACTCACGATAAAGAAACACTGATTCAGAGATATTCCCCTGATACGCTTTAATACAAACACATCCTTTTAATTTCAGTCTGCATTCTTCAAGGGAATTTTAGATTGTATACCCTTATTTTGAAATCCATTGCAACCTTTGGCCTAAAGGTTATTCCTGCAGATGTGAGTCATTCACCTTTTGACTCCATCACTCGGTGTTTCCTGCTCAGCAGCCACATAACGCTCCGATTATAGGATTCCACATTAATGTTGACTCAAAGGTTGAAGCGATTGAAAGCTCCAGCAGCAGCAGCAAGCAAATAAATCTTAGAGTCAAAATGTTGTTGTCAGCATTGTTTTGTTTTTCTTTATGGTGGTGTTATGTTTGTATTTGGGATGAAGACAAGTGCTGCTCATTGATTTTGTGTCCCTCCTGCACATGTCATCGAAGGTGACGCCAAACAATCCATCACTCGCTGTGTTCAGGAGAGGGGCTGCGTGAAGGCTCTTCGTCCTGGACTGTTGGCAGTGTTGTGGGAGGTGCAGTCGCCGCGGCAGCAGTGCAGGAGGAGGCGGCCAAAGCCCTCTGGGTTTGAAACACAAGGTAGGCTCGTCATTACAGAGATTTACACCAGCGACTGCTCGCCTGCTTTGCCGTCCCCCGTAGCCTCCAGCTGGTGGTGGTCCTGCTTCATCAGCAGTTCTGTTTGGGCAAAATTGGAGTTTGTTTACGACTTATTGGCCAAGCACAATAGGCCGCAGAACTTACAATAAAGTGCTCCTGTCAGAAGCGAAGTAAACACTTACAATTTACACTGAAACTACAGAAGTTCAGACTATTTTCTTTGAAAACCATCTAGGATCATCTAAATTACTTTCATTAATCTCTAAGACCTGTTGGAGACTCGTTATGAATTCAAAGCGTAGTTTTCACAACACTAATGTTTCTTGGTGGAAAATTCCCCAGAATAAAACAGGACATGAACTCAATCAGATCACAGGTCTGTAGTTTGTTCACCTCTGACAGAGGCACTTGAGCCACAGCCAGCATGAACGGTTGCCATCAATCATGTGTTGTTGCTTGTTGAAAGGATGTTGCTTTTTGGTTTTGTGGGGTTGTTGTCTGGTGTCACTCAGCAACAACTCGTGTGATGCAAAGTCAGGACTGCCAGTCACTTTCTGAGCTGCCAGTTGGAACTCTTTGTGCTGTTGAATAACTGTATTGTTGACACTGCGATGAGGTAACGTGTTGAATTCAGCGTTATTTCACATAATAATCCATTGCAAGTGATCCACATGGAAGTGAAATGCCGTGCGACTCCAGAGTCATCAGGCCTCGCTTGGCTCTTTCTGAGTCCTCTTCCGCTATACATCTCAGCGTGTTTGCTGTAGCTGCTGTTTATAAATATCCATAATTGTTCATTTATAAATGAGTGTTCTGCCCGGCCAGCTGCTGCGCTGCTCTCTGCCAATGTCAGCAGGGATGTCATCCTGCCTCTGCCACACCAGGACGATTACCAGGACCCTCTGAGGGAGGAAACCAAAGAGGAGTGTCCCACTATTCTGGTGGAGAGAATGCACTAGAGAAACCAATTAGACACTTGTCTATGAGACAGAGCCCAGCGGGCTGATGGAACATTTGGGCTCCCAGCAGGTCTGTGGAGCTCGCGTGTACAAAAGGCTGCAACAGAACTCCTGCGACTCAAATTAGCTTTCTAACAGGCCACTTAGAACGCTGCAGTTTGCGTTAACCAGCCAGAATAGCTGAAGTGGTGGCGGAGGAAAACGCTGCAGATGAAACTGATTGGAACGTGCGCTGATGCCGCCATTGTTACCGAGCCATTACCCTGAAGAGAGCTGGCATTATATATTACAGGTATCGAATAGGACACTTGAAAAAAAAGCTGCTCCCACTCTCTCTTCTGTCCTCTTCGTACAGAATGTTATCCGTCAGCTTGTCTTGAATGAATAAAAATATAAAATAAAACTAAGACTGAAAAGCAATCAATAAAGAAAACTCTCCGGATTCAAAAAATAAAGAAAACATCTTAAAGCAAAACTAATGGAAAATTCAGAACCTATTAAACTGTTGTTAGCCATCAACTATTTAACTCTTTTCAAATAAAATGTCATTCAATGAGCTTCAACCTCAAACTAAAATAAACTTATTGGAGAAAACATGGATCTAAGTGGACAAGAGCAGAGTGAACACCTGGTAATCATGTTTATGTCCCACTCCCCCTTCATCCAGAGGACCCTTAGTCTCAATACAGTTGTACGTCTTGGATGTAAAAATAGATCAAATGTTTACTGTGATATTTGAATACTTGCACAAAGAGAAAATGTCTGCGATTACTCTGCATGGCATCAAACGTGACCCGTCGCAAAGTGAGCTGAACCACGCTTCCTGTTTAGGCTCCAACGGTATCACTTCAAACGATACGTGTTTATCTGCATGGAGGATAAAAGAGCTTATTTGCACTGAAATCTCAAGCAATAACAGTAGACATGAGTTATGTGGAATAGCCAAAAGTTGAATGCTTTGCCTCCTATGTTCAGCTCTCATTACATACATTACGTGAGGGCCGGGGTGATGTTTTTATATGAGGACCAGGAGCTCTCTGAAATAAGCAATTTAGCTGACACATGAAGGAGCTCCGTCCGCCTGCTGTTCCACTTACTGGGGAGATGCACTGTCTCCCAGATGTCAAAGACACCTATTGTTTTTAATATTGCTCTTTCAACGGCTTGCAGAGACAACTGCTACCTTGACATATGCAGTCCATAATTGGACCCTGCATGCGTCTCGCTGCATGTCAAGGGCCAACAATCAAATGAGGAGGCTTTTCTACCTTTATAATTTGGACTACCTATCATTTCCGCCATCACTTAAGCTTGTACTATTCATAGCCTCTGGCTTGTATCATTGTAGTGTGGCTGTTCCACATTTGCATAGCTGTCAGCACTGTGCGGGTCAGCCCACATCCAGCTGACATCAGGTCAGCTGGCAGTCGGAAGAAGGAGGAAGATGCTCCTAAAGTAGATTTTTTGAAGCAATAACCATGAGAAGCACTAACGAAGGCCCTCCAAAAGAGTTGCAGGGTTAAAGGTTAATAAGTGTATAGGGGTCCTGTGAAATAGTGACATTCAACAAGTCAACAAGGTTGCATGTCACAAGTTGAATTGCGAACGCAACATTCGAAAAGTTATACGTCAAGTTTGCCACGCAGGAATAAATGAAATCGGTCGGACTGAAAATAAAACTGAGTGATTCGTTAGAAGTTGGCACATTAGGCACACGCGCTGCATTCAAAGCTAAGCTCCCATTGGTTCTTTCATCATTATGTTTGTCAGGCACCTGCTGCCAGGTCGTCCTCCAGACCTTTACGATACCTGGTGTGATATATGGCTCCACCTCGGTGCCTGATGCAGGTCATAGGCAGTCATTAAATGCTTTAGAGGCCACCGTTAACCGCTGCCTTTTTATAAGGCGTCCAATGACAGGTCAATGACACCGCGATTTGTCCTGGCGGACCTGGAGTTGAAACCGCCGGACAACATTATGACAGCACATTTATACGCCACGTTCACGGCGCAGTTAAAGTGCACAACGCATTCAATTTCTCTCTGCGTCTGGCTTCTGCCTCGCTGTTTGTTAATCGGTCTGGTTTCATGTTAGTTACCTTGACAACACATTCTCTCCTCTCCTTCCCCGTCAAACTCTCCCTTGACTCCCGCACAGTGTGCAGGGCGATTTAGTGGAGGAAATGTGTTGCAAATACATCTCGCGCCTCCCCAGTGGCATATTAATGCTTAAGTTGTCCCTCAGGTCAAAGCGCCGAGAGCGCCGCAGAATGTGATGAGGCAGTCCTGCCATGAAACTCGGCAGCCAGGCCCGTGGATCTCCCAGATTTCGCGGCGAAAACACCAAAATGGCCACGAGGTCACGTTGTTTTTATCCCTCTTTTTCCTATCGAACTTTTTTGCATTACATTTGCACCTCTTTGAGATTATCACCCAAACACCTCCGCTCTGCTTCCCTCCCTCCCTTCCCCAGAACTGTGACCATTCCCTGATCTGAACCAAGCAGACCACTCTGTGGTTAGGGGGCTGCTGGGTTTTTTTGCAAGAAGGGGAAGGGCATGTCTTGCAAATGGCCATGTCATGTGGAGCACTGCCCGGCCAGTTGCACCACAGGGAGTCGTGGGGCTTGGAGCCGAGCATTCAGGCAGACAGAGAGAGGGAGGGAAAGAAGGAGAGAGAGAGAGAATCTTTGGCTCGGCGAGCTGAGATGTTCTGTGAGCCAAACTGGATTCATGGAGAAGGCGGACGGAGAGGGAAAAGAGAGAGATGGTGGGAAACGAGTCAGGTGGCAGGCTGAGGATGCGGTTGAGGGTTTTGACAAATCACGGCAAAAGTGCATCATGAATTGGAGGAACAGCAATTCCAACAGCAAACTTTAGAGAGTCCGATCACTGAAAAAAAGGGCTGTTTTTAATTTTTGGGAAGTTTGTTTACCAATGAAAAGGTTGGATGAAGTGCCAGCATGGGATGCGTTGTGGAAGTGCAGAGTCAGAAATGTGAGTGGGTCAACTTTGACGTAAGTGATGATAAATGAATTTTAGTATTTGAAAGTCAAATCAAAGTGGTGAGTTTCCAGCTGAAGAATGCCTCTCAGGACAATCACTGGTGTCTCTGGTGAAGGCTGAGCTGGTTTTCACAAAGCTGTTAGTTTAATCTTTCATTGATTTGCAGAATAAACAATAACTCCCCCAAAAAGCTTTTTTAGTACATGTGGACAAAATAAACACCTCGTGTTGGTTCAATGGATGAAGGCACTTTGTCTTTCAGCTCTTGTTAAAGCTTTAAAAACTTTCCTCCTGAACTCTGTCTGAACCTTCCTAAATTGAGATAAGAATACTGTAACACCAGTTGGGCAATGAAAAAGAGATCAGACGAAAGAGGGGGTCTGAGGACGCCGGGGGAATAGAGACAGAAAAGTCCAAGACATCACGATAGAGAAACAAGGGCGACGGAGGGGGAAAAAAGACGGCGTGAGGAAGGGGGAGCGAAAAATCAGCCAGGTGAATCAATTTAATGAAGTATCACGACTCCCTTATCATTCGTCTGGCCCCCTGCAACCCACCCAGCCCCCACAACACGCCCCCCACCCCACCTCCTCGTCCCGAGTCACTCATGACACTGCAATGCCATCCTGACAGGAAGAGGTGCTGCTGCGACTGTGGCTGAGCCTGGTCTGTCACAGCGGAGATTTGGAACTAATTTAGGAAACATGACCCGGGATCTGGGGGGCCTGAAATGGATTACTGGGGGGGGGCGGCGGAGGTGTCGGGTTAATGTGATTCACAGGCGTTTGCCACAGAATTAAAGAGTCGTGGTGGTATTAATACACATGAGATGGAATCAATGTGTCCCGTCTATGCCTCAATGTTGGCGCTGTGTCCTTGCCTCCACTGCTATTCGTCCTCATCACTGCAGCGCACGTTTACCTTGAGCAGGTTCGGAATGCCTCCCTATTTATACAAATGTCACAATTTGATGAAAAAGGCTGAATTTATTCAAACACAAAAATAAAAGAGAAGAGAAAACATGTCATAATCTCCTGTGTCCTGACAGGATTTGTGCCATCTTTCCCTTCGACTTACTTACAGCAGCAACAGGCAGATGGATTTCCTCCGTAATTATGGCAGAGCTGCATAAAGAGCAGCTCTCCTCTCTCACTGAGGTGTCCTGTCTGTGTGTGTGTGGTTCAGCTGTGCGTGACTCTGCGAAGCCGCGATTGGGTGCTTTTAAGGAAGTGAAGCGTTATGCCAGCAAACAAGAGTGGAAGCGTGTATTTATGTGATTTTAGAGAAGAAAAAGTAAAATGAAGAAGGGAGGGAGACGCGAGGAGAGGCAAAGCCACTTTCAATAAGGCACCTTTTAATCACCACACTCACAAAGGGGGACGGTGAGATAACAAGACGGAGAGAGAAACAGAGAGCGAGCGAGAGAGTCCTATTTGGTCTCCAGGCGCAGACGTTTGCATGTTTCTAGCGAGCCGGGGGAGAGTCGCCTCAACCAAGCTTAAGCTCCTGGCAGCAGGTTATGCGCTGGCAGCATCATGTCTGCACCGTTTTCACATTTATGTGTAGAGTGTAATTCCTCGCTCACAGTCCGATGCAGGTGGGTGTTTGTCTTTGTGCTTCATCAACGAGTTCAAAAGAGGGATGCGGCTTCAGATACGCTGTCTGACTGGTCTGCGACCACCGCTTCCTTTTTGCTCTGCAGACTTTCTATCAGGAACTGCAAAGGGAGCGCCAGAAAGTTCTACTCGCAGTCTCGGGCGCCAGTGCCCTGTGGGGGTGTTGTATTATGCATTGCATTAGAGGCAAATGTCACCTGTTTCCAAGACGAATCTAACTGGATATTTGTTGAGCGTCAGAGCAGAAAGTGCAGAAAGTTCAGCCTGTCAGCATCTTTGAATCCGTAAGTTTTGGTTTACAAAAGCTTTTAAAAATCCTACTCTAAACACAGAGAAGGACTGAATCATTCAGTGCACTGCGAGCCCAAATGATGGTCTTTTCAGCACAGGTTTCCATATTCAACGGCTCAAATGGAGTCCGAGCACCGATGTAGCGGCTGTAGATTGCCGCCCAAAACACGACACATGCTGCACTGCGTGGAGCTTTTTAAGACTTCGAAGCAGAAAAAGACAACGATTCAGCCGCTCCCAACAGACGTTATTAGAACCATTTCAGAGTCGAAAAACTGACCAGAGACAGCGAGGAACGGCTGAAGCAGTCGCGGCTCAAAATAGCGGCGTTTATTCTGCCGGAGGATCATCAGCCTCTTTCTGCTGTGAATGATGTGGGTTTCAGACGAATGACTGAGCACCTGGAGCCGGGCGAGCTCTGCTCTCATGACATGGTGCAGCTTTTTTGATCGTCCCGATCATCGTTTTTCATCCCCCCCGTCATTTTCACACAGCAAAGACTTGAGAAATGATGTCTCAATCTGTGGCAGCAACCATGTTCACCAGATGTCTCCATGCAAATCAATACAACCAGATTTGTTACGTTATATGTGGGCTGTTGTGAGACGTAACTCTAAGGATAATATAGTCATCAACCTTCCCACATGTAGGATCCAGCTTTCAATCGGTGGCCTTGTGCAGGATCTCGCGTCCGTGCTCTTTCATCCATCACCGAGCTGCAGCCACGCTGTCAGTAAGACTGCTGGGAGCCAGGGCCGAGAAGTGGCTCGCCGGCGCAGTGTGCACTTTGTCATCATGTTGTTGTTCTTTTGCGCCCCACAAACTCGAAGCCTCGCACACGTCTCCAGCGGCCGCTCTCGCCCTGCCTCCCGCCTGAACCCGGAGGGACGCGGCGAGGCGCCAGCTCATTGTTACGCAAGCGCGCTTTGTGAGCGCGCATGGAAATGTAATGTGTCACATTACCGTGTGACCGACTATTTTAATGTGATTTCACTGACACTTCTTTGTATTGCATCATTATCCCAAACTGGCTTAAAATACTGGATGATTCACAGTGTCGACTCGGAAATTTGATGGGCACGTTTTGTACTCCGCCGCTGCTGCTGCTGAAATGTGAAATAGATGTAATGTGACCAAGTGCAAAACTACATCACACAGTTCACTCTGTATGGCCTTGTTGCATATTTTAGTGGCAGCTGTGGCTCAGTTTGCAAAGCGGCTCATCTGTTAATTCCAAGGTTGAAGGTTTGATTCTCCTTCTCACCTTTGTCCATGTTTCCACCATCAAGGTGCACAATAACCATCGCCCTTCAAATTAGCCTGTGAACGGGTGCATGTCATGAAATCCTAACAGTTCAAACCAAACGCCGGGGTGTCAAACTCACTTTAGTTCAGAAGCGGCCCCAGATAACAGATTTCAAACCTTTACGATCATAATAAGTCCCACTTTGACTGGACTGCTTGATAACAGAAGGCAGATTTATCATAGCTGTGCACAGACTTTAAAGTCCTTGCACAATATCGAAAGTCTTCTTTTTTCCAGTTTTGTCTACTTTCACTTTCTTTTTCCTTTTGATACACATTTTGTCATCATCCCCCTGACAACAAGTCTCCTTTCCTTGCTGCACCTCCTCCCCCCGTGCTATCAACACTGCTCTGGGTGGTCTGCCCCTCTGCAGACAAACATATCCGTGCCTTTGGGCGAAGCAGCAGGCGCAACATTTCCCCTGCAATAATTCCGCGTTGTGTCCGAGTAAGCGCTTTTTGTCTCTCTTCTAAATGGGACACGTAGCCTTTAAGCAACTCGCCCGGACATAATGATGGCTGGGAAGGAGGGAGTGAGTGTGTGTGTGTGGGGTGGGGGGGTGATGATGTGGCTCGGGGTGGGCTGACTGTTGGAGGAGAGTTTGAGCCCTGCAGCCTTAGTTTGTGATGACTGTTTGTTGGCCGTGGGGGCGTCGCTGTGTTCTTGCCGCTGTGTCCTGTGGTGACGCGTCCCGCGTGGAGCCTGCTCCCGTTTCATACTGTAGACCTCCATTTGGAGCCAGTGACTGACAGCGTGCTGTGTCCCTCTTGACATTTTTTCCCGTACCCAGAGGGCAAAGATGCGTGCGTGCACATGTGTGTGCGTGCGTGTGCGTGTGCATCCGACCACTGTGTAGCACCCACTGCTTTTCCATCTCTGTCCACTTCTCCTTCTTCAAAGAGATCAACGTTTTCACTCTCGTATTGTCTCTTCAGACACTCAGGAATGAAGTGATGTTTTTCACAAGAGGTATTTCCTCCAATAAAGACATTGACAGAAGTATAGAGGACCCCCCCCCCAACACACACACACACACACACACACACACGCACACACACACACACACACACACACACACACACACACACACACAACATGTAAAATCCTTGTGCATGTGCATGTTAGGGGTCCTTGTAAATGCATGTGTAGAAATAGGGAGGTGAGACACTCCAGACACACAGAAGGTGACGCAACGCAGGGATAATTCTTTTCCCGTCTGCTGTTGGGAAACTTCTGCTGACTTTGATAGATGTGTCTGCACCAATAATATGACATTTCCACACTGAAGCAAAAAAAAGAAGAAAAAAAAACCTCGGTTTGAAATGTCACCCTGCCGACTGCCCCCTCCACTGCCCTCTCTTTCTACTTTTGGTTGCACTTTCTCTTATGTGACCGCGCACGCCGTGTACGTGCTCACAAACACACTCCCGTCCTGTCTCCAAGGTAACAGCAGACTGGAATCTCAGGTACCCCCTCAAAGAAAAAGCTGGTTTTGTCCTCTGCATCCTGTTGATAGCTTGGTTGTGTCCTTTCTTTTCCTGCTATTTCTAATAGAACAACACAGGTTTTTCATGTGATTTGATTGATAGCAAATCACCATTTTTGTGTTAAAATCTCCCATAAATGGTGTTTTGCATTTTTGGTTATTTTCTTTTTTCGTAATTTTCGCTCTCATTCACCAGATTTTTCTAGAATTCTTTGTATCCGCTTGCAGTTTCTTTGTTGGCCGCCTGGTGAGTCTGTTCCCTCTGCTTTCCTTCTAATTTCTTTATGATGTGGAGATTGTGGAGATTCTGTCATTCTTGGAATCAGCAATCAATGAAAAACAGTTTAGTTGATGCTGGAGGTATTTTAGACTCAGGTTTCTGTTTTCCACTTCTCGTTACCAGGATCTGTCGAGAGTCCTCTGAAGAAACCCTGCTTATTGTGGTCTTCCTTCGTCTGATTCCCCCTGGACTTTAATTGTTCTTTTTTTATACTGTTCTGCTTGTCTGCCACCATTTTCCCCTGTTTTGCTGTGCCTTTCCTTTAATTCCTTCTCATTTTTCTCTTTTTCCTTCATCACCCTCTCGCTTTTCTTTCGATTCCATCTTTTACTTCTCCATTTTGTCTCTTCCCGCCTACTTTTCTTCTCATTTATGTTCTCTTGCTGCTGTTCCCACTCCTCCTTCTGCTTCTCCTCCTTAATATCATCCACATCCCTCTCTTTCTCCTCCCTCTTCTTGCCCTTTTACTTCTCTAACTTCATCCTGTTTTGTACACTCAACCTCAGCACAGTTGTCGGTCGACTGTGTTTGTTTCGCACGTGAGTCGTGTGGATTGAACTGATCTGGTCAGAGTCTGAAAGCGACGGCTCAAGGTCAGCGTGACCCCTGAGTGTGACCACTTCACCCCGTTGCAGTGTCTTTTGAAAGCCTTCCAAGGCCGCGTTCGCCGTCCGAACTCGGGGTTGCTGCATGACCTGGACCTCATAAACTGCCTTTGTGACATTACACGGCCCTAAGCTAACATTAGTGCTGTAATTACGACATTGTGTCACACAAATGACCGAGTGGCCAACGTATAGAAAAGGAATTATGCATTTCAACGGCGCTGAAGAGCGCCACCACTGTGACATCATGACACGATGCTCAGCTCAAACACTCCTCTCTGAGCCATTACTGGGAACAGAAGGAGGGACCGCGGCCATAACTCACATTCGGTATGCTTATTACCTTTTATTACGTTCCTTCATGGTCTTTGCGACATATATTATATGACTCTGCACAGATATTACTGCCAACTGCGACTTTCAGTGGTTGGCAGCGGCGCATAACCACATGGCGGTAATTCGGGTTTGTCGTTTAGATTTAGCTACTCAACTAAATTTGTAGTGGGAGAGATTTTAATACGCAGAGCCATTATTAGAATAATGAGCGCGAGCTTGTGGGGATTGAAATCTCAACTCGTCAATCGTCGTTTGATTGGTGACAAATCTGATTTTGATCCGGCCTTGCTGGGCTGTCTTTAACGTGAAAAGCAACCTGTGTTTTAACACTTTACCCTCTCGTCTTTATTGTCGTCTGCAACGCACAGTCTCAAGTTTTTCAGTTGCTTTTATTTCGAAAATAAACATGAGACAGACTTGTTTGGAGAAGTCAGGTGGTTCAGGATCACCAAGGTGATCACCGTCAGAGAAAACAGCCAAGCGGTTGCAGATCCACTGAATATTGTGGACACCAGCTGCTGGCTTGTGAGCAGGATGAGCGGCGCTCAACTCGACAACTGTTCTCGTGCAGAATGAACGCACAGCACTCTCTGACTCACCGCATATTGTAGCAATAAAGCGCGGAGCGGTTTCAAGCTTAAGTGAATAACCTGGCGAACCGTGTCTGTCAACGCTGAAACGCCGCGCTCGCCGCGGTTCCAGGAAGTCCTGCGAAGACCGCGGATAGCCAACGTACCACTTTAGTGCGACAGCAGTAAAGAGCAGCTCCCATCGAGTGGAGCTTTAGGAAAACCTGACACAGCAGGTGGTGAGACAGCATGCAGGATTGAACCTCCCTCTCTGGTGCTCGCGCTCTCTCTCTCTCTCTCTCTCTCTCTCTCTCTCTCTCTCTCGCTCTCTCTCTCTTTTATTTATTTTTTTCCTTTCCACTTGTCATGTTAACAACTGACAGCGACACCATGAATGCCTTTGAGGAGGGAGTGCTTGAGCTTAAGTGTGCCGCTATTTATTCCTGTTTGTACAAAATGTTAGGCTTAAAAAATGTGTGGGCACTTTTGTATTTTAAGAACTCTCGGGTCTGTGTTCTTTCAGAAGTCTGTGAATAGGCCATGATGTGTAAAAAAGGCGGCGAAAAAAAAACACGACGATCCCGGCGCTGTAATCGGGAGAAGTTTTTACCCTCCCTTTCGGAGGGGCTCGGCGCGTGATGTCTTTGGATGGAGCAGAATGTCACATGCGCCGTGTGGCCCTGAAGCCGTACACGTTCGCTCACTGTCGCTCCAGCCTTTTAAAACATTTGTTTGCGTCACGAACGGGAGCTGCAGTCAGGAGGCAGCCGCGTGTCTTTAGTCGGCAAGTGGAAGAGGGAGGAACCTTGATTTCGGTCCTCAGTTGCTTTGGGAGCGTAGATGTGCTACTTTGCTCCGTGCCATAGAGAGCTGGGAACCTTGACTTTCAGAGAGGTGAGGATAAAATATAAAATGTAACAGGACACAATGATTTGGGAAAAAAAACACAAAAGCAGACTATATTCTTCTGATTCAGGTGCTGAAAGTGAGACATCTCACAATTTCGAGTTAAATGTTGCCTTTTTCCAAGAGCTATTTTTAACAGTCCATAAGACTTAAATCTCTCGCCAGTCTGATTGAGGCAGCAGACGACCAGGGAGCCGTTGTCAGCGCCGCTCCTACCGCAGAACGAGGGGGGCTCACATCACACTCGAGCAACCATGAAGAGTCTAATCAGAGGGTGTCCGTCACATCCAACAAACCACCCAAATAGCATTTGTACAACTTCTAGGAAATCTCTTAAAATGTTTCAATCGATAAGCTGACTGGGACTCATCACCGGGTGTTCTTATATGTTCACTTACAACGATATCCTGAAACCCTTCAATGGTTCCACTGAAACAGTTTTGAGCAGAAGAAAAGTTTGAGAAGTTGTTGCAAGCTTTTCTCCTGAGGGGTCGCAACGGGTCCGCTTTCCAACTCCGGTGATGATTAATGGGAGAGCGGAGAACGCTTGGATTCTCAACATGTAGCCTTAGTTTTCACTTTTGACTTATGACTCTTCTTAAAAACAATCTCCTCATGTCCGCTCACCAGTTTGTTGCTGAAGCTCTGTTTCTGTTGGATTTCTCTTTTTATAATTGTAGAGCCAAAGTCATCATGACACATGTCTGTGCATGATGAATGTATTGAAGAAAAATGGATCCCAGGTAGCAGCGACGTCGCCTGGCTATGTGGATAAGGAAGATATTGTGTTGTGATGGAAATGTTGTTTTTTTTTATGAAAATAGAATGTGCATGTTAAGGGATCTTTATAAAAAGAGTAAAACTTAACATTTATGCAAAATTTAAGTTAGTTTGAAGTTTCCAATCTTGACTTTGACTTTTCCATCAAGTAGCAGATGCGTTTTTCTTTCTGTCTCTGTGTTTACATCGCTGCTGCCCTCCTCTTACCTTGTGTATTAATGTGGCAGCCTGGCGGGGACGTTGCGTGACAAAGATCCAAGCTGACAGCTTGAAATAACAGTTAACAGTTCCTCTGCCTGGTTCCCTCTGACATATTCACAGTGCCGTAATGTTAAATGGAGTGTGCCGCGGACCAGGCAGAGGCGCAGGTGCTCCCTGACACCGCGCCAGCTTCACCTCAACACGCCCACCCTGCGACTATCAATCCCACATCCGGTAACCCCCCCCCCACCTGTTTTTCATCCTGTCATGTCGCCCCATGTAAATTTCCTCCTGACGGCGTCTGCCGGCTTCTGAACCATAATCTTTCTGTCATGCCTTGTCATGTTTGTCGCATGTTCATGGGTGAAGCTGATTGGTACCTTTCGGTGGCCCTCTGACAGCATGACGTGGGCGAGTTATGCATCATGATTAACCAATTATGACTCACATAAAAATTCTAACTTCCAGCATACATACATTTATAAGATTGCTAACAATAGCCATTTAAAGATATAGTACTCATTAGGTTTCATTATGAGGATAAAAGTGACCATTTAAATAGCGCTGTGAAAGAGATGTCATTGAACCCGTCTTCTTTGCCTGCGGTAATCTTGCCATGCAGGTAATTAAGTAACTGCTGTAATCTGATTTTAGTGAATGAGATGCGTTCAGTTTAGTTCCTTTTTTGAGCAGTTGATTAGAGGAAGATGCTCTATGATCTCAACAATCTCCAACAGAAATAAACAGATCCATAAACTGTGACCCACTGTGGTTCAAAGGGAGGAGTGGGTGGTCTCCCAATACAAAGGTTGGTAGTCTGGTCCCCTGATGTAGGTCAGGTGCGGCTAAAAAACATAAAAAGCTGCTTTTAGGTGTTTGATGGAGACTCTAAGTCTCGCTGCTGTAACTCAATCTTGTGTCTGCAGTTGTGTGTTCTTGAAGTTCCGTCTTCATACAGATTGACAGTGATTCGCATCGCTTACATTCCAGCACGACTTTGTGATGTACCCAGTTGTAACTCGTATACTGTGATACGTGCTGCATCCGCAGACATCTTGCCAGCGCACCGCCTGTCTTCCTGTGCAGTATTACAGCTCAGATACCGTCTGTTGTTCATTACACTGATATGTTTGCACAACTTTAATCTAGAAAATGAGCATTCACTGACAACAATGAGACCGGTTTGTTTGCTGTTGTGCTAATAACCTCAATAAGTTGCACAAATTGTGTCATTTTCAGTGAAAAAACACCAAAAAGAAACCTTTAATTTAGTGGTGTAACTTTCACTGACAAACACTGTTTTTTTTCACGCAGCCCTCACAATCAGCTCTGTTAAGCAAGTTGGTCTCATTTTTCCCCCCCCTTCTCCATGAATGCAAATGCGCCAAAGCTGGAACAAAAGACAAACTACTCCAGCCCATTGTGTAACATCATGCATACTTTTGTGAAAACCCCAATAATACATGACCCGTGTGTACTGCACATTTCTCATCAGCGGGGCCATTGTGGTGGAACCCACCTCTCTGATTGCTTCCCCTTCTTGCCATGCACACTTTCTTTCATTTTCTCCACAGCGCTCCTCTCGCCAGCCCTTTGTTTCAAAGCAGCCTCTTTAATTGCTCGAGCCCCGCCATGCGAGCGTTGCGCGACGGCTTTCGCTCAGGCCTGGCGTGGCGTAATATTGGGGGAGATGATTTGTATTAATGATGGGTGGCGATAAAGGGGGGGCGGGGGGTGACGAAAGGGAGGAAAATGATATGAGACAGACGGAGGGGAGGGAGCTGTCAGGCAGAAAGGGGCTGATGAGCCACTGATCACAGCTCAAATGAAGCCCATCCAACCTTTTACCTTTCAACCCATAATTGTTTGTACGTCCATCAGGACGTAAAACTTCCGCGTGCTCGGGTTGGATGGTTAAAGCTGCAGCTCCAGCAAATCGTCCTATATTACCCCAAATATGTGGTAATATGTAGCATTGTTATGATGCATTCAAGAGACAAACTTTAGAGGAACCAGGTGTAGTTTTTCACAACCTGGGTTGAGTGTGAAACTACCTCCAAACGCTGGACTCAGAGGAAAACACACACAGCTTGTCTTTGAACTGGCGGAGAAGGCAGCAGCCTCTGCAGAGACATGCAGGCGTCCCTCTCTCTAGATTTCCGGCTCTCCTGGGACACTCCATGTGTTCCCAGGCCAACATTGTCCCTTCATCCTCTCCCGAGTCTCCCCAGAACTCCTCCACAGTAGGGGGAGCCCAGGTCACCACCACCAGAAGGCCGCTGTCATTTTTCCAAATGCTCTGTCAGTCCCTCCTTCTATCCTTCCCTCACGAGTGAACAAGACCCCAAGATGCTTGAGCTCCCTTACTTGAGAGTGGACCTCCAGAGGACGCAAACTAACGCTAAACTACTAGTAGGAAGAAAAAAAAGAAACAGCAGGCCTTCGGACTTTCAGTGTGCTGACAGCATTCGGACATTGAAACCTTCCCTCTGTCCGACCAACCGTTTGTCATTCTCCGGGCTCACCTGCTAACCCGCGTCAGCTGCGGGCACCTCAAACTGTGAGGCAGCTTGCTGATCAGCCCCGAAGCGAATCCGGGGCACGTTCCCCGACAAGAGGGGAGCTTACTCGCGCGCTGAGGCCTTCACATTGCACGAGGCCTCCGTGGAGCATCATCCAACGGGAGCTAAGTGTTGATCAATGCAGCGGGCAAAGGGAGGGCAGAGGGAGGGGAGTGAAAACAGAGGAGAGAAAGGCCACCGCTATCGCTCTTCCATGACACTGAGGATCTGGATCCGCTGGGCTCCCAGGCTAAATTAAAACAACCGGCATCCCATTGATTCCGGTACTGACAGGGACCATACATCACCCCCACAGCTAGGGGAAGAGGATGAGAGAGTAAAGAGAGAAAGGAGGAGGAGGAGGAGGACGGTAATAGAGAAGCAAAGAACACATTCAGGGGAGAAAATGATTCCGAAAATGATGGGAGAAAAAAGAGAAAGTAAATGAGAAGTGAACGTTCAAAAGGAATCTGAGAAAGAAGGTAGACAGTCAGAAGCAATGGGAAGGTGGATGGAAGAAGAGATAAGATGGCAAACCAGACATGAGCAATCGCCTGCTGACAAGTCAATTTATTTCCCGCGCGTGGCCGACGATTGCTGAGAAGCTGGGAGAACTTTTTGGGTGGAGAGTTACAGGTGGAGACGGCGGCAGAAAGGCGCCACTTGTGTTTCAGTCAGCTGGGATGTCTGGGAATAGAAAAACAAAAGATAATTGAGCGTTCGAGAGGGCTGAGGCTTTTTTTTTTCATCCCTGTGAATATAATGACCCCTTATCTGCTAATAATATCTTAAGAGCCTTCATCTATCCTATTTTTCTCTTAAATCTCTTTCTTCCCGGATGAAAGAAGGGCCATTTCGCTCTTTGACTGGAAAATGACGGGTAATTCAGCTATTGTTCTTTCTGCTGGAGGTTGATGGTTTGCTATCGATATCAAATTAAGGTCTCCCAGTCAAGAGTAGCGCTCTGACAAGAGAGTGCAGCTTTGTTGTGTCGTCGCTATCAGCGATTTCAACGTGGGCTTTCAAAATACGTCCACCTTAGAGACGGGAAAGTGAATGGTAATTATTGTGTCACGACAGACCTGCAGTCCACACACACACACACACACACACACACACACACACACACACACACACACACACACACACACACGCAAGCATAGTTTCATTTTTTTCTGTCTTCATGCTCATTGTTTCCAATCACCCAGCGCAGAAAACGAACGGCAATGGTGAGCAGTAACATAAGTTATGCGATGAGATTTACCAACGACTAGCAAATTTGAAGTCCACCCAGCCTGTTCACTGCGGAGCCCAAAGTTATATGGATGGATAATAAAAAAAACCCCAAAGTTTGGACTCTCTGCTTCCCGTGGACAGATCGGTCCGAAGTGTGTTCTCTTGGCTGCACACTGCCTCCAGGAAATAGCCATATGCTCCAACACTGACAAAAGCCCTCGCCTCCTCCCGCCCACATGACTCCCATCTCTGAGTCATAACTCAGTCACATCTGCACATTTTTAGACTCGCACTTTTCTGGAATATCAATATCCTGAGATTATGATCATGTTCGCTTAAACACAACCAGTGAAATCCTCTTTGTGAACTTAAGAAGTCTTTTTATTTTTCCTCATCTGTTATTTTCTCTGATGTTTGTCTGAAGAACATTTCTTTCCACGTTTATTTATGGATCCCAGAAGATTCATTGCAGCCACCTCCGACGAGATAAACGACACATATTGGTGTCAGTAGTTAAATCATCAATCTGATACAAACCGGCGGCTGAATCTCTTCTTCTGAGTCCAAATTAAAGCGTCAATAATGTTCATGAAAGTTAAGGCAAAGATAGGATGGATGAGACTGCTCGCTGTAAAAAGTCAGAAATGTTCCCTGAGATGAAACCTCGGCTCAGGCATGAAAAACATTTCTGGTGTCATTGTGGAAAGATCCAATTTATCTACACAGAACACCGTGTACATCATTCGGTGGCACTTATTCCTGTTCCCTGTGATGAACTCTAACGCAGTTATCCCCACTGTTTAAAGTTTGCATAATTGTGCCGCGCTCTGGAAATGTGCAGCACATCCTTCAAAATCGGGCGGTGCAGATGGAGCGCACACATCGGTCCCACCGCTGTCTAACGGCGGCAGAGCTTTAATAAGCTGAGAGGGAGGGACCGCCGTACACCCCAGATGCAGTTACGGATGACATGAGAAGACGCTATTGATGAGGCCCGGGACAAGTTCTGCCATTAATGCAGCAGATTTTGTATATTATCTGCCTTAAAGGGGGAACTGGATGAAATATTGGTATCATATGAAAAAGCCATTAAAAGAAGTGCTCCGCTGTGTGCGGGCCTCTTGTGGATGCGTGTCAGGGACTTTGCCAGTTTGAAATTCGGATATTATTGCTCCTGCTGCCTTCAGACGGCTGAGCAGTTTAGACACCGTCGGTCACAGCTCCTCGACGCTGAGCTGGCTGCAGTTTGGGGACTTTTGGACGGGAGCTCCAAGACGAAGCTGTGCGGTTTAACCGGAAGGTTTCAGCATCATTCATCACTGAGCGAAAGCGGGTGGTCGCTGACTCCCGGGCTCCCGAGCTCCTGGATCGACAGTTTGACCCCGGACGTCGTGGGCGTGGCCTCGGCGACAGGAGGCGAGTGGCAGGTAGGATTTGGTCGAAAATGCCGGGGCTGTGAAGCCTTTCCAGCATGAGACGATTGGGACAGATTACAGCAAACTCTGTCAATGAGTGTGAGAGACTGTGAGAGCGTCGACTGGAGGAATTGGATTAGAATAGAGAGGAGCACTGTCGACAAGGAGGGAAACGCGGGTAAAGCCCTCATAATCTCCCAGTGCGAGTGGCAGCTTCCTGCTCAGGATGAGTATTAGAGAGAGATCATAGGGAAAAAGTGAAACGTACCAGGGCTTCTCATTCTGTCACAGAAATTTTGGCTTCGTGTATGAAATTTGGACGGAATACAGCTTCCGTGTGACTCTGCCAATTCGCCCCGAGAGCTGGGAAAGGCAAGCCGTAATTGTTGCGGCTCCTGAAAGGCCTCGATGCATCAGTTATACCTGACATCTCCCAGTTTCTCTCTTCACCTTTGTCCTTTTCGCCACTCATGAGCCCGTTCCACTCGTTCTCATCAGCATCCCGCTCCCGCGTTGGCACGTACTCCAACTTTTCCTGCGACTCTCTCGCCAGATGTTGCTGGATCCCCCCGTATTAAAAGACGGGGTCGGTTGCTCGCCGTCTCCGTCTCTTTATCTCTCTCGTTCCCTCCTTTGTTCCCACCTTTTGATTCGATTCCTCCTTTGAAAGGCAGCCGAACCCTCGTGGCAGCGGCGGCACAGTGGGCCCCGCCAATTTGCATGCTCCGCTGTGCGCGGGCGTGCGCGTGCATCGAGCCCCCTTCATAAAATATGATTTTGATCTGCGGCTCGTCAATCATTCACGACGTCAGATGTTTTTGAAGTTTGTCAAAACAAAGAAAAAATCCAATATCATTCTAAGCCGGCGCTTTTAAAATATTAATTTGCGTGAATGAGTTCTTTCTGTCATTTTTGCCCTCGCTTCTTCTCTGTTGGTGACTCAAATTGATGTTGGCTGAAAGGCTGATAAGATGAAAAGAAACCTGAAACAATAACTGAACAGTGAAAGGGGAGGGGTGACATGTTAAGAAAACAAAGGACAACGCTGCATTTGGTGATAGAACAATGTTGTGTTGTATGTAAATGAGTTGGACTAAGTTGGACCGAGCTTCTGCACACGATTGCGGCTCATATCGAGAGCTAAACCTTGACTCTTTATGTATCACCTGCTTAAACAAAGCTGTTTTGATCCGTTGGCGCAGATTAAAGCCCAGGAGTGCGCTCAGACGCTCGCTGTCAGTCAAATACACCCGTCGTAAAAAAAAAAAAGAATTGAGGGATGGGATAAATTTTTTCTCCAGCGAGACTTTTATTGAGAGTTTTACTCGGCGGTTAACAGCTTTAATGGTGCAGTAAATCTGGCAAAATTAGCCAACGTAAAAGCCAACCAAAACGCGGGTCTGTCAGGGAGGCACTCGCAGGGCCAGAACCACGCGTGTGAGTGCCTGACAGCCAGGCGGTTTATTGTTAATAATGGCTCAGTTATTATCTGTGGATGTTGCGGAGCTTTAATCAGCTGCTTGGAACTTTCTTTTTTTTTATTTACTTTTTTTTTTGCAGCAGCGGCAGATGAAGAAGATTCAGTGAAATTGCATCAAGAAGAATGCGATTGAGATTGTTGCGGATGAAAGTGACGGAGAGGGAAAAAGTGTTTATTTAGCTGGCAGGCAACGAGATGCAGTCGCTGCTTTGTTTGGTTTCCCTCTTGAAATGGCGCCAACCTGTAATTCCCCCCCGGTTCAAATGTGGTCTCGTCCTCCAAAAAATTCCCACTTTTTTTTTCTTCTGTAATTGAACCGACTCCATTCGTCCATTCCCACCACCAGGTTTATAATTATCACTCAGATCAAACTGAAGGGGAGACAAACCGAGAGGACTACATGAAGGTTGTACAGACACAAGTCAGGCACCAAACTCGCAAATGAAATGGTGCCTAACAAATCTATGAATGCTTTGGTGTGGAACAAAGTCTGTTTGCGCTGACCTGACTGCATGAACAACATCAGCCTCTCCCTGGTCTGAACCAGCCCTGTGCGCGCTTCACTGGCTGCCTAACGCCAGAAACCTGGTCAAACTGTGCTGTGGGCCAGCGTGACCCATGAATCAAGGTGGGAACCTCAACGTTTTTGAGTGTTTTTCCTTCAAGAGCAAGTTTGTCTTTGCTAAATTGCTAAATTTAGTCTGTGCTCACCTCGGGCAAAGGCGGGGTGCACCCTGAACTGGCCGCAGGATTATCACAGAAAAACATTCACCCCGACAGACAATTCTGAGTTTAAATCAGGATACCAAGAGAAGCAGGCACAGGGAGCACATTCTCCCCATAGGGAGCCCTCACCCAGGAGTTAGCCTTTGACCTTGTAGCTGTTCTTTGAGGTATACATGATGTTCATGGGTGTTGTGAGTTTCACACCAGAAGCATGAGCATTGAGTTACATGAGCTACAGGAGTTTCCTGGCGGAAAGCCGAAAAAAGCGAAACATTACTATCTTGAGTGTGCCTGCTTTGAATTTCTCCCCAGTCCCACAGGTGTCGTATGCAATACGATGTTAGTCATTGAGTCGAATCAGTGGAAAATGTGAAGGTGAATTAAATGAAACGATTCCTTTTTTCCGGTGGATTCCACGGACTGGAGTAAAAAATAAATGGGCCCAGCTGTTGCACTGTGAAATCTCTATCTGTGTAGGCACAAGAGCCTGGTAGTTCAATAAAAACAGGGCTGAAACGCTGTCCTCCAAAACATCAGCTAAATGCCGCCATTACTGTTTCACTGCACCACCACTGCAGACCACCCACAAGCCATGAAAGGCTGGATGCCTGCAGGGAGCCATCGCTTCAAAAACTGTTGGTTTTCACAATCGCTGCAATCAGATTTATGATGCAACGCGACGGCAATAAATCGAGAAGGGATCAGATCAGAGCGGAGATCTCCGATGTTTACCTTCTGACCTGTGTTCTGAGACGCTATCGGCAGGAGTTACGGGGGCCGATTGGGGGGGGTCCTCCTCCCCCCACCCCCTTCCTGTGGGAGGTACACTCGGCTCTGTCAATATATCATTCTAAGTGCAACTGTAATTTGAATCACATCCCTGAGCCCCCACACATATTAACCCCCCGTACAATGTCTGTGGAGCAATCCATTGAAGCGTATTAGTTGGCGACTGACCTCCAGTAAATAGCTACTTAACAAAAAGATGTCAGACATTTCTTCTTCCCCCCCCCCCCCAACCATACAACGGCATAAAGACCATTTTACGGTTTAATTCTGGGTACAGTTTGTTCAGTCCATTATCCCAGGGTTTAGTACTGAAGTGTAATGTGGCTCACATCCCATCATTTGTGTACAATAATGAGACCCAGGGGATCTATCTCCAATTTGGACCACCGCAGCTGTTGGTTTATTGCTCTAAATTTGCTCATATTCATACACAAAAGATTTGCAGACATTGGAATATTTTGGGTGATTTGCCACTTATTAATAAGACACCTTTCGGTTAAGGCTCTTTAAAGTGTTTCCACCCAACACTGGAAAATGGTTTCAGAGCCAAAAAACGTCTTTCTGTCCGTCTGTCGACCTAAATGATCACAGTCAGCCTTCGTATTTTCATCCTATTGCTGCAAGTGAGAAAACAAAGCTCCATTACAGGTTTGCTAAACTCCTGTTCACTGATGAAGGCGTGAGTGCCTCGTTAAATCTGAACCTACTCAGTTATTCTGACAGCAAACATAAAAGCCTTCCAACTAAAATTATCATCCGCCAACCATGCCAATCTTGACAAGACATGTCTGTATGTTGGTGAAGTTTTTTTGTTGCCGCTTCACTCGTCACTCACAAATTATTGCGAATATTAGTTGAAAAGATGACAACATTAACAATGTAGAGCATCTTCCTCTTTCCAGCTGATGTTCACGAGGGAATGAGTGTTAATATTATGACAGTTCTGACCGAAGATTCAAAAAACAAACCAAACGCACATGTGACTCTCTTTTGTAACCACAGAATGAAGATTGCTTTTGTTTTGTTTTGTCTTAACTAGGTGAAAACTTCCATTGTTTAAATGGCTGTATAAAAAAAAAACCTACCATTTGGTATTTTGGCAGAATTTGGCAGTGAAATCAAGATTGGGATTACGTGAAAAACGAAGTTATGTTGCACACTGCTGACTGAGACCAGCAGACAAAACAAATGTGGAAGGGACATGTCCAAGTAGGTTATTTTATATTCCTTCTGAAGTCACCGTTTGGAACACTTTTTGAATGTTCTTTTCCACTACTTGTTGCCTTATTCCCCCTCCCAGCGTCAGCCGGTCCCCAGCGCTCTTCGGCTCGCGTGATAAAGAAATAAATAAAACGGCGGGGCTGGTAACTAAGATGGATTTGTTTACAGAGCTCTCGCGATTGGTACGCTATTGTTACAAATGCCAGTTTAGGCTTGAATCCAGTAATTGTAAGTCCGGGCTTAAACCTTTACTCCCATGGCATTTCTGTTTTGATGGAAATGGAAACATGCCATTGGTCATCACGGTGAAAGCTATTCCAAGGCACTTGGACGACGCTCCAGGGTGAAACAACAGCACATGCCCCCCCCCCTCCCTCCTCCCCCAACCCCACCGCCACCCCCCACCCCCCACCTGGCCCTGTTCTCTCTGAGAGACAGGCAATATGGTAATGAGACGAATGAATAGTGGGTCTCTGGAAAGACTTGCCTCTTGCTTGTGTGTGTGTGTGTGTGTGTGTGTGTGTGTGTGTGTGTGTGTGTGTGTGTGTGTGTGTGTGTGTGTGTGT
>JASSRZ010000054.1:6383044-6394794 GCA_032164315.1 Malacoctenus gilli | reverse complement strand
CCCCCCCCCCCCCCCCCCCCCCCCCCCCCCCCCCCCCCCCCCCCCCCCCCCCCCCCCCCCCCCCCCCCCCCGGGCAGGCAAACCTCCACAGCTTGCGGAGCGCTGAGGGGAGCTTTGTGGTGAGGGTGGCTGTGGAGGTGGGTGGTGGGGGGGGGGGCGCGAAGGGGTGTCCCCCCTGGGAGACCCTCGTCTGAGCATTTCAGATGAGACCGAGTCAGCTTGCAGCTCCCCTGAGTCCACCCCCCTCCAGTGGCAGGAAGAAAGTGCTTTCTCAAGTGCAGCTATAACAGTTTGTCACAGCAAGCACCACACACAGACCCACTCTCACACACACGCACGCACGCACGCACGCACGCGCACACACACACACGCATTTATGCACACGCACACACTATGCTATTCCTCCGACTCATCCAAATCACTACTAACTGGTAATTTGCTGACATTACTGCAGGAAAGCAAGCTTAAGTAAAACTAGTGTTGAAGAAGTGGAGCTGGGTGATTGCACTGCACTTCTCCGCGGTATCAGGCTGGGAGACTAGTCCCGATAGTTAAATTAAATAGCTTCAATTCTCCGCCGTTGCCGGAGTGTTGCTGATATAGGTTTTTTTCTGCACCGCGGACTCTCCGGGCCTCTGGAGTCAAACAGTTATGTATTGATCTGTTTTCAGCCGTTTTCTTCGGGGAACGCCCGCGTTAAGTTGAACGTGCACCACTGTCAACGAATTGGACGAGCAGGAACCTCATTTGAAGAAAAGTTACAAATGAAAGCAGCGAACAGAAAAAAATGGCAATTGATTACATGCACACTGTGAGTGTTGAGCTTGTTTTTGGGGGTTTTCTTTCAACAATATATGTAAATCCTGTGTGAACTTTGTGGCAGCATGTGCTGCAGCATTTGTTACCTTTCTATTGAAGAATATCAGTTTTTTGAAAGCCTTTTTCTTTGTCGTACGATGGAAGGAGGATGATCTGAAACGGAGTCCATCCGTGCAACAAAAAAAGTATTGATTGGCGCGCTAAACCTTGGCTATAAACGGCGAGACGGCGTTCAATTTGGAATCGATCGAGGAAGGCGCATCCTCAGGCTGACAACGAATTTAACTTCGATCCCGCAATTAGTCAGTTTGCCGAAAAAAGCATTTAGGCAAACCCCTCATCAGGCTCGCAGCTTTGTTATTTGCAGCAGGAATCCGCGCCTGGGCTTCTGCAGTCAGTCCGGACGAGGCCGCAGCCTCTGTGGTATTGTCAGCCAGCGAGCTGCAGAGGTTTTTTTTTCTCTCCTTTCCTTTTCTTTTGTTTGTTTGTTTTGCGAGCGAGCCTCCGCTGAACACCTACAGAGGCCGTAATAATGGAAAATTCAGATATGATTATGATGTTCAGCCAAACAACCCACCAAAAAGACGCATCAAAACTCAGCATGAAAGCTCTTTTAACTCGTTAGATGCATCAAAGACGCTGGGTGAAACATGTGGGCAGATGAAAACCTTCAAATGCTGCGGAGGGAAAAGAATGGTTGATTGTTCTTAGCTTTCAGGACAATAAGTGCTATTCTGGAGCATTATTCAGCCCCTTTCTCCAAGGATGTAATCGAAGTGCTTCGTGCACAAACACGATTGCAGACATTGTGTCAAACAACAGCATCTTGCTCAGCCAAATTCATCGTCGAGCAGCTTCTAAGTGTGTCATGAGTCAGTCTGTATCCTCATGTGCTTGTGAGAGCATATTGAGAGCGAGCCAGAGGCCTACAAGGGGGGAAATGAGTGAGCTCATCCCCCCGAAGTGCCGTGTTTCAAGTCTTTCCACTCCTCTGTGCTGCAATTTTATCTCTGGAAAAAAAAGCACCAAAAAAAGAGCAGGAATGTTCTCTCTTGTCTGTCTCATTATGCCCGACAGGGTGAGTAAGAAACACACTGTTTCCCCCTTTGTCTCCGTCACTCCTTCTCATCATCATCATAGTTTGTCTTCTTTTCCAAAACATTAACTTTGTATTGACTGTATTTATTGCAGCGAATCCCCCCTCCACCTCACCCAGCATGCCCTGCTGTGCACCCCCCTCCCCCCCTTCCCCCCGTATGTTGCACGTCTCCCCGAGCGTCCATCTTTCTGCTGATCAGCAGCCTGGTCCAATTATCCTGGAACGCCACATTGTGAAGCACATTCAATAATGCCACAGCCTCTTCTTATTGCGAACCAGCGCACACACTCTCACTCTGCACATGCACTTTGGACCTCTTCCCTGTAAAAAGAAGACACTGGCAAATCATGGGGGGCAGAGGGACCGAATTAGACCTGGCGTCGACCTGGTACATCAGGCCATTGAGGCTGTAACCTTCTGCAGTTTGTTAAAGATGCAGGGCAGGTGTCTTGCAAGAGACTTTAACTGGGATATTACAACAACGGAGCGAGAGCTGAGCGGATAAAGACGCCTATAGCACTGTGGTCTCTCGGTGCATGTATGTCGCAGGCCAGAGACAAGTTGAGTTTGATGTTTATCGCTCTGTGTATGAGAGCGTTTAATTAAAAAGCGATCCAGGTGCCTGACACGTTGTCCTTGTTCTCCCTCCAAGCTGCGTTTTTTGTTTTTTTTATGTGTGGACATCAAAAACGAGCATCTTATCTGACTAAAGACCTAAAACGTCTTGAGTTTTTCTTTTTTCTCTGGCAAAGGTGGAGACTTGGGGAAACGCTCGCAGCAGCGCGCCCGCCCGACTGCCAGTGCAGCATCATTACCTGCTTTGGCAACACTTAAACACCACCCGTCAAAAGCGAGAGTGGGGCCCGGCCAAGACCGTCCAATCTCTTTCAGGCTGCATGCAGCTACTCGCGGGATCCCGGAGTGGCACTCATACTTTGTAGTAATTAGCTAGTCAACAAGCAAAAAGCTTCCCTTTGATCACGGCTTGAGAGGATACGGGGTTCAAGATAGGCCGCGTGTCCCCTGCCAAACTGCCCGAGCGGGTCCTCAGCAGCCTGCTGAAATATCCTTCAACCTCCGAGTTGTGCTGAAGTCGTTTGTTTTCTCTAATGAGCCCAAGCGAAAGGCGAACACTCCAGCGGGTAAACACAACATTTGACGTCATTCGGGGGGTTTCTGAGGAGTTTTGCATCGAACGCAGCGTCATACAGCGGTCAGCTTGGCTTTGGTTCGTGGATGCAACAGAAACATGAGATGTTTGGAGGGGCTGCGGAGGAGGATCGCTTCCTCCTGTGTTTGTGGTGTGTCTGATCTTGGGTCTCACACTTCATAATTACCTTATTTATGTCTTCAACATTTTATATATATATATAAATATTTATAAAGTCTGTTTGTGTGAACATGTGTAAAGTTGAGCTTAACTCCAAAGGGAAGTGTTGGGCCGCCAGATAGCTTGTTTGCAGTTGGCATGACGACAGAGGTGGTCGTCCTCATACAATGCTTCCTGGTTACACCTTTCAACTTATACTTTATGAGTTCCTGTTTGTGCCATGCTGCTCTCAACGGCCTTTTGTAATCGCTTCATTTGAGTGGAAAGCCAAATAGCCGAAGACCTGCACGACGCTCGGACGGCACAGAAACGAATGAAAGTCGAGTCAAATCGCGGACGCACTTGACGGGCTGGTGCCCGAAAAAAATGGTCGCCTGGGAGACAACAGCGCGTTTTTGAGTGAAAGACACCTCTTCAAACTTAATTTCTCCAACTCGAGCTGAAGTGCAATCAGTCATACTCAGCCTTACCTTGGATAAGAACAGTATAGCCTCAAGAGTGCTCGCCGGGGCCTTCCGTGCTCGTGGCTCCTCCTGGAGTGGCTCTCCACGCCCCCCATTACCTTTTATTTTTCACTTTCCCGCTCCCCGCTCTCCGGTGCTCGGCTTCTCTCCTTCCCCCTCGACCTTTTTCCTCGCCTGTGTTGTTGAACTTTTCATTGTGCTGCTCGCTTCCCTCCAGCCAGGATGTCTTCACTCTGTACAAAGCCTTCGCCTTTATTGTTTGTTTTGGAAAAAGGGGTTATGAAAACCAACCCCCCCCCCCCCCCCCAAAAAAAAAGCAGAAGGGGAAGCAGCTCCGAAAGGTAGATCTTACCATATCCTGACTTCAAAAAGCCTTGTGATGAAAGATGAGAAGACAACCTCTTGGTGTACCTGTGTGAATCTGTTTGTGTCTTTGTGAGGTTGCACAGCGAGCCGAGCTGAGTTAGCAGATAAGGAAGGACCAGTCGGGGTATGAATGCGATACGGATGATTGTGTGCATGAGCGAGAGAGAGAGAGAGAGCGAGAGAGAGAGAGAGAGAGAGAGAGAGAGAGCGAGAGAGAGAGAGAGAGAGAGAGACGGACTTGCTGGGGTGAAGCTAGGAAGTAAAATGAGACTGAGGGAGAGTATCAAAGAGCCTGCAAGAGTCGTAAACCTGCGCGGTGTAATTTCTCGCCCGTATCAGCTCTTCCGATTCGCCGTCTTCCCTTCCTCTCGGCTTACCTACACTTTGACACCTTTCTCGCGCTTGATGATGGAACAGAGAACAACGCCTATTGCAGGCAGGGAGGCTCAAACGTGTCCCGATATAGTCTTGGTGTATGCGAGGCAAGATGAGCCAAAAGACTGCAGGATTCCAGGCGAGATCATGATAATAAGTGATGAAGAAAAAAAAAGACCAACTATTTAATTTTCCTTTGAGCTGAAACCCGTGAAATTAAATCTATTGCTCTTAATTAAAGTGGAATGGGTGTTTTTGTTTTAGTAATGGCATTAGGCCATTCCACTTTGTCTTGGTGTGACTTCCATCCTGGATGAAGTCAAATTGAGCTTGGAAACAATGACAATGCGTCGGTGCCCGGACGCCTTCAGGCTGCTATGACTGCACAACGTTGCATTCCGAACCTCTTCACTAATGTTGAAGGAAGAACGCTCAGTTGTCAGAGTGTTTTTTTTTTTTTCTGGCTGCTTCGATCTCCATCTCATCATCAGGAATTAAAACTGACTCCGAGTCAAACTCTAAATCTTCAGTGTGTTTTTTTCTCTCTGAGTTCTTTCGTCCTGTGGACACAATTGACCAGTGTGAACAATGTGTCCGGCACCTCTACATCATATTAATAAACACGTAAAGTAAACGAAAGGCCATCAATCTGACAAGTGAAGCTGATCTGGAAATGGATAATGATGCTACGAGCACACAAAGTCGACTGAGGAATGGTTTTGAAAGGAATAAATGAAAGGTTCGAGAACGGCCGAGTCAAAGCCTGGAAATGGAAACCACTGAGCTTTGGTGGGAGGATTTGAAATGGGCAGCACATGTGAGGAAACCTTGTAGCAGCTTCCAGCGCAGGGAATTGTGTGTTGAGAAGAGGTCAACAAGCGCTCTAGGAAGTTCGTGTTGGGGAGTGATGGACAGCTATGGTAAACATCTCCGAGATGGTACCTCTCCTCGCTCCTCAGTAGAACGCTGGAGTAGCCGTTCATGTCGAGGCTTTACGTTTGTTTATGTTGTGTTAAATGATGAAGTATACAGTGATATCATCTGACCCGTTTAGTGTAAGACACTATTTCACACAATTGTTTACAGACAGTTTACAGTCTTGGCTTGATTTTGAGCAACAGTGATTTCAAGTGTTCGTTACAGAAACGCAGCTTGGAGAAAAAATGAGGCTTTTTAGACAGAAATAACTTGTGCATTTAAAAAAAATTGCTTGAAGTTACAGTAATGGAAGATCCAACTGTGAGTGCAAGTCCAATTACATTATAGTTACCATCACATGCAGTGTGAAGTTAGTGGGTAGAAGTGCTGGTGTCTTCACGGATCATTCAAGCCCTGTTCATGTGTAGCACCAATTCCTCTTGATTGATGCAAAGTAGGAGAAAACGGTGTAGAGTCGATCGATCGCTGCCGAGGCAGGTGGAGCTTCTGATTCCTCCCTGACTTGCATGGTATCGAAGACTTTCCTCTGTCATTACCAGTTTTCACAATAAATCCTGAGAAATAAAAGCTATAAAAAAAGCGCGATGTTTTCAGAACTACACAGATCTCCGTCTTTCGACAGGATTAAACATGTCCGACCTGACATTTCGAACATGTTTAATGTACAGTAATTAAAATAAAACACATAGATTTATGGTGCGGACTCGTAAATTCCTTCCCGGCGATCACAGGGCACCACCACCACCACCCGCACCCCAGCTTCTCTGCAGTCCTCGTTGGAAAGAAAAAAAAAAAAAATCAAACTTCGTGTAGTACTGTACCCAGAGGAACATCTTGCTCTGGGGCCGTAGTTCTTGGCCCCAAAGAGATCAATTAACTGCGGATCATAGTGATTCACAGGTTCTACCTGTGCTTGCCCGCTTTTCCTACACACACACACTGACACACGCACACACACCCCCTTCCCGCTTGTATTCAGGCACGACACTCTGACAGGCAGCACTTTTCTCTGCAACCTCCCCTGACAGGGTGAGAACGTATCCATCAAACAGAGGCTACCACGACAGACAAGCCTGGTGCTAGACATCCTGTCAAACTGGCTTGTGTTCCACTCTGCACAGCTTTGCCCTCATTTCATCCTGCTCTCTATACTTTACACTTTTTGACTCTCGTTCACCCCCATTCCTCCACCCACCCACCCACCCACCCACCACCACCTCCTCCACCTCATGTTACCTTCCTCGTTCTCCCAGATCAATATTTCTGTTGCTGTCAAATGTATATAGATGTTTGAAGGTGCTCCTTCTCTCTCGCACAAAGTCGGTTTTGTTCGAAAGTCAAAGGTCGGTTTCCAGACGACTTCCTGCCACATCAGCAGCGCTTGAATTATTGGTGCTTTTCAGAGTTTGTGTTTTTTTGGACTGGACACTTTTACACTCTCTCACAACCCTCTTTATGTCTCCACAGAACTTGTGTGTCCATCAGTCGAGGTGGAGGCTTGGAAGTTTCCTCAGACAACCAGGGAAAATATCACAGGTGAAAAGAGAAGCTCGAGCAGACCTTTCTTTTTCGGGAGTTTTGTTCTTGTTGGTGCTGATGAAGGTTATTTTCGTTATTTTCTTTCTTGCCAGGCTTTAATCTGGTGAGGCGATTCGCCCTCCTCAAAAACGCAGATGTCAAGAAGATCCGCAACCCTCGAGGATCCGTCATCCTCCGCCTGGGCAAGACGGCCCTCCTACGGCCCACCGAGTGAGTTTCTTTTTTTTTTTTTTTTCTCCTTCTTTCTCTTCTTTTCTGCCTCTTCCAGACGATCACGTTTCGCACAAACGCAAGCACCGGGTTGGAAGAGGGTGCAGAAATAAAGTGCGGGTCTCTCAGCTTTCTGTGGGCCTACGTCGACGAGGCGCTCTCTTTTTATGCCATGCCCGAACAGAGCGAGAGAAAGAGGGAGCGAGAGAGAGACTGAACGCCCTGCGGCAATTCAGCCTCTGAACCCTCGCTCAGCATGTCAGCGCTGTCCAATGGCTGTTGTGTAGAAAAAGCAGACGCTTGGCAAGCCGAACACCGCGGGTCAGCCGGTGATTGCCTTTCCAGAAATACCACTTCATTTCCCTCACCACTGACACTGACTTGTAAAGCTGAACTGCGACCGCTTGTTGGTTTTCCGGTGGCAACCGCAAGCACTTATTATAACAACTTCTCCTAATGAAGAGTCTGACTTATTTGCCTGTACAAAAGCTCAGAGTAATGCTTTAATTGGAGAAACCATGCCCATGCCAACAAAGGGAAGGATATGAGACATTTTCACGAATTTATGTGAATTATGTGTGCTGTTTTTATTTGTTTTATTTCTTTTTTACAGGATTGTGCTTCAGCTGTAGAACTGCTACAATATGATACCTCAATACTTAAAAAATAAGTACAAAAACTGCAGTACTAATGAGGTTATTGGTTCACTTCCACCTGCTTACATGAAGTTCTAGCATTTCCTCTCATATTAACTAGAGAACATTGTACAGAGCTCTGAACAATCTTGTGACCCAAATTCAAGAGCTTTAGGTAGAGGTCACCTTCCCCGACTTTTGGCTTTGATCCCCCTTGTTGGGGTCAAGCTCTGCAGCCTGCTTTATGTCACATATCTGAAGATGATCTTCATCTACTCAACAGAGTCTCCATGCAACTTGCAGACTTGCTTCACGTCAAAACGACGCCACATCGGGGTTGTCACGTTGTAAAAGCACTGCAGCCAGCGTACCTTCCGTTTGTAATCACAAGATGATTGCTTCTTCCAGTCGGCCGCTCGCTGTTTTTCCTCCCTCGGTTTTTCTCCCGGAGTTCTGGAGAGTTACGGCGCGCTCTCCGAGGACCGAGCGTCTTCTGGCCCACCGATAAAGCACTTTTTCAGAACTTGCCAATTGGGTCAAGCCGAAGTATTTTATCACTCTGTCCGGCGCTGTGAGCTGTGCGCTCCGCTCGCTTGAAGGCCCAATAAATCTGTCTACAAAACACTCTGTTCGCTTGAAACATTTTGTTCTAAAAGTGTCACATACATTGTTTGTCACAGGCTTAGAGAGCAGTCGTTCTTCTGAAAAGAGGGGGGAAAGAACTGAGGAGAAGGAAAACAAATCCTGTCACTTCTCCAGAAATCAGCATCTTTGGAGCCAAAGAGGAGAATCCCAGATATTTCTGTTTTGCCTCTAACCATACAAACAAAGTAGGGGAACACTACCGTCTGTCTCCTCTGCGCTGCAGGTTTGGGATCGCGTCGGGGCGCGGCGTTTATTGAAATTGTGATGCGGCTTTGAGCTCTGCTGTCAGTTTCATCGCTGAGGAACGCCACCTGGGTGACTTCTTTTTTTTGTTTTTTTAACTCAGACGGAGGATAATCAATGTTCGCGCGTCGTCGCTTACCTTTGGTCGTGCCTCTCTCGATGCTTACTGCTGTCTCCAATAAATGACTCGCGCTCTGAGGGGAGGCTTGATATTTTCGTGCGCCCGCCTCTGCCCTCTTGCCTCCACGCCTCCCCGATAAAAAAAAAAAAAAAAAAAAATTCAGACAGTTATTGACGTCTGTTGGGGGAACTCTCCCACTCTTTATTTATTAGCATTTGACTCGATCCTCCTGAAATATCACGGTGTGAGAGGTTTTCTTCAGTCATTTATCAAAGGAGAATGAAGGCAGACGGTGGGAGGCTGGACTTAATCCTACCAAAACCAACCCTCAGGCCTGTCCAGTTGCCTTGTGCTCATAATTCAGGCATCCATGTTGGACTGTAAGAGCATGTGTGTTTGTACTGTACATGAACACGTTCCAAAAGCCCCCCCCCCCCCCCCAGTTTGTCCTACAGCATATTCCGTCTTTGAACACAATGACTAATAGATGGCTCTCATCCAGGCTTGCTGTCACTCACGCAGCTTTTTTTTTAAAATTCGCGGCTGGTGAGGTTGACTGAAGTGCGAGACGCGTGTACAGTAATTGGAAAAGCGGCGCTGCGCTTTGTATCAGAGGCTAATCCATTCGGCTAATCCAAGCGCGCGCAAATGAGTGACAGCCAGATGAAGCCGCGTGTCTCGCGCCCCTCTCAGTTGTCGGCTGACAGTGAAATGGGCACCAGTCGCAGTCGGTCACATGCGTTTTTAATTTCAGCAGAGTGGGATTTGATTGCTTTTGGCCCTCTGCTTTTTTCATGCACGTTCACTTTTGTGAAAGCGAACGTGTGATGCCGTGGCGCCACGCCAAGATGTTTTCAAGAAGAAAACTCGGCCGTGCTTATGGATTTTGACACTTTTTATCAACAGCAGGAGTGGCGAGATGCACAGCTTGTTTACACGCTGACGAGAGTTATTCCGAATGCTGAACTGGTGAACTCATCATGCTGGAGGATCGGCAGAAGTATGCGCGATTTAAGACGTGCAAAGTGGTACAAAGGTGAAGGTTGTGACGCCGGTAAAACAGGGCGCCATTAAGAAAAATCAATACGCGTAGGAGGGTAATAAAACAAAGGGTTTAAAGAGAAATATCAATGTTACGGAACAAAAACAAAAGGTCGATTGATGATGCGTGTGAGGAGTGTATGTTTTTTTTATTTCATGGAGACATTTCGCTGCGCATTAGAAAGCTCACCCAGCAATAGATCCTCCTATGGTTCAGCCTACACAGTGGAGCTGAGGGTAATAACCAGGCAACTCCGTTGTTTTTATATCTAAATCTTCACTTTTCTCTTTTCTCTTTCCGATGTTCCTTTTTCCTCTGGTCCATTGATACACGTATCCCAGTAACAGGGAGGGGATTTTATTCTTACAGTTGGTCCCACATACTGTTCACGCTTTCTCCGAGTCTGGGTTTCTGTTCCAGTGTCGCAGGAGTCTCGTCTCTTATCGAAAGAGGTTCTTGGTATTTGGAAAGATTTCATGCGCGTATGCTCGAGGATGAATTGATCGCATTATCGTGAGCAAAGTTCAAAGCCGCCGTGACTCCATAAAAGACATCATGTGGCGACAGCATCGCTCACAAACTCGACTTTTGCGCTAATGAGGACACTATTTCACACAAATGTCAAGAAGCGGGGAGGGGAAAAATGGCTCTCCGCCAGCTGTCCGACATCTTTCAAATGGACTGACAAATGCTCTTGAGAAATTTTGTTTCAATATTCATGGTGCCGGAGGATAACTTCTAATGACTCCAGTATATCTCTGACATTTCATGGAGCACAAACATAAAGCTGACTCTGGCGCTTCACAGTCAAACGCCTCCGATATCTGATGGACGGCCACGGAATTTGAATCGCGTCCGGTCCCCGCTCGCCTCGGCAACTTGCGAAATCGGCACTTCACGTTCGTAATCCGAGCGGTTTTTCGCAGCCAACGCCGTTCCCTTTTAGCGCCGCGCTATGATTAGCTCCTGCTGGCGCAAATAACGAGCCGGGCCGAAGCCGGCGAGGAGCGCGCGCTACCTTTGTCCCGGGGAACGTTTTAGCATGCTGACATTAGCCCAAAGCACCGCTGGGCCTGAGTCGAGCCTCACGGAGCCGCAGGAAGGGACGCAGACCATTAATCTTGATCGCGGCCCCCTTACCTTGGATTTGACAAGTGAATTAAATTTTGCTTTGGGCTTCAGAGAAGCTTTGGTCAGCTCATACAACGGTGACACCAACCATGGCTGAGCACCGGCAGCCATACAGAAACTCTCATATCCAGACGGCATTTTTCCATAATAGTGGCTTGGTCGGTGCTGCTGCCTGCAGGGCGCATTTTCTTCTGAAAGTTGTGTAAAATTGTTGAAAATAGAAAATAAACACAAGAAAAAGCAAGTGCAGCCAAAGGGGAAAGAGTTACAAGGTGTAACAGCATTGGTCCACCGTATAGCTCCAAACCAGGTGCTCCCTTTTATGTGTCGGGTTGTGGCTGTTTAAAATTCCTTTTGGTTAGTTGTGTGTAATGCATTCAGGGATGCAGGCCCTCTCTCTCTCTCTCCGCTGAATGCAATTGATTCCTGCGCAGCTCCAGCCCAGCACACGGGTGCATATACACCTCTCCAGGTGATTTTCCAATCTCAAACCAGGAGTCTGCCTTCTCGACATTAGATTCTGCCTCCCATTGTGCCTCTCTGATTCACTCCGGCTTTCTTCTGCCTGTTCTTTTTTTTTTTTTTTTTAAATAGGAGAAGCAGAAGTAAACTTTTTCTTGGCTGGATCTGAACCTGTCTGGCTGAAACTCTGTGATTTATCTTTCTGTTGCGTGCCTGTGTGCATGTGTGCCCGAATACGGGGGATTCTCTGGTGTCTGAGGGTGTGTGTGTGTGTGTGTGTGTGTGTGTGTGTGTGTGTGTGTGTGTGTGTGTGTGTGTGTGTGTGTGTGT
>JASSRZ010000054.1:6368542-6382944 GCA_032164315.1 Malacoctenus gilli | reverse complement strand
GTGTGTGTGTGTGTGTGTGTGTGTGTGTGTGTGTGTGTGTGTGTGTGTGTGTGTGTGTGTGTGTGTGTGTTGTTTTCTCGTATAGGCCAAGGTGCAGCACTTCCAGCTTAAAAGTCAATAGTTTGTGTGAGTAGCTTTGTGCCCCGCGGTTCATGTCACTAATCGACAGCAAAACAAGTCCGTTTTCAGCTTCGTTTCTCCTTCCTGTTCTCGCTGTTCCTCCATTTCTTTTCTTCGAACTTTCCCCTTCCACCTTCAGATTGTCTAAGATTGTCTACCTGCGAATTTGAGAAGTTATTTCAAATTATATCCAGAAAATCCTGGTGTGTCTTTGAAAATTTCATTTCTTTTTCTGTCATTCTCTCTCTCTCTCTCTCTCTCTCTCTCTCTCTCTCTCTCTATCTCCCTCTCTTCATGTTTTCCCTCTCTCACCTTCTTCCCCCACTCATCCTTCCTTTGTTTTGACGTCCTGTAGTTGGATGTTTTCCCTTGGATCTTTCCTCAGTCATAAATCACTGTCACCCCACTTCTAGGAGTGGGAAACCAGCTGCCAGCATCAACAACTGTGTGCACGCGAGCACGCGCGTGTGTGTGCGTGCACAAGACAGACAGAGGGAGAGAGAGAGAGAGGGGGAAAGAAATCGAGCTGGAGAGAATATTTCAAAGTGTTTACCATCTCAGTGAGCATGCATTTCACTGGGCTTGTTTGTGAACCCTTCATCTCTCAATACATCTACACACTCCACTGCAGAGGGAATGTTTGCGTGCACACAGTGTGTTTGTGTGCTTCGATGCCCTTGACCAAAAAAAAAACTGAGGGATGAAGCTTGCCGGACTGTATCTGCTATGAAAATTAATGCCAGGGGGTTACGCACACGGGCTCCTCAAAGCACTGCAGGCCGCAGTCACAAAATGTGGGAGGATGAGATGTGCGCAAAAGGCGTAGGAAAGAACACGCACGCACACACACACGCGCGCGCGTGCTCTCACACAAATGAAATATTAAAGCGCTCGCAGAAGCAGAAGAAACGCTGGAACACACAAACACTCTCAGCAGTGCTTTGTCACAGTGAAGATAAGTGAGCTCAAAAGGTGTCTCGTTGTGTTGAAAGTCTGAGCGAAGCGGGATGTCAGCGCTCTGTTTGCTGACTCTTATGGATAAAAGCCGACTGATATATTGAGATTACGGGATATCATGAACCCGTGTTTTTCGGTCCCATTTGGCCTTTTAATGCCCGTCAAAACGACACAGAATTGATTTGTTTGCATTTTCTTGATCGACGGGATCGTCTTCCTCCAAATTGTGGGTGCCGGCACTGGAATGCTTTGCGATACTTCAGCACTCAACTCGCCCGCACATAAAAGCAATATTCCCAATGATAAAGGGATCACAATCAATAAAAACAATTACTGGAGCATCTGCAATTTTTCTCACCATTGATTCATTGGCTGACTGATGACTGAGAGGGCGAGGGCGGTGTCACCCCCCTGCACGACTGGATACGTCTTCGTTTCAATGCCCGCTATCGGTCTGCGTCTGAGACCTCATGTCGCATGACTTCATGGATGTTATGAGTGGTCTCTACTAGAGTCTGTGTCCTGTTCGGTTTATACAAAGCACCATGAGGAAGTTTTATAATGTGTTACACTTTATTTAGTTCGTAGTTCACATCTGCTGCTCCTTTTCCTTTCTCGTTCATCCTGTTTCCTACCGTCCGTCCAAAACAAGCGAAACAGGGCCCGGCAATAATCCCAAACATTAATGCAGGCCTGCGTTAAATTTCCTGTTGCAAGACGGGTTTTGTTTACTTCCTAATTTCCTTCAGACTTTGGATTCCCTCCGAGCAGGAGAGAAGTTCTCCCACCTCCCCTCTTCGGTGTTTCTCTGTCTTGGGTGTTCGCAGGCGACCGGCTGACCCGTCTGAACTTGTGTTCCCCAGTCAGGTGTTCCCCAACGGCCTCCCCGAGGAGTTCACCCTGATCTTCACCCTGGCGCTGAAAAGGGCCGCCCTGAGGGACACCGCCTACCTCTTCCAGATCTCTGATCAGCTGGGATACCCACAGGTGCCGCTTTGTTTCCTCATCCCATTGCACTCCTGCATCCCTCCGTGCCCATCCCACCCCAGGACTCTCACCTTTTATTCATCTCCCTTTTTGTCTCTCCTCTCCGTTCGCTCGTTGCCGCTCATCTCTCTTTTGCGCCGTCATCCTCTTTCCCTTTCGATTGCTTCTCTCTTGTGACACCTTTTCAATTCTCTCCCTCCCCCCTTTCACTCCATATGCCTTTTGTCCCCTCCGATATTTCATCCGGCGCTCTCCTCTCTCGCTCTCTCCTCATCCCGCTGTCTCTTTGTCGCCCCACCCTCGATCATCTCCCGCGCTCCTCTTTCATTCACCTTCATTGTTATTCATGTGTGTTCCATGATGAAGCACTGGAGTCCCTCAGAGTCCCGATAATCACTGCGAGTCTGAGGCTGGATTTAAATACTCGATGTGTATGATGGATGGAGGCCAAGTTGCCTCATTAGGAGTGATTGATTGGCTGTAAAGCTCGCGTGTGTAATTAATATGTCTTCCCCTTTAGCTCATCTTCACTACTGTGTTCTACAGCTTTGTTTGGTCGTCGCCATGTAGGAGTATTAGTCTCTGTTGGAGCCACAAGCCGGCAGAACCTGCGATACTGGTGTAATCGCTGCAAGCTCTCCCATCTCATCCTTTACCCGTCTCGCTCTCTTTGTCTCCCCAAAACCCCCCTTCAACGACCAAGCTCTCCTTGGACCTGAGCGGCCCCGATCGCACGCTGTCCCTCCGGGCCCGAGGGGCCGAGGGGGCCGAGGAGCAGGCGACGTGCGTCTTCAACGGGGAGGGCGTGGAGGCCCTAATGGACCTGCGCTGGCACAAGCTGGCCCTCAGCGTGCAGCGTGGAGCTGCGTCGCTCCACGTGGACTGCAAGTCCATCGAGACCAGGCCCCTGGAGCCCCGAGGAGCTCTGCCCACTGACGGACACACGCTGCTGGGCATTCAGGCTTCTGATGCCGGACCCGTGCAAGTAAGTCTCTGTTCATATCTATTGATGTCATGTAAACAGTAATGTATAATAGCCTCGAGTTTAAACATCCCTAACTTCACTTTAGTGTTTTTTACCCTGCACATTTGTCATGATTGTTTATTCACCTTGAGCTGGTCCACTCTGATCTCTCTTCTGATGAGTTCTTGTCGGGTTGTGCTTGGATAACATTGGAGAGCAGCTTCTGGGGTGTTTTTATCCACTGGTAATCTGCCCTAGATTTCAACTCGGAAGCTCCCGCACTCAGGGGCACAACAGCAAAGTCTGACTCACTGCCAGAAAATCCAGCAGGTGGATGGAGAAAGAAAAAAAAAAAAGCGGGAGACCTCTGCTGAAGGATGTTCGGCTGCGCCGTGACCCTTGAGGCGTCGAGATATCGGCGGCATAACTGAGGGCGATATCAGAGCCAAACTGAAGGAGAACTGCGGCAATTTTGTGAGAAAAGGGAGAAAAAGAAAAGATGTGATATGACTTGTGCGGCGACGATATCTGGAGGGACTTGTGGTTTCTGTTGCAGAGCAGATAGCACAGAGAGCAATCTGCTGATGGTGAGACTGTCAAAGAGAGGGTGGAGCGCTCACCTTCAATCCAGACACAAACACACTTGTAACTTGATCCAGCTGTGTTCTGTTGAATGTGTTTCAGCTGATTGGAAGCAATTTGGCTGAAATGTAACATCATTGTTGCTACGAAAAGACATTCACTCAATCAGAAGACAGGACGGAACGAGAAAAAAAAACCCTGAACAGTTGCATCGGGAAAAAGAAAAGTGGGGCCCTTTGTTGCCTCCAACCTGTGGGCACGCCAGCACACATGAGGCTATTTCATGCTGGGGGGGCGGGGGGGTGTTTGGCATCAATCAAGATCTGTGGATGTGAGCGGGAAACGCTTTGAGTCCTGTGTGAAATTTGATTAAACATGCCGTGTGTGGCGGCTCTGTCTTGACTGTTACAGAAGCTTTGATCAAGATGAAGCTTTGCAATGTAAATGTCATCTAAAGTTACCATTTGAACATATGGTGACCTTTAGTGTTTCTCTGTGTGAAGAATAAACGGCCTCTGAAGTGGTACGAATGAGTCGGATTCCCCTTCTGAGACACCGTGTTAGTGCGTAATTTACTCTGGCCTTGGCATATAGAATTTCAATATAGTTTGTTCAGGCAGCTGCATATAGACTTTTATTCATCTGAGAAAGGATGGAGCGACATATCTTTTTTTTTGGGTCAAACGCTCAAGTTTCCCATCCAGGAAATCATTCATTCGCTGCTTGCTGCGAATCGTGTGTTTGTGTGTTTGTGTCTGCGTTTTAGACCACAGAGTTTGCCGTCCAAGGTCCTCCTTGCTACGAGGTAATCTCGTTCAGTCGTGATTGCAGAAGCGAGCGGACCGCCGGAGAGAATGTCTGTAGTAAGCTGCGACTATTAACAATGAATAGAGCCAGTAATCCAGGCACTTAGTTTGATGATCTGTTAACTGGCCTAGTTGGAAAGCAGCGAGAGAGGTCTTTGGCTCATCAAAGGAGAGGAAGTGTTGAAGTGTCCACACACACACACACAAACACACACACACACACACACACACACACACACACACACACACACACACCAACCTGAACCACCTGACAACGTGCTTCTCCAACACTTTACAGAAATGGGAAATTAATTGGGACCCCACGTCGTTTATAGCCTCCGTTAAACTTTTTACATCACTGTGAAGTAAATAAAGCTGCGTTTTGTGTGTGTATGTGACTGATGAAGAACTCTCTGTCTTTTCACAGATGGACATCCAGCAGGTGATGCTGTATTGTGACCCCACTCTTGCCATCCAGGAGGCCTGCTGCGAAATACCAGGGGCACGGGTGAGACTGAAATCCAGTGGCTGTGTGTGGAGTCCACAGCAGAGTCACTTCCATCCACAGTATTGCTCCGAAAAGCGAGGACCCCCTACAGTAGATTCCAGAGCCACTGCCTGGTGTGCGATGCAAGCTTGAGCCAAAGAGGCTCCTGTCGTGTGATGCATTGCGCAAACACATTGGCTGTCTCCTGTCATCTGAAGTGTTTTTGTGTGTGGACAAGTTTGAATGTAAGCCACAGATTCAAGACCTCCTTATCTAACGGCGTACATCCGGTGGGCTGTAACGGTGCCTCCGAGACGTCTGATCCTTCAAGCTGTGGCTAACAGCGAGTGACTGATACAAAGAGCTTGAACTCAAAGAGCAACACAGCACAAGGCCGCCGCAAACGCACTGTTAAAAGGGTCGAACTGTTGAACAGAATCAGAGTGGTCGTTTGGCTCCAGCTGGTCCTACAAGGGAGCCGCTGGCTGCCTGGAAGACGCTTTAGCGATGCTGACATTTCCCAACAAGGGGCTTACCTGTAAAGCCACCTCAAAGTGCACCCAGCGCCAGCGCTCGGCCCCGTTTGCCATCCCAAATTATTAGTTTCACACCCGTCTCAACCCGGGGCGCAGGGAAGGTGTGAGAGTAGAAAGCTTCAGCTTTTAAAAGGTCAAGTTTCAAGTTTAATAAAAGAGAAAAAGCCAACAAAAGAACCTTAAAGTTTAGTTGGTGAACATCTGCTGCTGTGAATGCTCCAGGTGCAAATGTGGGGTAACTTCTCTCTTTTCAATAAATAGTAGTTTCATGAATTCCCTCTAAAGAAAACCCCAGTGACTATAATTCACCACTTGTTGCGGTTCCTTCACAATAAAAGTATCATGTTGGATGGCTTTTATTGTTCAACAGCTGCAGGACGAGCTGAGTCTGCATTACCCAAATTAAACACCGTAAGAAAAAAAAGAAGGAGAAAGCCTTCTGCGTTCCCCCCGGAGGCTTATTCTGGTTAATCAGCGGCGCTTTGTCATCATAATGCGCCACGCTCAGTCAGTTTTCCCCGAAACTTGTTTTAGGTGGTCCGAAAAAAATATATACTTTTTGGCCCGCTGCCTAATATTTTGCCTTGCAGAGGGAGCCCTGATTAGACCGCACACCTCGGTGGTTTGACTGGCACAAACATGGAGAAGGTTGTCATATAGTCTTTTTTTTTTCTTCATAAATCTGTTTCTTAACATTTTCCAATATTTCGCGAACATAAACAAAGACATACAAATAGATACGGCAATACTAATAATACAGGGGTTTGGATAGTGAAGAAAGAAAGAAAGAAAGAAAATAGTGCCTAGGTGACATCAGAACAAAATCAAGACAAATAAATAAATCAAATTTAACAGAAAAAATTAAATAAAATTAAAATAGATCAAATAAAATCGAAGATAAAAAAACATACACAGGTAGACAGCCTGCTACACATCATGTTAACTTGAAGCATGTCAGGAAAGCTGAAAGAAAGGGGGAAAAAAATCATTCAGGGCTATCCTTAAGGTCCAGTTCTTGTACGTGCTTAAAGAAAGAGTCCCACATCTTATTAAATTTTACCAGTGGGCTTTTAATTATAAACCAATTTTTTTCTAGTTTGGCAAAACTAAGGACGCCTTTTATTCACAAAGTATGTGTGGGCAGAGTTGAAGATTTCCACCTGACCAAAATCAACCGTCTGGCGAGCAAGGTAACAAAGCCTATGACAGTTTCCTCTTAAGAAGAGAGACTATTTTCTGTGGAATTACACCAAATAATGCGATTACAACATTAGGTTCAATCAATTTCCCTGTAATCTTTGATAGCGATCGGAAAATATCCTCCCAGTGTAGCTGGAGGGTGGGGCAAGACAAGAACGTGTGTCCATAACTAGCTCGACCGTGGGGGCACCTGTCACATATTGGATCCATGTCTTTACCCATTTTGGAGAGCCTAACCTTATAGTGTTAGCTATAAGAAACTCCAAGCTGCTGTCGACCAATTTCTGTGAAGATGAATTCAAGTCGAATGTTTCCCTCAATTTTTGTGTGACTCAGTCACAGATATCATGTTGAACAAACATCTTTGTTGCAGCTTCAGGAATGCGTTCGTACTTCTTTCTTGGTATCGTTTGCAAGTTTCTCACAGAAGCTTCAAGAAATACAAAACAGATTTGTTGGACCAATGCAGGAGTGTATTAAGCAAGCCAATGTTCAGAAATGAGAAGAATGCCAAACAGTTTATTCTTAGGCTGAAGGTATTTGTTATTTCGTTGTTGGGTTTTTTTTAACGTGGAGACAACTTTTTTATCTTTTATCGTCCGATTTCTGCAGGGCGTCCGTGCTCACGCTTCTCCGTGTATACTCTTGTGTCCTCCTTCCACGACCAAATGAATTTGTGAGAGGGATGGGAACGGGGCGAGGAGCCACTTCAGAAGTTAGAGAGTGGCAAGGTCCTCCGCAGGAGTTACTGCAGGCTGTAAAAATTGATTAGCGGGGTTGGAAGGAGGAACCCTCTTCTGTTGTTGCTCAAGGCGTGTGTGCTGCGAGGCTCCCTTCCAGCTGCGATTAAATTTGAAATGAGAATTGGAGGAGCCAGCGCGCACGTGTCGACACTCGCACACCCACGAAGGCTGCAGAAAACACAGAAGAAAAGAGAGATGTGCAGCGCAGGAACAGGCATTTCATTGTTGGGCTGGATATTAGTATTCAGCTTTTAGCGATTGTGCTATTTCCTTTGTGTTTGTTCCCCCTCCTCATTTTATTTTCGTCGACGGTGAACTTTTATGGCGGAGGCAGAAATGTACGACTCTGAATGGCTTTGCTGGAATGCAGTGTTCTGTAAGCTGCAAAGAAATGGATTAATTTGTACTCATCGTATTTCAAAAACAAAAAAAAAAGTATTTATGTCTGTTGTGTGGCTGCTGAAATGTCGTGCAGAAGAACGCTGAAGTTCCAGTTACATTGTAATGGTTCTTTCATGTTTGCATCGGGGACTTTGTACGTTCTGGGTCGCTGAGGCCTTTTCCTCAAACAAGAGTTTGGGGAAATAGTAACTGTTGATTCTAAGACTACACTGAAAGTAACATGTCTCGCTCACTGAAATTTCACTGGTTTTCCTGCAGTATCGCTCGTGCACAGTGGTACAGCTGTTTTCACCCCTGCTGAACTCTGTCTTTTACCTGCACTCTTGCAGTGCCCCCCTGATGCTTCCAAGAGCCGCCGAGCTGCTGAAAACGACCTGCTGGACAACACATTCTCCCAGGTGAGGCGACAGTCATCAACACTCACCCCAACACACGCACAAAAAAAGGAACTGAAATGAGAAAAACTGAAACATGGAAAGACTCACAAGAACACCTTAAAAATAGCTGCGGAATAGATTGTAAGTTGTTCGACTTCCTGAGTCAGAATACAGGGAAAACTCTCAGTACGTCTCCAACAAACCACCAGTCGCTTCCTCTTCCATCAAGAAGTATCACAACATCCACTCTCCCATCAGGCAGTCATATCAAGAGAGACAGGCAGACAGACAGACAGATACACACACACACACACACACACACACACACACACACGCGCGCACAACTTGGCCTCGAACAGCTTTGTTCTTCAGGCGGTCGGACTTGTCGAAGCTGCTCCTGCTGGTGAGCAAACACTCGCCAGTAGGACTTCCGTCCAATGGCTCGGCCGGTCCCTGTTCAAACTCCAGCATGAAAAACACGTTTCCCATCCTGCCGCAGTCTGAATCACTTCTCGGCTTAATATGACTTCAGTTCAGTGAAGTCTGCTGGTAGCAAAGCCTTTCTCCAGTGCCGTCGATTGCGTGACAAATAGAGCCCCCCGCGCCGGGCGGGGGGGATGGCGGGGTTTTCCACAAATGGTTAGTTTAATGTAAAGGCAATTTATTTTTGTTTTCACACCCGCTTGTTTCATCATTCATATTAATGGGATCTATATCCAATTATCTATTCATTAGGGCCCGGTGTTTGTCTTGTGGAGAGCTGGTGTTAACTTAGGGCTCCGGCTGAGTTCAGGACACAGTAATCAATCCAGCGGATGTTTCCAGGGTGATGCAGCCGCGCCATCTCTGTTTTTCCTCCTCTCCTTCAGCCTTCAGTTCTCTCTCTCTCTCTCCTCTGCTATCACACTGTTTGAACATGCATACACTCGTCTTTTTAAACTTCTTCTGCAGAGTGTCTAAAGTCTAAAAACCAAAACTCTAGCATGCAGGCCAGATGTTTTCCGAGCCCTTGGCTTGGCTTCCATTAAACCAAGCCCACACTGAGTGACAACACATTAAATCCGACATATGAGGAATGTCATGTGGTCCGTGTATGGACGACGCTCCATTAGGGGTCAGCGGGGTCAGCTCTGGGGTTACTGGGGTGAAATAGAGGTGAATAGATCCCTCTAAAACACAGCTTCCTTCCTCTTTTTCTGCCCTGAATGACCTTTGATTGGAAAATAAAAACTCTAGCATCAATTTACAGGTTGTAATACTAAGAAATCACCCAGTGGTGTGGTGGTCGGGGCTCTCGCGACACAGTTAGAAGGTCCTGAGTTTTTCCAGTTGGCCATTGAGAATACTGGGGATTCTCCCACTGCGCCGCAGGGTCAGTGGTGAATCTGAGTTTGGGACACAAGGCGAACGAATGAATGAAGTGTGACACCTTCTCGGGCTCCTGAGGGGGCTCCAAATTGCCCCAAGTGCTGTCACTCATCGCGGTGGTGGGTGTGGGCTGCAGAAGCGAGCGTGGAGTGAGCTCACCAGCTGACTTCTCATCTCAGCTGGAGGTCCCCAGCTTGAGGCTGCACCAGCTCGCAGTGTGTAATGCAGCAGAACGTCTGCAGCTGATGGTCGCACTGAACTCGTGTTGATCGCAAACAATGGAGGGAAATTTTTAGGAGCAAAAACACATTTATATTGTGTGTCTGACACTTTTTAGAGGGTTTTATGAAAGTGGCGTGAAATAAAGCAATCGTTCTGTGAATAGCTTTTTTGAGCTTCACACTCGGGCTGAAACGATTCCTTGAATAATTGAGTGATTCGATCAGGAAAAGGCCTCAAGGATTCGTTTAATTCACCACTGTGCACGAGGTGTAATAAGAACTGGAGGCCAGATTGACGTTTCCTGGGGGGATAGATCGCGAGCCCCTAAGATGTGCCTCCAGTGGGGAAGCAAATAAAGACATGGTGGCCAAATTACAGTCCGGCAAGTACGGCACACCTAACGGACTCCTTTCTTTAAAGAAGCAGTTAGTAGAACAGTTATGCCACCAAACTCTGCCAATAGTGAATAATAAATACAACAATAATCCATTACTAAAATAATCAATGAGCTGTAGTCTGTACCAATACATATAACTGGTGCTGGTTTGGTTCAGTTTAGCAGAGATACTGGATGAAAGGGAGCAGCTGCCGCATCCTGACCGAGTCTGAGTCAGTCTTAAGTCCCTTAAGTTGCGAGTGATTTCGGCCTGTGCACCGCTGGAAGATGTCGCTCGCCTCGCTCGCTCACTCCAGAACATTCAGGCATGGCATTAAAATATCTGCCGGCTCCATAAACTTCAGATTTTTGATGACGGCCTCAAAGCCGATCAGACGAAAACAAAGGCCAGATGGTGACTACTTTGGCGAAACTGATTCATCCGCGCTGCACTGCTGCTGGTGTAGGTCAGTGGCTCTTACCTCTCTGAAGGCTGACAAATCTCACCCCCACAGTTCTGGGGTTTTTTATTACTATTTTCCTTCCAACTCTGTGTGTTTTTCTTCCCTTTGCTTCCACCCAGCTCCCAATGGAAAGGTCATCCAGTCCCCAAACGGCTCCGAAGTCCTCTCTGTCTTCTTTCCACATCACTTTTCATGTTGTTGTCCAACATCAGCTGTCCCCTTTCTGCCTTCTGCTCGGATCCCATCATTCCTCTCCGTCCAACTTCTTCAACAGTTTCTGCTGAGCTTTCTCAAGCTTCCTTCATCCTTTTTGGAGGGTTTTTTTTTTTTTGTTAGTTTTTTTTCCAACCTGATTTGTAATTCAGCGCGCAGCAGGGTCCGTTCCTACTTTTACCTCTGGGCTTGTGAGGTGCAACACTGCTCTTTCTCTCTCTCCACTCATCCACTTTAATCTCGCTTCTTGAAGTGAAAAAAGGATTAAAACATAACTGCTAATGACCTGCGAAGGCAACCAAAGTGTCCCCATTTGATCTTTTTCTTTTTGGTGTTTGTCTGATGCAATTAATTGTAATGGCAAAGTTGCAACTTAAAGCGGGATGGAATGAAGAATTTATGGTCCTGCGACGTCACCAGATGATCCTGGTTCCTCTGGAGCCACCGACTGAGATGACGAACTCCAAAGTTTCGGGGGAATCTTGCATCACTTCGGCAAGTGGAAAACAAATTGGGGCTGAAATAAGGAGCTGGTGACGGAACAGCCAAAATGGAGACAGCCAGGCTAAACAGGGCTTCTGTGATGGGGCCTCTACGCCAGCGTTGGCCGTAAAACTGTCAGGATTAAACACAAACAGAGAGCGATTGTATATCAATGTGAAAAATCGAAACATTCATTCTGTTTTTTTTGTGTTTTTTTTCCCCCTTGTTTTCTTCTCCAACCAGGACATTTTTGCATCCAAGGAGCTTGCAGAAAAAGTAAGCCTCACTCCTCAATGTCATTTGAAAACGCTGCTTTTTCGAACCGCACTCGTAGCAAATTATAGTGCCTGGAATTAACGGTCACTTCAGTGGATGAAGGTGATGACAAAGAGAGGTTGGCCTCTTTCTCCTGCCTGCACTCTGCATTCAGGACATCCTGAAGCAGAGTCCAATGATAGCAAGCATATGGGCGGATTAAGAAACCTTCCATGCGCGAACACTGCTGGAATTCAAGCAGGAGGACGGTATACAGTGTGTGTACAACTGTGCAGCTTTCGCATTGTGTATATGTGTGTCGTGCATGGGACTCCTGGCTGTTTCCTCTCGCCTCACCTCCACAAACCGGGCCCGCTGACTGACTGAGGACTGATTTACACCTCATTATGCGGCCAGGCTCAGTCGGGAGTTGCTGCTGCCTATTAATTTTGTCATTCACCTACAATAGGCATGTTCTGTTCACAAATAGAATACAAAACTCCAGACGCTTCATTATGTTGCTCCTGTGTGTGCTTACTAATGCAGCTGGCCGCCTCCCCTGACTTCCCTCAATGTGGGTTATTACCTGGGTTGGAGCACGCAGAGCTGGCCCTGCCACATGGGGGGGGGGGGGGGGGGGGGATGAGACTCTTGTGTCGGACAAAAAAAAAGGGACTTCTTTCTTTTCGCAACTGGTTTTCAGTAAGTAAACTTGGCTCCATTGATAACATCGGCGAATGCCGTGCGGCGCTTCACCGGGATCAACAAATATGCCTCGCAGGCAAATGAATGAATGTGATGATGGCTGTAACCAGCCTGAATAGGAGGCAGATTTGACTTCTGCCGCGCAGTCCCAGAGCTCAGCCCGAAACCTTTTTCAATCGCAGCAATGATGTCGCGGCGACTCCAACCTGTTCCTCCTCCGCCAGTGACCGCCTGGTGTCAGGAGGCTCAGCCCCACCAGTGTGCAGGCCTTTATAAACAAAGGTCACAATCCCAGTGAGGAACTCTTACAGTCTTGCATTATTTCTGAGGTCTGCATCCCGAGAGATTCTGAATTTATGTTTACACTGATAGGACGTTTCTGTTGAGACTTGTTCATGGCCAAGAAATTACTCAACCAAAATAAACACATTGGCTAGATTGAAGTGTGAGAAATGCGGTTTGTGTTTCGCCCAACACATGAGCTTAATCGTTATTCCACCCTAATAGTACATTAGAGTTTTAATGTGAAGCAGATTGAATGAGTGTGACTTCCCTTTACAAAAATGCACCTCAATTTTTTTTTTCTCCAAGTGAAACTGCAGGTCTTATGAAAGGTTCCAGCAGTGGTGACAAACACAGATATAGAGCTCCACTTTGCAGGTTTCTGAACCGGTCCAGGCACCTTTTGGGCAGCAAGACAAAGTCGGCAATTAGCTGATGAACACAGAAGAACTGTGAGTGGCTAAAGAGGCACATATAATGAGCCAGGACCTGGTGGAGAGCCAGCATGGCGCTAAAAAGGGGGGCTGAATATTACACTTACATTTATCAGAAAGGGCAGCAACGTGACTCTGAATGAATGCTAATGTTGCTCTGTGGCTGCCACAGGTGAGCCGCGTGCAAACTGCGTAGTCCAGTGGAAGGATACAAGTTTAAGGGCTGCTCTGTGGGGGTGGAACTCGCCCCCCCCCCCCCCCCCCATCTCCATGAAGCGTATTCCTCTTTGTGTCTCTTTGGATTCTCGTGATGTGAGGGCCTGATCGAACCTCAAAGGTGCTGCAGCTTTAATGCCTCGACGTGGCAGACCTGGGATGCGTGTCGCACACCTGTTCGATGAGATGGGCGCCGTGACTGATGACCTGGTGCTCCTCATCGATTCGCTGCCGTCTGTGTCAGCGCTCGGCGTGTCACCCGGCCACCAACGGGGAGACCACCGCAGCTGAACAGCAAACGCAGACCGAACAGGCTGCTCCGCGAGACACTTTAACACCGGTAGGAGGACAAATAAAATAATTAGGAATCAAGTGCGGCTCAGATAAATTGTTGCCGCTTCCAGCAGCTACTTTCTCTCCTGTTTATGCACAGCTCTAAAAGCTCAGCCCGCTATAGATCAAAAGACCACAAGCTAAACCTGTCCAACTGCAAGCACGGCGTGTTTACTGTTGCTGCAGGGGATCACTGTAATCATTTAGAATAATGAGAAGTAAAACGGCTCCATTCAAAGAGTCCAAACACAAGAACATGAAATAAAAATGTGCTGCTCTCTCACTGCAGTCTGACCTGTTCGTCGGAAGGTCAAGGTGCAAAAGTGGTAAACAACAGAAAAGTTTTGGCGTGGAGGTGTGTTAGGGAGGACTTGACTGAGCGCCCGGCACCAATTCGGAAAGAGTGGCTCGTCCTTGCAAGGGAGTCTCGCCAGCCATTGATAGATTTGTAGCCCGGGAGAGCGAGAGATGAGGGGATTGAGGGGAGGAGGGATGGAGGGAGGGTTGCACATTGTCTCAGTTACCCAAACTCTTTCGTCGTCTCAGCATGCTCGTCGTCACGGCTCCGGTGTGTACGCGAACTTCCCGCTGGGCGAGAGCGACGCTTCCAGAAAAACCGGGGCTGGAAGGAGGAGGTTCAGCTTTAATTACTCGCACCCGCTGAAAATACCTCAGTTCTTCATAACGATTATCCTTATTTGGTGTGTTGTGCATGTGTGTGCATGCATGTGTGTGTGTCCTCCTGTGAGGACCAGCTGCTCCTCACACGACTGTGCTGTGGGAATCAGACATTCCTATTGATCTTTATCTCTCGTGGGAAGTGTGTGTGTGTGTGTGTGTGTGTGTGTGTGTGTGTGTGTGTGTGTGTGTGTGTGTGTGTGTGTGTGTGT
>JASSRZ010000054.1:6322302-6358764 GCA_032164315.1 Malacoctenus gilli | reverse complement strand
CACACACACACACACACACACACACACACACACACACACACACACACACACACACACACACACACACACACATTCCATATTGCCAGCTGAGCAGCTCTTACAGTCATGCGTGGACGAGTAGAAAATCCTGGGAAATTCAACCTCTGACTTCATTCACACAGGGAGATTTCAATAAAGATTCGACTTAAATATTCAAACTCATTCAAAAAATAGTCTTCGCTCGTTAAAATCATTGAGTCTCTCAAAATGTTTGAGTATTTTACTCCAAATAATGATATTTATGGCTGAGTAGTCTGGACACTGTTTTCTCCTTTATGCTCTAACAACTGTCGCACCTCCTTTCACACAAATGACTGCATCAGCGCAACGTGCTGTTCAGCGATCAGCCTGTGGCACCTCTGAGGTGATGCTGGGAAATGGGACGCTGTGACAGCAGTCTCCATCTCGTCTGGGACGTGGCTCGAACATTTTCTTCCTCCCACTCCCGCCAGCAGGTTGTCTGTCCGCAGACTCCAGGTCAGGCGAGCTTTTTTCTGTGTCCCTCTGATGAGAGAGACGGACGTGTCCGGACACGCTCGAAAACCTCGTTGCAGAGTTAACACAGCAGTAATACTGTGGACCCAATGAAGCGCTGTGAAACAGCAGCAACACTGCAGCCGAGTAATCAGCAACTTCCCATCCAGGCACCAAAACACAGATCAGGAACTTCTCGAATTATTCAAAGGTCTTGATCCGGCACAGCTGCCTCGTTGCGATGATCGGCAACACGTCGAGACCTGACGTCCCCGAACTTAACAGGGAAATAATCCGCTTCCTTGTTTGTGCCTCTTTTTCGAATGTTTTACAGGGAGAACCAGGATCAGAAGGCATCAAAGGAGAGAAGGTCAGTCCAGGCTTTTGACGTCAAACTTCATTCTTCTCCTTCTTTTGACGAGTCCTGATAACCGTTTGAAGGAAACGACTGACCTCCTGGTGGGTGGTCTCTTTGTGGTAGGGGGAGTCTTGTTCTGCGTGTCCAACTCTCGGAGACCAAGCCGGCGTCACCGGACAGCAGAAGGGCGAGAAGGGGGAGCCTGGGATTGGACAGAGGGGGGAACAAGTGAGCAGGACTTTTACTTATGATGATAAATATACATAAGTCACTATAATCAAATGTAAATTGATACACACTTTTCTTGACTATGACTCTATCTCTGGTTTTATTTGCATCAGTGTGATTATGTGAGCAGTGAAAATCACCGTGATTGAAACGATATCTCGTCAAATTTTCCTGCTCTTCAGGGTGAGCCGGGAATCGAAGGACCCCCGGGCCTCAGAGGGGAGAAGGTAAGCGGTATAAATGCAAGTGCACGAGAGAGTCGGTGACCTCGATAGAAGAGGGGGGGCATTAGCGAGGGGAACTCGCACAGTGGGGCTGTTAGAGGGTCTCTTAATAGACTTCATAGCAAAGATAATCACCGCGGTGCACTAATTTTAGCGGCCCCCAAACTGTCGGCCACGGGGGATTTTCCTCAGCAGGAAACTTCTCGGCAAAAGGCTGAGCTAGTCAAAAACTAATACCATTTGACGTGGCTGCCTGGAGGGCGCACCTCACTATGAAATGTGAATTAGCGAATTAAAAAGAACATCTTTCATCAAATTCCTGAAGTTCAGATGTTTCTTTTTTATTGTCTGCAGGGTGACGCAGGCAGCAACGGAGCTGACGGGAAGCCGGTAGGGTCAAATTCGCTGTTTTAGGAGATGTTTCCCTGTCTGCTTCAGTGAGACTACGATATGCACCGGGTGTGTCTGTGTGACAGGGAAAACCTGGACAGAGAGGAGTTGCTGGCAAAGATGGATACAAGGGGGAAAAGGTGAGAGACCAGAGTGTGGAGCTCAGCGGTGGGACCGTTCTGTCACGATAGCTGCAGCTGTTCCTCTTCTGTCCTGCTGGGGGGGCTGTGGAGATCTTAAAGCCTCGTCCTTGGCTCGTTTAAGAGAAATATTCAATGTTGGACATACAAAAAAAGGCCTGAACACGACCTCGAGTGTGACTTTAGGATTAAAAGCAACATTCTTTGTGATGTTTGTGGGAAAGATGTTGCTCATTTGCTGGCAGACTTCAAGAGCGCGCAGCCACCTCTTGTTTGGCTGCATCGGATTAAAGCAGTGAGCATCAGCATGTGTACAACTGAAACATGAAATGAAACATGAAATGGCACAGCACTCCAGATGTTTTACTGGAAAACATCACAGGGAAGAAAACAAAACAAAGCACGCAGCAAGGCTAACTAAGGAAAGGCATTAATGAGCTCGATTTATCAGATGGAGGGTCCTGAACACTTTCAGGCACCAGACGACTGCTTCGACTTAAGACCATCAATTTTCCTGAACCACAGTCAGCACTCTGACCAGACTATGGCAGACTGTACACGAGAAGAGAAGTTTCCCTCCTTGGAAGTTCATTATTCTTGCCGTTTGTGCAGAAAAGCCACGACTCCCCATCTCCATATGTGTTTGTTTACAGGGAGAACAGGGGCCTCCTGGTCTGAGTCAGTCTGGCCAAAAGGGTGAGAAGGTAAGACGCCGTGCCGCGTGTGTTGGCAGCGCGAGCCTTTGCTGTCACGCTGACTCACCCCTCGCGCTCTTTCCCAGGGCGAATGTGGCGTGTGTCAGCCTTCTGAGGCGGGCAGCGGACCTGCCAGCTTGAAGTTGCTCGAAAAAGGCAAAGCAGGGGAACCCGGAGCTCAGGGGCTGCCTGGACCCCGCGGCCAGGACGGTAAACAGGTGTGTTGTTGAAGACAAAAGACTTTTACGTCCACATCAAGTTTTATGTTTGAACCTGTGAAAAGATGGGAAGAGGGAGATGTTTGACTATGGAGGGGAGGGGGGGTGCCGTACATTCTGAAAAACTATGTGTTGACAGTAACAGAAATCATGTTGTGGTTCGTTCCACCAAACCGCCAAACCACAGTCACGACTCGGTTTGTCCTTTGTTGCTTATCAACATTTGAACTTTGGAGATGCTGGAAGATTTTCGACCCTGAAGGCAAATCAGGCCCTCCAGCTGATGGTCTGAATGGAAAATGCAGATCTGCTGCTCTCACCACACAATTGTTACTCGCCATAATAAATCTCCGTTGGCTTCTGTCACCCTGCCCAATTACATGCAGAGCGCCTCTGTGGTTAGTTTTATGTCAACAGTTATTACTTTACCTGAGCACATGCTGCCACGCTGCGTGCACATGACTGCACACGTGTTTGAAGAGGGCTGGTTTTTTTTTTATTTGTAGTGTGCGCGCACGCGTGTACTCATATTAATGTTGTGTTGTTTGTACATCACCTTCTGTCTGCTCTCACAGGGTCCCCCTGGTCTGACTGGCGCCAAAGGAGACCAGGTACTTTTTATGCTTAAAAAAAACAACCAAAAAATCTGTGTTCGTGCTTCATTTAATGCTAATAAATTCACGTTGAACCTTCCCGCTGCGAGGTGAGAATGTAAACAGATATTCCAGGTTAACAGGCAACATGTGAGGCTGTCACTGTCCATACATTCAAAACAGTGTTGACATAAACTGGTGGAAAATGCAGAGTCTGTCATGAAGCTCTTCACTAATTTGACGTCTGCTGTCTCCAAAGGGAAGCCCAGCCTTCACCCTTTTTAATATAATGTCTCAATGGGACACTCATAGTCAGACGCCCAGATTATTTGAGACCACCATATCTGTCTTTTTGGACCATCCACATTACTTTATTCGGGGTGGGGGGGATGCAAAGAAATAAATCTGCCATCAACATTGACAGGCGGCTGCCTCAAATTACCTTGAAAGCCATCCGCAGGAATTACTCTGCTTCAGCTTCAAAGTGGAGCCAGATAGTTACTGGAAGACTGAGGCTGATAGTGTCCGTGTTTGAGCGAGTAAATGAATTACCTCTTTTTCCACATAAATTCGAATAAATTGAGAACACCGGGCTGGTTCAGCGAGGAGGGACGGTACAGCTGCACTCGCTGCGAAGAATCATTTGCAACAAGAACGCGCTGAATTCCCAGACGGGCTGAACATGATTTCTGGAAAAGCATATTCAATTATGTAAATAACTGTTTGCGTCCATCTTTATTCTTCCGGACGCCATCTGTCCTCTAACCAAGGAGGGACCTTCGTGTTGCGTCACTCAACGTCCTTGTATCACATCATTTCTGCAGGTTACATTGTATGGAGGTGACTGTCTGGCATATGTTCAATTTATCAGGGCGAACAAGGGAATCAAGGAGAAAAGGGATTAGATGGAGCCGTGGGTGCCCCAGGACTGCCTGGAGAGCCCGGTCAAGATGGACTAATGGGCCTGAAGGGAGAGAAGGTACCTCAATCCAGCGTTATGCCAGTTTAACATCAACCTCACTAAAGTTTTTTGTTGCACTGGCATGTCGGAGCTGCGCTCTGCACCTTTTCACGGCATCTACAGTTTCTTCTGTGGATTCTGATTCAAATCAACTGATTTGTTCAAGTTTAAAACAACAGAACCTTGTGAACTTTTGTCTGTGAGTAAGACACAATGTTGGCTCGTTGACTGCCACAGATTTGTGTTGATAGAGTTTTAATTGAATGTTTTCTCTCCATCCATTAAAAATTACATGTGAAACAAGAGGTCACACAGTTGTAGCAAACGCCACTTTAAAAGGAATGAAAATGGAGGCTGATTAGCCGAATTAGAGGGCAGACACTTTGAAATCAGGCTTCACCCTGCACGATTTCTGAACGATGGCTCTGGGGGTGTTTTTCCCAGGGGGACGCTTGCACCAGCTGTCCTTCCTCTGCCACTGTGGCGGGTGACGGCATCGCCGTGCCAGGCCCCAAGGGAGAGAGAGGCCAGCCCGGTCCTCCAGGAGAAGGAAAGCCGGGCAGAAACGTAAGACGTCGAGGGGGCTCGTCTGTTAATGTATTAACGTGACGTTCGCTTTCGCTGATGACCCGCTCGCATGTTTTCCTTCCAGGGAAAACCAGGTTTGCCAGGTGTTAAGGGGCCCGCCGGTCCCAGGGGAAGCAAGGTATGAATGTCCATTTATTGTGTTATCCCCGTTTATAAATACATGCAGAGGAGCGAGTCTCCCCAGGGAGCACTGCTGCTCTAAGCTGCTTTCCACCCCCTGTAGGGACAAGCCGGCGCTGCAGGAGTCGGCCTTCCTGGACCACAGGTGAGGTTTTTATGTAGCTTTGAAAATACATCTATAAAGAAGTTTACTCTGGAAATCTGATGCAACTGTTGCACACAACACAGCCACAAGCGCTAACTAGATGTTGCCCCGTTGCGTTTTCTCACCGCCGAATATTAACTTTTGATACCAGTAAAGTTTAATGAATCTGAACGCGATGCTGTTATGTTCGCGAGTCCTTTGATTAACGCTGGAACAACTGTTACATTAAAAGTCTTTTCCGCCGTGTCCTTTACTGACCTCATTAGCCTTCTGCTCCTCTTATCATCATTCCTCCCTCCCCACAGGGTGATGAGGGACCGAGGGGCCTGCCAGGACTCGTTGTAAGTTCTTTAATACATCTGAAACACGATTGGCCACATGTTGTCTACTCGGGGAGAAAAAAGACCAGCTCAAAATGGTCCGCCCACATTAACAAATCCTGGACTCGTGTTCAATAAAATAACACTGTAAATCTGAATCAGGCACACGCAGATTCGTTTCCAGCAGGCTTAATTTCCTGAATCCTGATGAAAACGCGAACGCCTCAACTTGCTCCACCATTGTCCTCGTCACAACAAGGTCTGTGGGGATAATCTTGGTGTCCAAGCAACACCAAACACCTGTAGGATTGTTCCAGAGGTGTCAGAGTCAAAGCGTGTGTTACTGTGTCGAGACGAAATGACCTTGAAAGCAGCCTGAGCAAAGATCCCCCTCTGCCCCCCTGTAAAGGGGGCGCTGGGCTTTGAGACGTTTACTTGACCGCTGATGGCCTCCAACAGTATTTCATAGTGTCAGTTCCTCTCTTGTTTACGTCACTTAAATGGATGCAAATTGTACCTTTTTGTACAGGGACCACCTGGTGTCCAAGGACCTTCTGGACCTGCTGGCGTCGATGGGAAAAAGGTAAGATCGAACCGACTCGTTTCATTCCATAATATCATTGGGATCGACGGCCGGAACTGCATGTGGTCTGTTTCCTGTTCCAGGGTTCCAAAGGGGATCCGGGGCCTCCTGGACCACAGGGGCCACAGGGACTTGGAGTAGCCGGACCCCCGGTAGGACTGCAACTGCATCTGTCTGAATGGGCATGGGAAGTACTGCCTTTTACTTCCTCCAACACTGTGTCCCATCTTCTTCTGGCCCACAGGGAAGAGACGGAGCTGCGGGCGCCGCAGGAAAGCCGGGAGCTGACGGCAAAAACGTGAGCTGTTTTTTTCCCCCTTTATTTGAGTTTCCTCTCTTTGCATTGTTTCCTTTTATTAAATCTGCGTCTGCGATTGGACGAGCGGTGAAAAGAAAAAAAAATGATAAGCCACAAACTGAAGTATTGGCCTCTGAATTAACGTCTGCTCGGAGTTTTAATTTCCTTCTTGAGCTTCTTGGGGAGTCGCCCTTGATTTGGGCATCATTTGTAACCAAGGATGTCTGCCTCGATCCATAACAGAGGCGATGTCTGCTGCCATCTCATCCTCTGTCCCCTGATCTGCGCTCGGCACACTGCCCCGTGAGCTTTCCTCTCAAACAACAAAGAAAGAGTAACTAAGTGTTTGTCGTGTGTGTGTGTCCATGTGTGTGTGTGTCCGTGTGTGTGTGTGTGTCGCTCTTCCCTCTCTTGCAGGGACTTGATGGCGCTAAGGGGGACAAGGTAAGTCTACCGTTTTGTTTGGATGAAGGGAACTGGAGGGCTTTGGATATAAGGGGGTGGAACAGATGGTAATCGCAAGAGATAGCTCGACGCCCCCTACCGCCGCACCACCCCCCCCCCCCCTCGTGCCCCAGACAACCACTCACACGTGCGCCGAGTCCGCGCACGCCGGCCTCGGGGCACAGATAGAGTAGCAGCGGAGGTGACAAGTGCACTGTTGCTGGCAGACAAGAGGAGTTTTGGGGGCCCAGAGAAAGAGAGAGAACGTGCGACTATTAATTACCACGTTCATCAGAACCACCAGTACACACTGTCACTGAGGGAGGGGGGGCATCAGAGGCAGCGCTCAGGGGTTGGAGAGGGTGCAAGATGTGTGAATGCTGAGTGAAAGTTGGAAATCGGGTATAAAAAAAGAGAATTAAAAAGAGGTCTGAGTCCTTGTGTGACAGCAGACGGATGCTGGAGTCAGTGGGGAGAACTCAGACGTCAGCGACGGGCAGTTTCAGGGACTGTGAGGACCGCTGGGAATTCATCCTCACCTCCACTGGCCCGACTCCACAGCCAGGAACTATTGCAAATAAATGGATAGGTCATTGCTTCTTGAGTACAGCCCAGCCAAGTCGGTGATCCGCTGCAGGGCTGATACGTAATGAAGAACATGCAAACTCCACACACAGTGAGGACGGGAATCAAACTGGGGTTTTCCTCAGCTGCAGTGCTCGGTTCCTTGCTCACAGACCGACTTAGATCTGCTGGCTGTTCTTGAATATGTGCACAGAGTTCAGCTTCAGCCCCTTTCAATTACATTTCAGGGTGAACCAGGAGAGTGCAACTGCGTAATGCCTGTGCACACGGGCGTCGGCGGACCGGTGAGTGCACACTCACACACGAACGCTCCAATCAGGGCATGCAACTAATGTCATTCGGTGGATGGTCGCTCTTCTGCTGCTGCTTGAACACTATTGTTTCTTTTTTTCACATATCTATAAACATACTCTGAGAAGTCATTAGGACTCCACAGGCGCCATATCAGGAAATGTCTACATTTTTCTGCTGTGTGTGATTCACTGGTTTGACATTTGTTTTATTTCCCCTAATAACGTCACACTGTGCGCTCTGTAAATCCTCTGAACGCTGGAGCTGCTCTGATTTCCGCATCCTTTTACCTTCCAGGGAGCTCCAGGAACTTCAATAAGCATGTGGCAGCCCGGGCCCCAGGTCTGATCCGTCAGCCAGGAGTCCCGACTGACAGCTTTGGCTTTGGCTCAGCTTTGGCTGAAAGCTCACTGTCTCTTATTACCTTGCAAACTTTGGCAGGTGCCACCTTTTTTATTATATTCCTTTCATTCGGGGGTCATGTTTTCATATGTTGCAGGGCCCACCAGGACCTCCCGGCCCTCCCGGCCCCCCTGGGGTCCAGGGGAACACGGGGGTGCAGGGACCACGGGTAAGATAAGAGGGACCAGGAAACTGGAAGGGGTGGGTGGGGGGGTTGTTTTCCCAGTTCAATTCAGAAGCTGCTCAAAGAGCCTGAATTGAACGAGAGGGGCGTGATGACGCAGGCTTCCAGCTTGGGCACTCTGGGTACATGCTTGGCATCTTCAGGGGTGAATACAGAGCATAATGTGCATGTAGAGGAGTGGAGCGATGCTCTCTGTGTGCCGTCGCTTGGACATGAGCAGGTGTTCGGGACTGAAATCCGTGTTTAAAGTGGCACTAACCCGTCCGGTGCTTCCAGCTTTAACCCCCTTTGGGAAGTAGCCGAGCAAGCTTTGGAGATGTCGCTCAAGACATGAACAGTTATTTGAAGGCCTGGATTTAAATACCAAAGCTGCCATGAGGACACGAAGCTTCTCCAAAGTGTGAATTTGACTCGCTTGTTTGTGATTTAAACAGACCTTCAAATAAAGTGACGCTGCGCTGCAAGAGTCAAAGGTGTAAACCAACAAAAACCAACAGCAGGCTGTCCCTAACTGGAGACGTTGTGTCTTTGAGTGAGGCGCATTTGCAATAACTCCCAATAGTTCCTAACTGATCAAGCAGGGTTTGGGGGTTTGGGGGCTAAACTCTTGGGAGGCGTAGAAGGAGCCACCTCCTTCTGTTTCCGCCCTGCCCCTTTGGCGCTGCCTTAACCCCCCCCCCGGTGGCGATGGGAGTGGCTAACCGTCCCGCCCTTGACTGGCGGCAGACCAGCTCAACCTCAGCTCCTTCTTTCAGGGTATTCCCGGAAACGACGGGATACCGGGAACTCCGGGTTTGCCGGGAAGAATCGTAAGTAAAAGTAGGAGGAGGAAGGAGGAGGAAGGAGGAGCGGCGGAGCGTAACTTCTGAGTCTCGATCTGGGGCTGTTCTGTAAAAAACGACGGCGAACCACGAGATGAATCCACGTGGTATCAAAAATGTTTAATACTATTTACAGAAGCGTGCAATTTTGCCGTTTTTTTAGAATTGAGACTATTAGAACGTGTGAAGTGAAAAAAGAATCCTGTTTTAGTGATTTTAAATCATGAACTTTTGAGCTTTTCCTATTTTCAAGTGAACTTCCTGAAGCCAAAAAAAGGCAAAGTTCAAAGAAAGTGTGCAGCTGTTCAGATAGACGTTCTGTGACATGATGAGGCCGCAGGGATCAGACGCACACGTATAAACACACCATCAGAGTTTCACTCTGCTGTCGGTGTATCTTGAGGTGAGCTTTCAAGTTTCACTGTGGGCGATACTTCTTCCAAAGTGGAGAAAATAGGAGCTGTGTGAAGTTTCTGTCTGCAAATTGTGTCAATTTGGGTCTTTTTTCCCCCTTCTTCTTTTTTTTCTGGAGCCTGTTTATGGCTTAATTTCATTAGAGGAACATCAATGCTGATCTCCAGCCAGCACTCAAGGGGAACTTCACCTTCAGCACAGGAATTAAAGTAGTAGTTTAATGAAGGGGAGGCAGACTGTTGAAACTGATCTTATAGAAACTGCAGTTGATTGGTTGCACATTAAGGAGCGTCTCGATTGTTAAAATGACTCTGCAGACATAATCTCCCGACTGAAATGAGGGAAATGTAGCGAGAAAGAGAGCGAGGGAGAGCGAGCGAGAGGCGAGAGGCACTGGGGTTTGACTGAAACACAGCAAAAGATCAGATCTGTTGCTAAACTACAAACACAGACTCTATAAACTCACTTTAAACTCTGTTTGGCCATAATGCAGGTTATATAAACCCATCAGTGGCTGTTTTTCCTCCGTGCTTCTGCAGGTATTATTTCTCAGAAAGGAGCGGCCCGGCTCTTAGGGCGCTCGCAAACTGCTTCTGTCTGTGAAAGCGCTGTGTTGCTCTGAAATATCACAAAGTTAGCAATTTGCAAGTCCCTGCAGAGTGCGGCAGTGGTGAACATTGCGCGGTGACATATAATTATAAAGAACCTCCTTTCAGTCAAGACTGTTAATGCACAAGGCCCCGTCGAGCTGCAGGAACACCCAATCGAGTGCGGCGTGAAATAGCCTTTCTGGCTAATGGCTCCAGTTTGAACAATGTCAAATGGGCTTGTAATGACTTTGAAACCAGGCCAGGTGCTATTGACATCCTCTGTGAGTGGAAAGGGTCTCTCTGCTTTGACAAGGAGCTGACTGCTTCTCATCGAGCACCACGCGCGCCGCCAAATGAACAGTTTGATCTGAAGACGTCTCGGATTCCACCGCGACATTTGGCATTTTTTAAGCTCTTTTTTTGGGACGTTATCATCCGTTCTTGTTGTGTGGTCGTCCACGTGGAATTGCTGGTATGAGCTCTTTCCTGGCAGGTGCCGTCTCGATCGATTGCAGCCATTGTGACGTGATTTAAAGGGTTTTTCAATCGCGAGCTCGACACATCGGGAGAGCGTTCTCACATTTCCACCTGTTGCATTGAAGTTGGAGGACCGATTCTCGTCATGGATTTTTGTCAGTGACCTCACATTCTTAACCAACGGCAGCCTAGACCCTTTGAGAGGGTTTTTTTTTCTGCTCTTACATGCTTTAAAGAAATGTTACAAAAGATCACGGTGCCTCAGCGAAACTCATCACATCACCGAAATTGTCCCTGAGCTAACGAGAAGGGAACTTTTAGCGAGTAAAACAGCTTTGGGTGGGGAGTCGGTCCAGGACAACAAAAGGGAAGGATTCAGTGAAAATGAGGTGTTGATGGGTACCAGATCTTTTGCTTCAGGTGAAAATCAGCTTCCACAGGAGAAGATCACACTAGTTATTGATAAGTAGCAGTTTCAGTGTACCCGCTGTGTCCTTTCTATGAAGAAGAACTGAAAGGGAAAAATACATCATGCTAAAACTGCATTTTTTAGACCAGGATGGGTTTTTACCTAAATTCTAATTTATTTGTACTTCTAGTTTTTAGTGTATTTATATTTCAGCTGCTTCGACAGGTGTTTGTCATGCCACTATTGTGAGCTTGAAATTTCTCTACGCGCTCATCAATATGTTGCGAGGTTCTCCGTCGGTGGATCATTTTATCCCAACTGAAACAAATCTGCTGCAACCAACCAGGACCGAGGTGGCGCGCCGTCACCGTGCTGATGAGTCATAAGTCAGCGCGGGACTCTCAATCCATCTAATTGCCAGTAACAGACTGTTAAACAAATGATTAGTCCAACCTTGAGAGAAGGAATCGCTCCCCATTGTGCTCGTGTCCCTATAAAGGAGTCGTGTCATGGTGAAACTGTGCCGTCGTGAGAGGTACTCCACTTTTTTACTGCATCGTCCTTGAGCTGTTTTTGTCGAAGCAGTGGAGAGAACTTTGTGTTTCTGTTTGGTAAAGAAGAAAAGAGTTGATTGTGATCATGCCTCTTGCTCTTGATTATCATCTTTGATGCCACGAATTTCCCTAATTCCTAATAATTTGCTGTTCCTTGGTCTTCTACAGAGTGCTATCGGAGTGCACCGTCCGCCTCAAGACTCAGCGGGAGAACCTGGCGATGTAGGTTGATTTTTAAATGCTTTTCGCCTCGACGGCTTCCGGCTCGATAAGCAGCATGCGTGAGTCTACCTGTGTACACATGCGCTCCCTTTACGTTTGGTTCGCAGGAAGAATGTGAAGGGGGCTGCACCCAGGGGTTCCCAGGGGTGCCAGGTATGGCCGGCGCCAAGGGAGAGAAGGGAGACGAGGGCAAGCCTGGTGTGACCGCGTTGGACAGCTGTGACAGGGTGAGGCTGGGGGGTGGGGGGCAACTTAGAGTCTGAGCCCACACAGCTCTGACGCATGCAGAGTGGGAACCCGTTGGATTTCTGAGGGATGTTGTCCCAGTGAGGCAATGAGGCCTCGTTCTAAGAGTCTGTCCCCGTTTTCCTGCAGTGTCTGGACAGACTGAGGAATGAGCAGGCAACGCAAGCGGTGGTCAGTGGCGTTTAGCTTCCAGTTGCACCTAAATACTCATTTGTTGCGAGTGAAGTGCGAACGTTTATCTTTTGCCCTGCAGGGTGCAGGGTCCTGCACAGGATCACCCGGAATTCCAGGAACACCCGGACCACCCGGGATGCAGGGAGAGAGAGTGAGCGTCTGTCCGTCGTCGCAGGTGTCCGGCTGTGTTCAGAGCTTCACTCTCACCTCTTGTTTATTTTTGTTCGCTTCAGGGTGTACCTGGAGAAAGAGGCTCAGCTGGATTACAAGGCACCATGGTAAGGATTAGTCTGAACCCCGAAGGTCACTCGCCCATCTATCCACTAGATGGAGCAGATCCCTGCTCACTTTAGGGAGGGAGAAAGTACACACAGGCTGCGATTCTGTCAGGAGGTAACAGAGCCAGCTGCCTGCAGATCTAAAAGCATGTTTTTGTTCTGTGGCTAAAAAGCAAGACTTCCAGTTTCAATTAAAGTTCTCTCAGTCAGAGTAAGAACATGCAAACCCCGGCACAAAAAGGTCTCGAGTCCACCTCCTTCCTGCAGTGAACCGAACCTTTTATCTGGCTTGTTTTTGAATCACACTATTTTTTCCCCCCACTGATCAAACAGCAAGAAGCTGCAGTGAGTGAATTCTCTACCAGCGCTTGAATCTCGTCCAGTTTAGACTTGGAAAACATTGACGAATCTATTATCAATGGAGGATGCTGCAAAACTATAAAGTACATTCTGATCACTGCATTGCTTTTACTTCTGCAAGCAGAACAAGTAGGTTCATTGTTTTGTTAAGATTATTTCAGGACTCCACTGTCGGGTTTTTCCCCCCAAAGCTTTGATTTGAGGTGTCTTTGCACGAGATCACAGAGCCCCCTGCTGGTGTCATTGAGAGTGTGTCACACAAACCTTTTCAAAGCAGATATGCACACACAGTGTCTGAGTGATTGAAACTTGCGGTGCCGCAGGTGGAGTCAATCAGGTGTTCTGAAGTGTTGCTGCTGTTGTTTTCCACAGGGTCCTCCTGGTTTCCCGGGTCCTCAGGGTCCATCCGGCTCATCTGTGAGTATCATTCAAACCGTCGCACTCTTTGTTTACTCGTTTAATCAGCAGAAAGAAGTAGTTTGGGAGAAAAAGTGTAATTATCAAGAAATGATTGAGTTCAAGTGTCAGAGTCCAACTCCTCCTCCTGAAAATGGCAGTAAACATAGATGAAGAAAATCCTGATGAGGTTCTCAGTGCTTCAGCCGATCAACAGCAACAGTCTCACGAAAATCTTACGTGCGGAACCTTGAAGTATTCAACAGGTTAAGCCGTGCTGTGTGCAACTGAAGCAGCATCATCACCCGTTTTCTTTTGTACATGTGTTGGGACACATTCTGGAGGAGCTGTGTGATCAACACACTTGTGATGACGCCTCCACGAGTCAACAGCACCACTCTTTTCTGAAAACTTTGCTGTAATATATTGCTTAATTAACTGTGTATGAAACACATTATATATAGAAGGTAAAACTCCTATATTTTAATGAGTTTTAGCATAGAGCAGCTTTGGCAGAAGTTGGAAAGTAAGGGTGGAATAAGTCTCGGTTACGTACCTCCACCGTTGTAAAATATTCATCTTTTTGCTTCAAAATGTGGATCATCTCAATTTTAGATGAACTCCCGGCCGATTATTCCATCTTTGCCATCTCGCCATCCCCAGCTTCCCCGCGTGGCTCCTTAATGAAAGTTATTTCAGATGAGGAAACGGTTTGCTTGTCTCTTTCGCCAGTTGTTCAATTATTCCCGTGTCTAAGTGATGGAAAGCCGAGGTGCTGTGCAGAGTGAGCCCCCCCCCCCCCCTCACTTTCCCCCCTCATAGCGATTTATTGTTTCAGGAGAAGAGAGATGCGAAATGGGTGAGCCACGTGAGCGCTGCATGGTATCCATTTACAGCGTGGTGGCAGGTGTCGGCGTCTGCAGCGTGCAGCGGTGTGTCGCTCTGGACTGTGGGCGCGAGATGTGCAGCCACACTTTCATTCCGGACTGAGGAAGCTGCTCACAATGATCTGCAAGCAGCTTGTTTGTCCTCACAAACAGCTAACAGCACTTTTTCCCTTTTAATCGTAACCTTCAGTGAACACTTGTAGCTCACGTGACTTTACAAATCGACCCTTTCAAGTGGCGTTTTTTTTCCAAAACAGTTTGTAAATGTCTTGTTTGCAGTCGGCAGGCAGATTTGATGATGATCTTCTGGAGAGTTTTGCCATTAGATCTATCCCATGTTTTCGTGCCTCTGTTCCAAAGCATGCAATGGTTCAGCACATCACAAAGGCAGCATGATTGTGGGGGACTCAGTCTCGGACCCCTGAGCTCTTGTATGCCTGTTATGTATTCAAGATGGAAGGAACAATGCTTTCTACTCGTGTTCACTTAGAGACATGAGTAGGAATCATTCTTCAAGGAGAATTAAACCTCTTGCTTTGATGTCAGGAAGATTCCACCGAGCTGTCCGGCCTGCAGCACACACATAGATCCCATTCACCAGAGAATTATTAGACTGGGACAAACTCATTGTAGTAAGCAACAGGCTGATGTCCACCAGTTTCATCCCAGCGGAGCGTCTTGGGGAAAGACATTCGTCTCATGTTCAGGAACAGGTCACCAAGAAAACACCCTCTGGGTTTGTGAGGAGTCGCAGCTGCAGCTCGGATCAGTAGAAGAAGAATGGAGTGCGGAAGGTCAAGGGGGCGTGGCTAAAATGGAAAGGCGGTCGATAAGTGGTACTCAGTGTGTCACCTGTCCGTTGGAGGAGGAAACGTGGCCTGCAGCACTTTAAAAAAGTTTAGTGTTTGGTTTTGGTGTGTGAAAAAATAGAATATTACTGTGTTCTACAAAAGATGGTAATCCTGTGTCGGCATCATGTCAATATCCTTCCTTTCTTTTAGTTGCTAAGCAACAGAACCCTCATGCGGATAATACTATTCAGCGGCATCAAAATTCATTCAGTATTCAAATAACTGGCTGATATTCAACACAATACCGAAAGGAGCACTAGTCAGCAAACAACCTGATGAATTTTCGGCGTTGTTTTGTTTTACTTCTTTCGGCCTCATCGACGTTTTCTCTTTCAGCGTCTTGTTTGCTGTTTCTCACTGTGAAGTGGAGCTCTTAAAGATTTGGCCATTTGTAGTGAAATATGCACCTCGATCTGCAGCAGGAAAAAAACAACGGCGAAGCCAAACCAGCATCACCGGTGCACAGAACAGTGAATATCGGCTGAAAACGGAGGAGCTCGGACCGTGGGGGGGGGGGGGGGTTTGCCCCGAGGTATCACAGTCCCACAGCTAAATTACCATCACGTTTCCTTGTCGAGGTGTAGAACAGAGGACAGAATCAGTTGCCGGCAGTCCCGCTGGAAAAAGAAAGAAAGAATCCAAGCCAGTTAGCGCTTCCCCCTCGCTGGTATTGACTTAACATCTCCATTTTTTTTCCCCCCGACTCCCATCCGGGGGCCGTCTATTGCAGCCACACAAATCACCGCGGCCCCCTCGTTGTCTAATCTTCCCCTCACTCCTGTCATCCACAGGGTCAACCGGGCGAGCGGGGGGAACCCGGCCTCTCCGGGATGAAGGGCGAGCAGGTGACTACCATGACAATCACTTTTCTGCAAATTATAACGGCGAGAAAGATAATTGGTTCCCGTGTTTGATTGATTCCATGATCTTTACCTCAGGGCACTCCGGGGACACCTGGCTATCCAGGAACGATGGGGCCGCCCGGACTGCCTGTGAGTTGTTCGCCCTGCCTCATTATGAAGGCACCGGGGGAGCGGCGACGCCCTGAGAGCTTCCCGTGGGCGGGCCGAGCGTGGCACTGATTCGCTGCCTCTCTGTGTTCTGTCAGGGGCTGAAGGGCGAACGCGGGAGCACGGGAAGCAGCGGGCTAAAAGGAGAATCGGTGAGCGTCGGCGGCAGCCGCTCCGGTTCGGGATACAAATGAATCCGCCGCTCGCGCTGTGCAGGATCGCCCAAACATTTCCCTCCCTTTTTTCCCCTCTCCCCCGCCTTCCTGCAGGGTCCTCCCGGGAGCCCCGGCTATCAAGGACAGGCGGGCTCACCGGTCAGTGCCGCATCATAAATTTGGTTTGGCTTGGTCGGCCTTCTCCCTTCATCACGTCCAACCGCATTAAGTGAGAGAACATTGTGTGTCCGCAGGGCATCAAAGGAGACACGGGCCCAGCCGGGCCCGATGGTCCCAAAGGGGATCAGGTATCTATCATACGCGCTGCAATCTTCACCTGGTATTCAAATGCAGCTCGCACACATGATCTGACACATCTGTGTTTCTAGGGTTTCCAAGGACAACCAGGCTTCCCAGGACCACCAGTATGTAGAAGCTTCTGAGATCCTTGACTGATATAAACTCAAGTACATTTTCCATGCGGTGAAATCAATGTGATCGATTGTAGCCAGTCACAGCAGCGAACGGTTGGGTGAGAACCTGGATGCATGTTCACAGTGTTTCCAATCACCAATTTAGAGGCAAAGATTAAAATAAACGAAGACATTTCTTGGACCTTCTCGCAGACCAGGGTCCCCAGACAAGTCGTGGTTTGAACAAACACTTTGTTTATAACTCACAGCTGATATTGCAAACTGTTCTCACACCAGAGTCTCAAGCGAATCGAGTGTTAACCACAAGACCACCACGCTACAGCAGAAAATCCCACCAAGCGTACAGCGTCTTGCTCTCATTGCCTCGAGAACGTCGACCTGCTTGACACAGTTTTTCCCAGTTTTCAGTCGTTCAGTTTATCGTCTTTGTGCATCATTTCGTTCTCACTTTTGGAATCGGGGTCACATGTGTGTTGTTTCAGGGTCCGCCAGGCCCCCCCGGCAAAAGTGGAAGAGAAGGGTCTCCTGGCCTCAAAGGCGATAAAGTGGGTCCAAATCGCACATGGAGCTGCTGCTGCTTTCCATGACATTTTGTGTACACTGCGTGTTTCACTCAAACTTCCTCCTCTCAAAGGGCCACGATGGAGCTCAGGGCTCTCAGGGGCCAACCGGACCCCCCGGCTCTCCTGGCTCGCCGGGCTTGGCGGTACATCTACTATTTTATCTGGTCGCGCTTGCTGCATGAGTGTAATTTTGACCTCTCTTTACTGTCTCTGAGCAACGAGCTATTTTGAGTCCTCATGTGTTCCCTCCACTGAAAGGGTGCCCCCGGCATCGAGGGATTGGACGGGAAAGACGGGAAACCAGGGCTGCGGGTGCGTCTACGCACGCGCGCGCGCACACACACAAAAACACACACTTGCAATGGACTAAAAGCCTGCTGATAAAGACACTTGACCTTTGGTCCCGGGCATGTTTCTGTTGTCAGGGGGCAACAGGACCTCCAGGCCCAGCAGGACCACGAGGAATTCCAGTGAGTATCACACCCACAGATTCCTGACTTTCAGAAGAAAAACACACGAGTTAGACACGAAATACGCAAACAAAGCGCAGAACAAAGTTCAGATAAAAAAGAAGTTTCAGGGAGAGTTTGTTTAATTTTATTCTGCTACATGAAGGCAAAAAGCAAAAAAAAAAAACAACCTCTCCCTCCTGGTTCACTGCTGCTTAGCGTGTTGAACGTGCAAAATACGTTTCCAGTAGGCACTTAAATTTATCATTTGTTTCAAGTGTTTGTTTATGAATTGTCATTTTTTTTTGTACAATACGTCATAACAAGCAGCTTTCACTGAGTGTCGGTAATGTCGTGGGCGGTCCTGATGATGTGGCCTGATTGGAAACAGCGCAGCTCTTCTTCCAGCATCTTGTCTCCCTGACAAAGTGTTGCTAGGCACACGAGTCAGCCTCAGTGAAGAAGGCTGTCCTGCTGCCATTTACCATCCCTGTATTTTTATTCCACCCCCCCCCTCTCTGTTTGTGTTCCACCCGAGAGCAGGTGTTGAGAATTTCAAAGACGCGTCTGCCTCGTCTTTTGGCAGCTCCGACTTTGTGAATTTTTACACTGTCCCGGTCTCATTCTCTTTGATGTGTCTCCTCAGGGATTCAAAGGGAAGACCGGCCACGTTGGCTTTCCTGGACAGAAGGTCAGCCAACGCTCGTTCCTGCGCCGTGGCGCCATGTTTGTCTGTCTGTCGGGACGCGGTTCGCCGTCCCTCGCTCCAGCTTGAGGCCACATTGTTCTATCAATCCGCTAATTGCGATGAGAGTCGAGTTTTTATTGCCACACTGGCTGGTCGCGCTGGAGCTCTGCTGAGGCACTGATGCATTCCCCTAATGGTTTTATTACTGTTATCTTTGTCTTTTTATTACTTTCTCATCCCTCCAGGGTGACGTTGGACCTTCGGGCCCACAGGGAGCGTCTGGAAGACCAGGACATGACGTGAGTAATTTACGATAGTAGTTCATTTATTTTAAGAACTGCTTTGATAATCTGCGAATACAAGACGTCTAACGGTCAGTTTCCCCCCTCCTCAGGGCGACCCTGGTCCCCAAGGACCCCAGGGACGACCTGGACCCCCTGGACACATTGTAAGTCGCGCTTGCTCTTTTCTATACACTTTAACAGTTTTCAGGGTGAACTCTGGATTCGTTCTCAGTAAGACACACACACGCAGTCAAACTAGTGGACAAGTTGGAGCTACCAGTCACAGTGGGAGGCCTCTTGGAAACAAACCACACAGGGCAACATGCAAACTCCCCCCCAGGAGTGCTAACGAAGAGTTTTTCGCCACTCAGGGTTTGACGGGACCGGCAGGACCAGCAGGACCCCCTGGACCATCGGGAGTGGTGAGGGGACATTCTCCCACTTCATCTTCAGCGTTCTCCCCCTCTTTGAATTCCTCAGTTATGCTGGACAATTTTTAGGATTTGTTTAGTTTATTCTGTAATTATCAGTGGGCCTCAGTGTGTGTGTGTGTGTGCGAGTGAAGGAGGAATGAGACACAATTGAAATTCTGTCCTGTTGTCCGAAGCTGACACAAAGTCTTTTATCTGCGCTGCTTTCTAGGGGATAAAAGGAGATAAAGGCCACGGAGGAGAGCGGGGTCTTCCAGGGATGGTGGGACCCCCAGGACCACCAGGGCATCCAGGACCACTCGTTAGTACTTCAGCCAACTTTTTTTCAGTCGTGCACCTCTCTGAGCAAAAGTCTGACCGCTTCAGTCCAGATCAAACTGCCGGCCCGTCTCGCTTAACCTTGTTGTGCTGTGCTTTGACTTTGCCTTGCAGGGGGAGCCCGGCAGCGACGGCGCTCCGGGTAAAGATGTGAGTGATGTCCGGCCGCCATATTTACCCTCCTCAAAAACAACGCGGCCGGAGATTGATGTGTATGTCGTTGCTTTTTCCCCCCCCTCCTTTCTGCACTCCCCCTCTCCGTGTCTTGACAGGGGGTGCCAGGCTTACCGGGGGACAGCGGGAAGGCGGGTCAAAAGGTAACGCCGACTCAGCGCGTGCCCGCCGTGCTTAGCGTCAGCCATCCATTACCGCTGCGGACCGTCTGAGGGCAGCTTTAGCCCGGCGAGACTGGCGGCGCCGCGGTGCTGAACAGGCGCGCTCCGCCCGTTTCTGCCCGCTCAGCACCCAAACCTAACACAGTCATCAGTTCAACAACCCCCCCACTGATACCCCTCCTTCCGTCTCACCTCACTTCACCCCCTCCCCTCCCCCCCGTGTTGCCGTGCAGCCTGTTGGATCTGTGTCTTTGGACGCAGGCTTCCAGTAGGTGGGTACAGTGATAGAGTTATCTCGCTGCCTCTGGGATAATGCTATTAAGCATGAGAGGAGATGCGAGATGAGGCTATTTGTCACGCTGACAGGATGCCATTGTTGGGCTTTGAGGCGCACACAAGAGGAGAACAGAGGCGGGAAGGCGGCGGCCGACTTCCTCCATTCTTCTTGCCCCTCCTCGTTTGGCGAGCCGCTTGTCTTTCGGTGACGTGTAAACATTAGACGTCCATTATGGGCCGCTTTGTCTCCGATAAATCACTGTCGCTAATGTAGCGCCGCGGTTTGCGGCTGTTTTTATGCCACGCGAACGGAAAGCTCAACCGTGTGTGATGAGTGATACAGATGGAGCCTCAGAGCGAATGCCAGCGTCAGTTTTTGATCCTTTACATGTTTCACGCCTCTGAAATTTGCAAAATTAATCCAAGTAAAATAAATATTCTATTTAGGAATGCGACAGTCCTGTACAGACCATCACCTGACAAACGCAAGCAAACAAACACTCTCACACACACACACACACACACACACACACACACACACACACACACACACACACACACACACACAAACACACGAGTAAATCAGTGACTTTTACAGCATTTGAAACCATGACTCTCACCTGCGTCTGTCCGCCAGGGAGAGACAGGGGCCCCCGGCCAAAGGGGGGCTCCGGGAGAGAGGGGAAGACCCGGCATGCCCGGCGGAGGAGGATATCACTCCAAGGACGCTCATCCCATCATCGGTCCACCAGGACCCAGAGGGGAGAGGGGCAGCCAGGGCTCGGCGGGCCCACCCGGACCTCCCGGTCCAGCAGGGTCGCCTGGAAATGATGTGAGCAATGAGATTCTGCTGTTAACGTATTGTCATGGTTATTGTTGATGTTTTCATGTCATGTCAATTCCGGACAAGTTTGGGTTCATTTTTTTTAGAGGAAATGAGGAGGGTGACCAAGCTGCTGGTTTCTACCGTTTGCTCTTGGTGTCTTCAGTGAGCTGCTGTCATTAATACTTGTTTTTGTTTTTCTCTTCATTACAACAGGCTGTGGTCAATTTTGATGAGATCAAGAACTTTATCCGTCAGCAGGTCATGAAGGTGTTTGACGGTGAGGAAACTGCAGTTTATTCAACTTTGGTGTTGATTAGAATCCAAAAATACTCTGGAAATCAGTCAAAAACATTCAAATTAACATTAAAACTCTTCAAAATGTCTCAATGCTGCCCTGCAGTGAAAGAAAGTGATAAAATTCAGTGAGAAATGAACTGAATTGGATCCCTTGTGTCCTCTTCCCAGAGCGAATGGCCTACTACATGTCCCGCGTGCAGATGCCCGTGGAGATGCATGCATCTCCTGGGCGGCCAGGACCACCAGGGAAGGACGGTTCTCCGGGTAGGCCTGGACCACCCGGCTCCCCTGGAACCCCTGGACAGCTTGGCAGGCAGGGACGGCAAGGACCCCAAGGACCTCCAGGTGAACTGTAGCTATAATCAGCCCCACGAACACCAGGAGACTGTTTGGTTCCTGTGAGGTCAGAACATGTCGTAATCCCCCCCCCCACAGGCCCCCAAGGACCACATGGAGTTAAAGGAGACAAGGGTGTAGGAGAGACAGGAGACGTGGGACCTCCAGGAGCACCCGGTAACGTAGCGTTCATCAGTCAGTTACAAATGTCTGTAATGTGACGTGAGATCAGACGTCAAACGCATCATTATGAGAACTGGCCTAAAATGTGTCAAATATCTCGAATCAAATCAAGTTTCTCGTTTGTCCAGATGAGTAAATACGATCAAAATCTCGTGTATGTTTTTCCCAAGCCATCCTCAAATGTTCCTTATTAGATTTTGATCGAATCGTTTCACTGTGTGAATCTTTAGCCGTCATGTAGTCGACAGAGAAGTGGGCTGAAACGGGAAATCAGCGTCTGCAGGCGCTTCACATGGAGCGCTTTATTTAATCTGGGATGAAAAATCAACTGTTCTCACTTAAAGAGACAGTACACCCCCCCCCCCCCCCAGCGTCATTCATTTCCCCCTGACAATGGACACGGTAATAACATCATCCACTACGGATGAAGCTGGTGTGAACCTGCTTTACATATTTTCTGATGGAAATGTCACTTTATCGCATTTCTGTTGATTCAATCGTTCGTCTTGGATCGGCGCCGGGCTCCGATTGTATCGCGTCGCCTGGGAAAGTTGTGACAAGAGTAAAATGAGAGTTTATTGATGGAGCTATAAACTCGGTGAAATGTGCCCTTTTGTTTTACGCTGAGTTCAATAAATTGGTGCCACTTGGTGTTCCTGTGCTAAACTGGAAGTGACAACAGGATCTTGGGTTTCGCATTAAAGCCGGAAAAATTGATGGGAAGCAACGGTGAAAAAGTATTTTCAGAATCAATGAATCACAAATAAACCCGCCCGCATAAAATCACTGTGAAATAAGTGGCTTTTTTTTTTACAGTTTAGTTTGGAATAAGAGCCAAACCAGGTGGTTTAAGTCAGTTCCATCGCACACGGTCACAGAATGACTGGTCAACTCTTCCTATAGTTTTTTTTTATATATATATATATATATAAGTCATTGAGTTCCCAACTGAGTGGCGAACAAGCGGGCGCTTTTTTCCCTTAGAAATGAATGGGGAGGGTGAGAGGCTTCCTCTGATACAAGCGCAGACACAGCCATAGACTCTGAAAAAAAAGCAAATTAATGCAAAAATAAAATAAATTAAGGAAAAAAAACAAAAAAATGTAGAAAAATAAAATCAAATCTAAAAAATAAAAAAAATCACAACCCCCCCCCCTCAAAAAAAAATCAACAGGCAGTAGCCCATGGGCCCCCTTTAAAATTTCTTCTGAAATTTTCGTCTAGTTTTTATTTTCACTCTGTTTTGAATTCAATTATGACACACACGCTGTTTGAATTGTTTGTTTTTGTTCTGGCTGTTTTCTGTCTTTTTTTCACTTGATTGAATTCACAATTGGCTACAAGCTGTCTGCAAAAGTATTGTTGTTGTGTAGAGAAACACAAGAAAGCGTTTTTCAGTGGACGCTTCTCTGCCCTTGTTCGCCCGTTTGCATCCCACTATTCCAAAACAATCAGTGATTGACAGTTGCTCCTGCTGTTTTCTCCAGGTGTTCCAGGCTCACCTGGCTATGGTAAGATGGGCCCCCCTGGCCCCGTCGGGCAACAGGGCGTTCCCGGGATCCCAGGCCCTTCTGGGCAGCCCGGACCGCGAGGCCACGACGGCCGGTGTAACCCCGCAGACTGTAGGGGCCATCAAGAGGAGTACAGCCCCAAAGGCCCACCTGTCAAGGGCCCCTGGTAAAGGGGCCAGAGGGGACGGACGGGGCCCTGGAGCAAAGAGACTGTGGACATGACACAAAGCCAAAGACCACGACCACCAAAGTTATAAATTCCGAGCACCAAGCAGGAGAGCGGAGCGGCGCGGCCTTTTGCTGATGAATCAACTTTTCCATCTGGACCAAAATCCTCCATTTCCACCTGCCGTGTCAAACCAGCAACACATTTTAAAGACATTTTCTTTGATCTCCCTGAGGGGCAAATTCTATGTTTCTATATGGCTGCTTATGCCCCCCGTGTTCAGACCACCCAGCTGATGTCACAGAATCACAATCCATACCTTGTTCTCCCCGATGGTTTCTGGCACCTGCTGTTGTTTTGTTGTTCACCCCATCTTCTTTGTCCTAATCTGTGGACAGAGAAGACACATAATTACTGTAGTATTCCTGCTTCCATCTGTCACACGCTTGTGTCTCCTTCACTGAGCGCCTCTCTGAATGCAGCCCATGCATTTCTAACACTTCTGTCTGACTGCGTGAGGTGTGATCCATTTTTTTGACATTGACGTGTGAGAGAAAGACCCCAGAAATGCATTTCAGATGTCCCAAAGACCCTCCTTGATGGATTGACTGTTTTGTATATATTTATATTTATATACAGTGGCTTTTTATACATTTTCAAAGGCTTTTTACAAGAGGAACACTCGTGGCGAGCCACTTAGGTTTTTGTTGTAAGCTGCTGTTTGGCAAGAAAGCAAAGAAAAAAAACAACAAAAAAACAACAACAAAAGGGATATTTTTCTACGTTCTATATTCAGGCTGAAACGATTCCTCGAATAACTCGAGAAATTCAATCAAGAAAAAGATTCAAGGAGTCGTCTAATTCACTACTTTGCACGATAAAACGCGACGCACCCTCACTTCCACTTTTGATGACATAACGCAAAGCGCGAAATTGAAAACACAGAGACGGATGGAGATGAAAACAGTGAGCGGCACAGAGACCAAAATAAAAAACTTAGTGAAGTGTTTGAGCATTATCAGTTGACCACAACGTTAAACACAAGGAAAATTGCATTGACTTTCATAACGATGTCGCTAAAGTTCTTTTTGTGGCGTTTAAACGCTGAAAAGCAGCTGTTTTCGTCCTCGTCCTCCAAAGTTGCCGTTTGCTCTTTTTCTCGCTAGTTTCTTGCATACGAAGAAAGCCAACCTGAGCTACCATTGAGCCCACAGGTACTGTAACGCATCACTCTCACTGAGCACAGCCAGCAGCACCTGAAAGAAAGTATTCTAAAAACCCCAACATCACTCACTTGTATAACTGTTGAATGTTGCTGTTTGTTTTGTTGTTTTATTTGTTTCTATCTGGAAGTCTGGACCTGTAAAGCATCGGTGCGTCCTACACGCTCTGTAGTTTGAATGGAGCTGCTGTTTCTCACAAGCTATAAATGTAAGAAATGAAATAAATTGCTTTTCAAAGAGGACGAATCATGCAAGTGATCTTCATTGAGCGCCGTTGGGTCAAACGTTTTTCAGCACTCATGACGGGAACAGTAGGGGTCTCATGCTGTCTTTTTATAGCTGTGTCTGTCCTCTCCTGTGTTTTGTCTTTGCAACATGTTGGTTTTTCTTGTCTTTTTGAAAGGTCTTCTAAATCTTGATGTGGTTTGGTTTGCTTGTCCTTTGCTTATTTCCTTTCTTCTTGTATTTGTTCAGCTCCTGTTTTGTTGTAATTTTCTCTCTATAAAAAAAATGTTTTTTTCAAATCGCTGCGTCACTTTTTAGTCACGCCTAGTTTTGTTTCTTGTCTCACCTCAGTCCTTTTTGTTTGTGCGTTTCTGTATTCAAGTGATGTTCTGTTTGCCATCCTTGAAGTTGCTTTTTTTTTTTTAAGTCTGGTTCTGTCTGTATTTGTGCGTAGCTTTCCAATACGAGTTGTCGGGTCAGTGTCTGTCCAGGTGTCCTCGTTAGCCTGTTAGCATTTTTTTTTGGTTAATTCGAATTTTCTTCGGAAAGAAAACAAAGATTTTGAAGGTGGAAAGTGTAGTGAAGACGCATGTTATTTCATAATTTAGTTTATCAGCCTCTAAATTTCCAGTTCTCCAACGCCACTTTATTTGTTTATTATTTTTACCGAATGTTTATTATTTTTATTGATGGGCTGTGACGTTCAGAAGGTAAAAACCTGTTTGTTTAAAATAGTTATTGAAGTTAGTGTAGTTCGAGTTTAAGTTTATTTTGAAAGCGGTCGCGAGAGTACGGCCGCGGCATGGGTGTTCCGGCGGTGGTCTGGAGCTGACTCGCAGGTAGTCGGGCGTGAGCGCATCTAGAGAGCGAGGCGGACGGAGGACTCGGCGTCAGGAGCGGGTGACCAGTCGTCGGAAGCGGTGTAATTCTGGTGCTGGATTTGTGGCCTTCGTTTCGGGAGTCTGGACTCCTTTCTCGGATATCGCCAGGTGTGCGGAGCGCTCTCAAGAAGAGGACCGCGGCGGGCTAACGGGGCTAACGTTAGCCAGCATCGCCAGTGGCCGTGAACCAGGGCAGGAGGAGCTAACGGCTAGTGAAAAGCTAGCTGTGTCAACTGCTGTCGACGGACACCCGCGCTTCGGCGGACATCGCCACGGTAAACCAAACATCAAGCCCCCCCCCCCCTCGCTTCGCCTGCATCCCCCCGGACCGAACTCAACGCCACCGTCATAGCCACCATCGCCATCGGACCCTACCATCTACAGGCCATCACCTCCACGGGCTCCCCCCCGCCGCGGCTGTACCGTTAGGTAAGTTAGGGATTTGGGTGCTAATATTAATATTGAGTTGTGTATTTTCCCCTGCAGAATTTTCCTTTATAAAAGGTGCATTTTTGATTACAGTCTGTCTCCTGCCCAATTCTTCAATCGAGTGTTCACTACAAATTTAGCAAGTACATAGAGGTACGCCGGTGGCTATGCACAGCACCATAATTCGTTCAATCAGGATACAGTCCGTAGGTTAATTTAAGTGGCATTTCGTCGTCGCCACTACAGAAAGAGTGTGTGGAAACGTGTGTGTCCAAGCCAGTGCAGCGTCGTTAAAAGGCGATAATCTCTGGCCTTGGTTACGCACGAGTGTTGACAAAAGCTTGCGTGTTACCAGGGGTTTATTATTCAGCACTGTTAAAGCTTCAAAGGGTAAGAGGAAATGCTAGAAAACGTGAAAGGTTCCTTCCGACATGATACAGAAGAACATTCGATTTTACAAAAGGTTCCTCTTTATTGGTTTGGGTCGACCTGAACAGCCAGAAATAAAACCCTCTTTACAGATGATTATAGAAAGAACAATAAATAGCTTTGTTTGTTGAAACTTAGTCCGTCATTAAAGGCGCCAGCATCCTGCGTGAAGTTGACAGTGGCATCCAGAGCGCACGAGGACTTTGATCGATCGGTCGGAGGCGAGGTTGGTACTTTCGGCAGGACCCCCGTGCTTACTCACCGATTCCATTAACACAGGATTTTTGTTGGTGCATATCGTAACCCATTCCTTTTTCCCTACATAATAATCAACACACATTTACAAAGATTTACAGCACTGCATTGTGGGAGATGGGAGTGCCCGTCGGGATATGCTGTTGCCAGGCAACAAGAGGAAGAGATAAAGCTTGTTGTTAGTTTCTAAAATGAGACTTGGGTGGAAAGCAGGGCTTGTGGGGGGGGGGGTGCACATGAGGTAAATTAGGAGTTTCAGTTCAACTTACAGATGAGGAGGCTACACTTTACAATACAGTACAGGACCGAGTGGACGTTCAGGCTGCAATCATTTATTGGTCCTTTTTTTTTTGTACACTGTGAAGGCGTCAGGTGTGATGTCGCCAGAGAGAGGAAGGCCGTTGAAACTTTCAGAACACATCTGGAGGGAAAAGCATCACACATAAAACCATTTAAAGTGACCACAGGGGGAACCCCCCCCCCCCCCCGCTTCACCACGGCTGGCTTCAGACTCCCCTCAGCTCCCTCCTGGACACTGTGCCGGTGGGAAACAAGGAGCTGCAATACGAATGTGTTCCTGGATATTTGGACAGGACTGACACACATCAGCAAAGAACAGGAGAGAATTCAGAAGGCTGTGGGTGGCTGTGATGTAAAAAGGGGGTGGGGGGGGAGTAAAGGAGTAAAGATTATGTCCCACCAGTCAAAACTTGGGTTGTCAGCTCTGGGAGGGAGGTGGGCTATACATCCAGTCACTGTGCTATTATTGTCCCCTACCTCTCGTTGGCGATGCTATCCGACTGAGAAGAGTGGTCTGTTGCCTTCTCTCCTTCCTTCACTTCCTCTCTCTCTCTATCTCTCTCTCTCCTTCTCTCTCTCCCTCTCTCTCCCCTCTCTCTCCCCTCGCTGCTGGTGGAGAGAGAGAGCTCTCTAAACATTGGGTCCTTTGATCGTTCCTGCCTCCTGTAGTCTCGGGGAGGTGTACGCCGACGCAGCCAGACACATTGCAGCCTCACAGAAGCCCGGGAGCCCCGTGGGGCCGGCCTTGCCAGGGCGACCGGCCTCTCCGGCCGCTCCCTGAGGTCCCCTCTCGCCGGGCCTTCCGTCCCGAGCGACGCCGTCGATGCCAGGAGGACCTGAGAAGGGCGCGGCAGAGTGAAAGTTACTTCTGGAGTTAAACAGGTAAACATCACTAAATTAAAAAAGGGACAAACTGTTACAAGGCTGAATATTTTAAAATCTGCATCAAAATGTGTGGGTTTTTTTTCAAATGCAGTGTGGTTCATTTCGTTACTGAAAAACATTACAGAACACTTGTTATGTGGGTTTCTGTCAACAAAAGTATTTATCAAAATGCTGAAATCCCATTTTGGACTTCAGTTACACACATGGATGTATGTGTGCATATATTTATGTTGCGTGTAGGTGTTCACAGCAGGGTGTGAGTGTGTTGTCACCTGTTCAAATGAGCATGTTCTGCTAGACTCCCATTACACTCTTGTTCGGGAGCATCTGTTAAGTGTCGGGAGTTAATGATGCCTTTAAAAGGCCTTTGTGTTGACTCTCTCCTGTGGCGAGAGCCGCGATGGCGACTCCTTAAGCTGCTGACTCCGCCTTCACTTTTTGACCTGTGGTCAGTGGCTGTGTTTCCACCGACCCGCTGTTTTACACACAGTTTCAATTGGCTCATAAAAGAAGCTCGAGCAGAAACACTGAAACGAGTGGAAACAGTCGCATTAAAAGACTTTCAAGCTCGGGTGAAGTGAGGAAGTTGGTAACTAAGTGTAACTGGAAACTACTTAGTGGATAAATCATGATGTATGTGACTTTAACGTCCAGTGAGGTTTCTGCTCCACTGTGTGTGTGAGTGTGTGTGTGTGTGTGTGGGGGGGGGGGGCAATGCAGAATCTGTCCAAGTTTATGCTGATGCTGAGAGGCTTGATGTCTTGTGCAAGTTTTTGCCTTTTAGATGATCCATCAAGCAGAAAATAGACCAAAGGTTAGGAACCACTCTGAGTGAACCAATCGATGAGTCAAAAAGCTTTTTCTGAAGCAGCCATGATTAAAGGCAAACAGTTCTCACCTTGTAATCCTGGAGGTCCTGGTGGCCCTGGGTGGGGTTTGCCTGGATCCCCCCTGTCTCCCTTTGCCCCTCTCTTTCCTGGATATTACATGTAAAGACATGAGATGCAGCACTTTTCGCGCTGCCAACATCTTTTTCATTCCTCTGCCTCACCTTTGAGCCCAGTGTTTCCAATCTGCCCGTGTGCTCCGATCATTCCCGGGATGCCGCGAGCACCCGGCAGACCATGGGGGCCCTGAGGACCGGGTGCACCTGGAGGTCCAGGAGGTCCCGGGGGTCCCATTACACCTGTTCCTCCGAGCACGGCCCTCTTAGCGCTCACCGCCACCGCTGCTAGTCTCTCTGCAACAGAAGAAATGGCATCATCATCATCAACATGTCTTGATTGGATGGAGTGCAGCTAATTGCTCCGGAAATGAGCGAATCCATTTCAACATGAAAGGTGAACGTTGAGGATGAGACGCTCACCCTGCAGCATCTTCAGCACCACTTCGATAATATGCTGGTCGGACGCGTCACGCCCCTGAAGAGACGGAGGAAACCTTGTCACCACACACACTCGCTGCTCTGCAGTGACATTTGGACCAGGCCTGAGCCTGACTCACAGGTGACCCCTCGATGCCGGGCATGCCGGGCACTCCCCGCTCGCCGTTGAGTCCCCGAGGACCGGGCAGACCCGAGGGGCCCACGTCTCCTGGTTTACCGGCGTCTCCAGTGGGTCCGTTGTGACCGGGGTCACCGCGGATTCCTTGCTGTGAGACAAAAGCGCGTCAGAAAGGACGCATTAACACAGGAAGACATGACATGTGTCCCCCTGTGGGGGCTGGATGGTGACACTGTGGCCCTCACCTGTCCTTTGGGCCCCGGCTCTCCAGACAAACCCTGCCACAGCAAAGAAAGAAGGCGTCACTTTCTCACGTGTCACTCCCATCTGTCACTCGTGCCTCCGAGTGACGATGGAAAAAAGATTATTGTAACTGAACATCAGAGAAAAGAGAATGTTGCTTCACTGTCATGTAAATGTAGCTCATGTGCCATCTGGATTATTACTGGGATTTGAATGCTAATTCCAAAACAGGCGTCCTCTTTCTCCTCTTCCCAACTCTGGCTGAGTTCCAACACTTTCTGCTATGTATTCTTCTTCTTTGATGCCTTAACAACTGAATGTTTAAAGCCCTCTTATCTAAAGTCTGAAAGTTTTCATTTATTTATTTATTTTGCAGTCTTTCTTTTTCTGTGCTTCGCCAACAAAAAAAAAGGAAGTTTGAGGGGCTTTGGCTTGCGCCGTAATCATTTTTACCTTTTCACCTTTCTCGCCAGCCAATCCCTCAACGCCGGGGTCACCCTGAAGGCGACAGAGTGGAAAAGATGATGAAGGAGAAGTAAAAGAGAAGGACGGCTCCGTGGAGCTTTTTTCCCCCCCCTCAAGTGTGAAGATTGAATTCTCGAGTTTGGTTAAAAAAGGCAAAAGCGTTCACTCACGACGTCGCCCTTTGACCCCACTTTTCCTTGGAAGCCCTGAAAACAGAAGCGAGGGGAGAAGATAATGTCATTGTGGTCGAAAAACAAAAAAAAAACCACAGTGAAGTTCACAAAGTAATAAGAAAAGGAAGTTTCATCTGGAAGGATACTTTGATTATCATTTATATTGCCTATTTCTATGATTTTCTTCATGCTCATTCACTTTGGCTTCATTAGACCAGCATTGATGGGTAAATACTGCCCCCAATGGACATTTGTATGAAACTACATCAGCATGATGCCCTCCTGAGCATACTCGCGACATATTTTACACACAATAAAGATGTGTATGCAGCATATTGCCCAGACCTTGTCTCCTTTAGTTCCACTGAGACCCTGAGCGCCTGGGATGCCAATAGGGCCTCTTTCTCCTTTGCCTCCCTGTCAGGTGACAGAAAATTATACCAGACGTTAAACCAAATGTGCATTCGCGCACAAATACAGCACAGAAATTATTCTCGGCACGTACAGGCTTGCCAACTATTCCCTCTGGTCCGACTTCTCCCCGCTGGCCTCTGTCACCCTGCAGAAAAATCAGGTGAGGTGAGTAATTCTGGTGGGAAACAGCGCATGTTGACGTTTCAGTATAATACCGAGGCTGCCCACCTTGGGGCCGGGGACTCCCTCCATACCAGCCAAACCTGGAAGACCAGGCTCCCCCTGCAAGCACGCAAAAATGGAATCATTCATTCTGCTGGATGCCTTCAGCTGGAAATAGCTGGTGAGGAGCTTACAAGAGGTCCAGGGAGACCAGACATGCCAACATGACCTCGAGGTCCCGTTTCACCCTGAGCAAACAAATGGTGATTAGAGTTACAGAGATAAACACAACAAAGTCAACAATAAGTGATGAAAAAGATACTCAAATCAAGAGGTGTAGTTTGTACCTTGTCTCCAGGGCCACCTTTAGATCCGGGGCTTCCAGGTAATCCCTGCAGACAGAAATGAAACTTAAAATAACAGCCGACCTGAATATTGACTTGAGCCCGATCACATTCGAAACAGCTTGAGTGACAGCTGCAGTGTGTTGGTGTGTGTGTGAGGATGGTGTCGCGCGGAGTGGAAACTCATCTGCAGTGTTTGATATTGCAGCTGTGTTCGTGTCACCGCAGTGACCACACAGCAAAGTGTGCATCTCATGCTCCATTACTCCTTGGTCAGAATGACGCGGCCGGGCTCGTGTACACGCGCCGGTCTGATTGTGATAAATGGGTAGCGGTGGGAGGCAGAACACTATTTCAAGGTGCTTTATATTCTAAAACAACACAGGGCACTGGGTGGGGGGGGGGGGCACTTTTAACCTGGATGGCTCCCAAGAAAACAGAAACCCAGCCGAAAGTTTACAGGCTGCTACATCGTAGTTTCACCTCCTCTGTGTTCTACTTCTGTCCAACATGTGGACAAGTCCTCTACCAACGCAAATGAGCCTTGATTCAAAATGGGCCGCAAGGTGCCCCAAAAAGCAACTCACCGCTGCCCCCTGTGGACCTGGAGGACCTGGCATCCCAGCCTGCCCGGGGCCACCCTGCACAAAAGAAAAAGCGAAGCAAAGAAATAAATTGTCGCCTTTTTTTCTCGGATTGAAGTCGCACGTCGTTATCACAGCTGGTGCTCTCTTATCTCACCTTGATTCCAGGAACACCAGGTGTGCCATCTTTTCCGTCAATGCCCGGAAGGCCCTGAGAAAGCGGGCAGAGGATTCAGTGGACCTGCACTCTCTCTTTCTCGTTCTCTTGCTCTCAAACAAAAGTGAGTTCACTCACATTCTCTCCTTTCTTGCCAACCGCGCCCTGTGGGCCCTGGATGCCTTGGCTGCCCTGCAGAAGATAACCAGATCATCCTTGGCACATTCGCAGGGCACATCAGTATCACTGTCCCCCGTACACGTTCTGGAGACTGTTTCATCTTCCTCTCCTTTTTGCATTCCACTGCTTTCAAAAAAAAAAAACAACTTCAAGAGACAACACGAGGAGAGTCACCCACTTTGTCTCCCTTGTCTCCCGCCTCTCCGGGTGGTCCCTGAGGTCCCTCTTCACCCTGCAAGATAAAGGAAGGAACTCAGAACGCCGTCATTTTTTTATTTATTTATTTTTTTCTGTGAAGAATTGAGCGTGTGCTTTGGCATTCTTACAGGAGGCCCAGGAAGTCCGACAGGTCCTGTGATGCCCTTGTAACCACGGGGGCCCTGCGGGGGGAAACAACAAAGCGCGATCAATCAACACGGACGCAAAGTCACAGAAACTCCTTCCATTCATTGCACTGAAGGGATAATTAGCGCTTAACTCACTTCACTAATGGGGGCTACACAGAGAGTCTGCCACTCTTGCTCTGGCACTAAGCCGGGGTGCTAACTTGGCTAACGCGGCTAATGTTAACAGTAAGACGGATGGCTACGGCGGATCATTAACTACAGATGGAGGCACCGTGGACCCAGACAACCCCAACTCATTAGAGGAGGAGAAAGATTTGTGTTAGCATCATTTCCATATGTCCCTATTGCTGGTAATGGATGGTGTTTGTGCAGCGGGGGTAAGTTTGGCGGAGGCTCCTCGGTGCTGTTGGGTGAATGAGAATGGGCTCGCTGTGCTCAAAGAGAGGGCAACAGACAGTAGAGCTCCATGCGATTGTGATAAAGTAGGTGCGGTACTCACTGGCTCTCCTTTGGGACCCATCATTCCTGGATAACCTCTCAGGCCCATTGGACCCTTGGAAGGAAGATAGAACACTGTAAGTGCCTTGACCATTGCAAGAGACAGACCTGCAAATATCATTTTCGTGAATCTCCGTCTGCCAAAAAAAACACTGGTTTATTAGCTTGTATTTCTGCTACTGTTGACAAAATTATCGTTGGCATACCGGAGGTCCTGGGATGCCCTGTTCTCCGGAGATGCCAACGTCTCCCTTGAGGCCCTGTTGAAGAAAAACAGAGGAGATATAAGGGCTTTTTCATCTTGTGCGCCTCTCTCTTTTTGGAGCTCCAATATCGCCACATTAAAAGTTTTTTTTAATGAACTTTTTTTCCTCTTGTTTGCATTTTTTTTTTTTTTACTTTGACCGAGGAGACTTAAAGCGGGGGAAAAAATCCAGATGGTTGCTTTTGATGCCCATCAAGGCCTTTGATGGTCATGCATCCTTAAAAGACAGACAACTCTCTGAAACTAATTGGGTAGTTCGCACTAACGGTGAAAATTTAATGAGGACTCAAGAAAAAACCCATCACAAACACCTTATATAATCACAGTCAGGTAATCGTTGCAAGATAATTTGTTCGTAAAAGAAGCCATTGTCATCATCTTAAACAAAACGAAGCTTGATAACAGAATATATGCTCAACAAAGAGTAGGAGCCAAAGAACAAGCAAGACAATGTGATTAAGCACCAGCAATTAGCACCAAGCACCCCTCAGTTTCTATTCAGATGAATATCTGGGAGAAGGACGGTTCCAACTCCACCTTCTTTATCACGGTCTTTTTCTCTATTTCTGCTTTGTTGTGACATCCTTTCATCACCCTTCCAAATGGTCAGGAAGTTTCTCGATCATTCCCGTGACAAAACTACCCCCCCCCCCCCCGAGCCTCTGTCCCTGATTGGACATCCCTGGAGAGCCGCAGCTCTGCGCGCTCTTCAAATGTCTCCCTGCTCCCCATGAAGCTGATGAAACGTTCATTGGTGACACAACATAGAGGAAAAAAAATAACACAGTTCATTCCCACAGTCGCAGGTTTATTTTTTGTTGCCTGATTTACATGCAGGGACGTAAAGACCTCGCACTGACTGCTTTTGAGGAAATAAAACCAGACAGGCCTTCAGTCAAGGCAGGAACCTCGAAAAGAAAAGAAAAAAAACTTGCTCCTTACGTTGAGTGTTTGGAGCATCTGAGCACAGCCGGAAGGCTGCTTGTGTGGGAAGATCAGAGGCTAATACCTGGGGCTTGCCTGGCCGCTCCCTCAGAGCAAACTGTGCGCTCGTTAGCTCTGCTTAATACAGCGAGGTGAGAGGTCTCCGTGAACCCTGACTCTCCCAGCCTCGGCTGCGTGTACCTGGCTCCTCACCACCCCTTTCATCTGGCTCGCTGTGCACTGACTGCAGGGCCGGGGCCAGGCCTGACTAATCGCAGGCAGATTAGTGCCAGTCATGTGCCTCGGGGGGCTTCATTAGAGCTAATCCTTGCCTCTTCTGGCCCTGAATGGTCGGTGAGTGCATGGTGCAGCTTTCAACATGTACATGTATAGGTGACATGTAAGTGGAAGTCTGCTCTCCGCCTCACCAGTTTTCCGATGCTACCGGGCTCCCCCAGAACGCCAGCTCGTCCTTTGTGTCCCTAAAGGGCAACAATCAGTCAGGAAGTTTCATGACAACTTTGTGCTGCTTCCACTGATGCTTGAAACAAACTGACAGACTCCTCACCTTGACTCCCTGCAGTCCCTGGGGGCCTTTTGGTCCTGCCGGACAGTTAAGAGGACACTATTGGAGAAAGGAAGAAATGTAGGGATTGTGAGAGTCAAGTGGTGTCAGAACTGATTTGCGAGAAGAGATTTAGCCTGAGCTCATACCTGGAAGTCAGCGCTGCCCTCTTCTCCACCAATGAATTTGCCTGGAGGACCCTAGACGGAGAGAAAGATGCATAAATGAGGAGAGCAACTTGGTCACAGGTGGCAGACAGTTGCATCTTCTTCCCTGAGCTGAGCCAGCACTCGCTCTTCATCTTTTTTCTTCTCGCTGTTTATAGATCGAGTTAGAAAGTAAAGCATCTCTACAGGGGCTGATGCATTCCTGCTACAGTCAGATGAGACAGCGCACTGATCTAATGGGGGTTTATTTACCTTAGGACAGCACTAAAGCTAAACAAATACACTTCAGTGGGCTGGGAACGTCACTCTCAATGAAGACCCATACCCCCCCCCCTTCTCCTTCCCTCTCTTCCCCGCCTGGAATCAGACACAGGAGAGAACACACACTGCTAGAAAGCAAACCTGAAAGCCAAGCTCTCAAAACTGTTTCCCGTACCTCGCCACCAAACATCTGTAGGGACCTCAAGAAGCAGCAGTGAGCTTTGACTGCACTAGATGTTTACCAGACAGCACAGCAAAAAAAACCACAGAATGACTGCAGCCAAATAAAGCACTTATTCAACATAGTCTTAACAGAAGGCCTGCAGTTGCATCGTTTGCCCACAAGAGGCACAAGTAACTTTTTCCACACTGAGGACACTTGGGGACCTGGTGGCAATTTCCTTCTGCTTGAAGAAACTTACAGGCTTGCCAGGAGGTCCAGGAAGTCCTGGGGGTCCTGGTGGTCCCATGACACCCTAGATAACAACAGAAAAAAAAAACCAAGAAAGAAGACAATCATTTCATGGACGTCGAGTCTCCAAAGGTTGTATGGTCAACGAAAGTGTTTCTACCTTTGGTCCATTTGGTCCAATTTCACCAGGAAGCCCGATCGGCCCTGGAGCACCCTTGACAGAGCAGATGAGAAGGAGAACGATATGTTCACTCGACATCAGCGGCAAATCGTTTGCAGGCCTAAAAGCAGCGTTCTTAGCAGCTGAAAATACGACGGCGAGCTACTTACAGCCAGACCTGGCAGGCCCGCCCCCTGTGTGGACAGAAGAGACAGGAAGGTAAACGAGTGCATAACGAGCAGAACGATTCCATCACAGTATCAATTAATATTGGAGAGAGTCAATTAATAACAGACACAGTAATTCAGCAATGCATGTGTACACTGCCGGTGTAGGTTAAACTGTGCTCCAGAACAAAGACACGGAACACAATCAGTTTGTGTTTGCGCTGCCTTTCGCTTGGAAATTAATTATAAACAAAGTAATTAAGTAAGTAAGCCTTCCTGGAGGAAGAGGAGCCCTCAGGGCAGGATCTCCTGTCTGCAGTGTGAGACAGCGGGGTGTGTGCAGCGCAGCCCCCAGACAGGATGCCGAATAATGCTAAACACGGGATTAACGAATAGTCTTGCATTCAGGCATCGCAATGCACAGCTCAAAGCTGTGAGACAAAGTGGACCTTGGGCTCCACCTAGTGGTGCGAAGCGGAGTCCTGAGAATTTGCAGCGTGTCAGCAGGAGTGCAGTTTTATCCGGCTTGTCTATGCAGCTCCTGTATCATGCGGTGTGTGTGTGTGTGTGTGTGTGTGTGTGTGTGTGTGTGTGTGTGTGTGTGTGTGTGTGTGTGTGTGTGTG
>JASSRZ010000054.1:6271357-6289511 GCA_032164315.1 Malacoctenus gilli | reverse complement strand
GTGTCGCCCCCCCCCCCCCCCCCCCCCGTCCCCGTCTCGCTATTTTCGTCAGAATATTTATGGTATGCACTAATCCTCGGGCTAATTATGAGCATTTGTGTCGAGTGTTTGGGCAGGCCGGCTGAGAGCAAACATGTTGGTTATCTATCAGGATCCGCAAATGGGGTGTTATGAACGCCAGAGCTTTTCCTGGGCTGCTGTCACGTCTCACTCACACCACAAACTCGCTCCCTTTTAACCTTTTACTGGTCGTTTTTGTCGCTTCTCTCACTTCCTCTCTCTCTTTTTACTTTATCTCAGTTGTGTTTTTCTGCCCCATACTGCCGTGCCGGGGTGATCAACGAGTCTTGTCGACCGTAGGAGCTTGAAATCCTTGTCCATCCTGCTCACACTCACCTGACATGCAGTCAGAAGGACACATGAAAACACACAGGCGCACAGGTGTGCACCCAGATGCAGTCTCTGTGAACCAGAGGCCTTGCTTCCATGTGAGTGATTCCCACAAGACATGTGTGTCTGTGTGTATGAGTGAGTGAGTGAGCGGGGGAAAAAAAAACCCACGGACTGCGAGAAAGTGCACACACGTTTCCTCACGCGTGTAGTACATTATTCATGCGTGCAGTTTTGAAAAGCACAAGCTTAACTGTAGAATACAAATCACGAGCACTGTTCCTGGACATGTCCCTTCTGTAGCCTCCCTCATCTGCTCTCGCTTCACCGAAGATGTGAAACGACCCGCCGTAAAGGAGATGCTGTTTGAGCCCCCTCCTTCCCCCTAAACACCCGATTCTGATGACACATATCTCGACACGTTGCCAACTTTCTCCTGGAACAGACACAAAGGTCCAACTTTTCAACATGTAGCACCCCCCCCCCCCGGGCTAACGTGCTGCATAAATGATCGCACTGTAGGTGGGATTCCCACATAAACACAGCATGACCCCACTGACTCGCTCCTCGCTATGTGCACCAGTACGCTGACCTTCGACCCCACGTGGCAAAGCCTTTTCAGCACCTTGTGGAGCCCATTACACCCTATCTGCATAAGGGATGTGTATGTGTGTAGGGACTTCCAGGCATGCGTGTGTTGGTGAAACCGTGTACGATCTGACTCAACGCTCCCACGGGACGCCACGACCCTGTCTGTGAGCCTGCCACACAAAACCCCTTGGAAAAAAAACACCCACACGGACACACACTCACACGCAGGATCAGGAGCGCGCACACACACACTCATGCTCCACAAAGGAATCCTGAAGTGGATGAGCGCAGCAGGATTGTGGTAATGCTGTGGATTGATTCTCTGCTGTTTTTAAGTAGAAACTGGTGTTTGTTTTCTCTCGAACTGACCCCCTGCACCCCCCGCACCCCCACCCCCCCTCTCCTCTCCCACATCTTGTCCCCTTTTGCTCTCTGCTGCCCCGAGGCGCTGGCTAAAAAAAAGAGATGTGAGCGTGCTTTTTGTTAGTGCTTTTAGGAAGCTGCTGGGATTATGCTAATGCAGAAATATTGCACGGAGATCAAGGTAGCTCGGCTACCCCCAGTGACCTGATTTTTTTGGCCTCATAATATTTCATTAAACCAATAGTGAAGCATGTCACCCGCATTAGTCACATTATTCAGTGGGTCTCTGCTCTTGTTCCAAAACATACACGCTGTTTTCCATCTTGCACTGTCTAAAACTGCAACCTCTGACTTGACACGTCTTAACCTTGCAGCGCATAACTCTTATTTTGTTGAACTCATGCATGTTTTTGCCTTTTTTTAGTGCCCTTCAATAAGATGGCATAAAAAATGGTTCCACATGGTTACGTGAAGGGTTCTGCCATTGCTCACGATACTGTTTGCAGCAAAGCAGCATTGAAACGAAAAAAAAAACAACCAAAAAAACCCTGAATAAATCAGATCAAATGTTGGAAAGCCAATGTTTTGGTGCTCATGAATCACGTACAGTCAGTACGCTTTGCTTTGACACCTGGAAGGAATGTCACATCCAACTGCAAACTGCAGAGTGAAAAACAGGGGAGTCAAACCTGCTCTAAGTCAAGGTTCACATACAGACACATTAGTTCCAAAAGGGAGCACCATTGACAATGGATGCATATAGTGAGAAATGCGTGGATATTTATAACTTGTTATGCATGTGTAAAAACATTCTAAACTGCCACAAGATGGCCGAAGTTACAGAGTGTGAAAACAGTACTAAGCGTGGCGTTTCCTCATGAAGTTATCCCCAGGAAGTGGCCCGCGAGGTCAGCCTGAGGGATCCACTGGAGAGAAAGGAAAGGACCCAGGCAGGGTCCACAAAATACATGCACCCAAAGCGAATCCACCCCCCCCCCCTTCTCTTCTGGAGAAGAGGGACTCAGCGCATCATGGCAATGGAGGGCCTCGACTCACGTTGGTGGGGCTTCGGTTGAACCATGAGCCATCAACTGGAGAGAACGGACCCAGTGCGTCACCCCAAGCGGGAATGAGAGTAATAAGTTAAGGCTGTAGTTTTTAAATGACAGAACACGCTGGGTCTGTTCTCTCCTGCTGACAGATTAACCCTGTAATCCTACGCGACAGATCTGTTCCCTCCAGAAGATCTGGCCTTTGAAGCTGACACTTCTCCCTGGAAGCTGGGAGTCTCAGCACTTTGTGGCCTGCAGAGGTTATCTACCTTAAAGGAAAAAGAAACCCCCCAAAAAATCTGTCCTAAACTGCTGGCAACAAGTTTCACCAATGCAGCAGAGAAAATAAAACCAATGAGAAGACAACCCAGCAAACAAGAAGGGAGAAAAGACACAATGTCCTTTTCACCTTTTAATGTCAAGTGTACATGTCATTCCAGTGAATTCTGCAGCGCTGCACCGACATGTCCATCGGGCATTGAAACCCACTCACATCACTGCTATCGCTTCCCAGAACAACCAGCAAATTTGTTTCTTCAGTAACTGTAACCGAGAGCGAATGCATGCGTTGGCTCAATAATTAAGATATCAAGTGATACAACTCCCCTGATTTCCACAGCGCTGATCCCTGCGCTGTCCCTCTTCGACACAATAAAACAGAATTACGCTACATCCCCAAAGCGATTTATCTGGCCGCACGCTAAAGCGTGTGACAGAGTCGCAATTAATGCAATTGGCAGCAGGAGATGGAGTGGAGCAAGACTTCTGGATTGAGCTCCGGCACAAAAAACTGTATTAAGAGCGCTTTGGACAGGCGGCCGATGGCAGCTTGAACGTGTAAGGCTGATTATGATGCAGGGATCTTTGCTTCTTCCTTTTTTGCACTTGGCTTTAATCCGCTGGGTAATCTCTCCATAAACTTGGTTATGAGGGGATTTTTTTTTCTCTTTTTTCTGCTGTCTCACTCATCTGAAATGAGGAAACTGTGAGAGATGGATTTACGAAGTGGGGGTTGGGGGGGCACTTTACAGAGGAAGTTCAAGAGGATCAAACAGACAAAGAGGGGAAGATTACTGGCAGGCAAACAATTTAATTGCAGATTCATCTCTTGTCGACCACTCAGTGTTTTTAAACTTCATTGAAGAAAGGAAAGAGCAAAAATAAAGCATTTCTCTTGGCAAAGCATCGTCCTAACCCCGATTCTCCCTGAATCCTGTGTTTCCATCTAAAAAACAAAAGCTCAGAACAAACAATTGCAGTCGGATTTTGAACTCTCTTAGGTTGTTTTTTATTTTTTTTCGCTTGCAGATAGCCTCTCATTAGCGGGCTAATTCTAACTGCTTGCCCCTGAGAGACTTCATTTTCCAGTTGTGTGGGTTTAATGAGTAAAGTTTGACCCCCCCCCCCCTTCAGAAAAGTCATAGATATTCATGTTTCGGGGGGGGGGGGCACTGCTGAGTAATAGATGGAGTATGACGTGGGTTACTTGGGCTCCTACCAATTTGGGATAAAATTGCTATTCAGCCGTTCTTTTTTCCGCAAACCAAGTGTTTTTCTCGGTGCGTTTGCAATTCGGGCCCGAGCGAATACTTCTACGCCACCTTGCAATGTCTGGAAGGGGAAAATCGCAGACTATCCAGACACAGCTAAAGCCAAGCTCACAGGCTTCAACCCTCGGTCTGCTAGCTCCGGATGTAGAGGCCGCCCCGACACAGGTGAACCTTGACGCCAACGCGCTGAAAGTGGAGCTACTGTCTTCCCTGAAAGAAGACATTGCAGCAATAATCAAGAAAGAACTGCAAAACGTCCTTGGAGATGCACTGTCACCCATTAAAACTGAACCGCAAGCCGTAAAAATGCAGTAGGCGAATGATGAAGCCGCTACTGAAGTGAAGCTAGTTAGGCTAACGACAACTTTGGTGGATGTTGAGGAGGCACTCACGGGCTGCACTGATGACATCACAGGGGTGAAAACATCTCTCGAGCAGCTCGTGGCTAAGGTCAACATGCCAGAAGATAAGTGTGAGGACCTGGAAGCAAGATGGCGTCGCAACAGCATAAGGATTATCGGTGTGGAGGGGGCACTGGCTCGGAGGTTTTACCCAATTGAAGACGATGGTCACTGTCATCTTTTGCGTTGGTTATCAATAGCAGTGTTTATGTGCTGTGGTTTTTGTTAATTTTCTTTTTGTGTGGTGAGCTGAGATGTGAAGGGGGTTGTTTTGTGTTGTGGTGGTATATAAAAAAAATAAATAAAAAAGATATGGAAAAAAATGAATGTTTCGCAAGTTCGATATTCACTCCAGCATTATAGCAAAGGCACAGGCCTTTGGCCAGCAACAGTCAAACTGAATTTTTTCGTTCTCAGCCAGAAACGCAGAATTTGACTTCTAGATGCCATTTGCTCCGACAGCCCACATTCATAAGAAAATCTATTTATTGGAACAAGATGGATGCCACCCTATTTTTACCCCTGGTACAACAGTTGATGGGTTTTTTTGCTAATGCTCATTTCTCGGGGCCGGTGATTGATTACACAGTGTGAGCTATTGTCCCTGAAGTCCTGCACATGAATATCGTGATGTCAAACTCCGAGTATATACTTTTGCGGCTCTTTCTGAGTACCCAGAGAAGGAAGGGGGGGGAAAAAAACCCTGTATATTTCATTTTATTCAGGTAACGGTCAGTATTTGCCTCGGGTGGACGTGAGGATTGATAGATAAATGGGTGGTGAGGCATTGCGAGCGCCCCAGGGACGCTAAACTCAATGACTCCCTCACAGTGGCAGAGAAGATTGAGGTGAAAGAGACAGATCACTTGAAGGTTGCCTCTTTCACACCGCATCAAGCTGTCAGCGCATGCACAGGGACGCTGCTCGCTAAAATATGATCATCACCGCAATGGTGGTGGTGGTGGTGGTGGTGGTGGGGGGGGGGACTGGCATCCTGAATGCCACTCTCTCAGTCTGCATGTTCTCCCTGCAGCTGGAGAACTTCATCCAGGAGAACGTGCGCTCTGGGATGGAGGAGATAAAGCGGACGGCGGTGCACACCCAGACCGCCGCCATGCTGGAGATGGGAACCAACCTCCTCAGCCAGTCAGCCGAGCAGACCCGCAAGCTCACCGACGTGGAGACCCAGGTGGGGCCGGGCGCTGAGCAAAGCCCGCGGTAACTTGTTTGCAGCCAAACCAAATGAGCAATCACGGGGTCACGCCCTTTGTGAAAACAAAAGGCATCGTCAAGGAGACGCCGCCAACGGCTTGTTAAATGTGAATGGGATTGATCCTGTTGGGGAGCCATGCCCGGAGGTGGCGCAGAGTGCTTTAAAACAGCTGGTGTTTGGTTCTATGGACTGATTGACACAGCGAGCCGGGCTCGGTGTTTGACAGTGAGCCAATTAAAACACAAAGCTCAGCGGCACAACACAGATGTGTCTTCAATCATGGCACAAAGTTGTTATTACAGAAAGGGCTGTTTTGGCCGGCCTGCTTTCTTTTTTTGCGTTATCAAAGTCAATAGAAAACTGCAGCCTGTGCAAACATCGGAGCCGCTTTGTTCCGAGCCAGCGTTTCATCTCCGACTTAAAAACGTGTCACAGGTGTGGATTGGATCATCCCGTTTCAATTATGGGATCAAAGAAGGCGAATTATGAGCTTTGTGATTGTGCTGCACCACCCTGTTTATCCCCAAGGGGTCTTTTTATGAATTCTTCTGGTCGACACAGTTTTATTTCCCCATTGTTCTTACAAGCCCCCCCCCCCCCAAAACCCCGCACTGTTCCTGTCTGTCTCTCATCACCTTATATGTATATGCGCTCTCTATGATGAATATTGTGTTATTTTTATTGGTCTGTAGGTGTTAAACCAGACAAGTCGCCTGGAGATCCAACTGCTCGAGTACTCGCTCTTTACTAGCCGCCTGGAGAAGCACATTCTCCTGCAGACTCAAGAGATCTCACGCCTCAGCGATAAAAACAGGTGAAAACACACACACATACACACACAGACGCACACATACACATGGGGGAGCACGCTTTAGAGGACCGTTGGACCGCTCAGACAAGTATTTGTGAGCACTGCACGGCTTCCAGTACAACTGCCGGCAGGACTTCTGCTAAGTGCAGCAATTCATTTTCCCGTCCATTATGTCTGTAAGTGCGAGCGCAGTGATTAAGCTAAAGGTTACTCGCAAGGTCAGTCCCGAAAATTACAGGATCTTTGTAATTATTGCTGTTGTTTTGGCACTTCACTTCCCAGAAGTCACCTTTTCTTTGAAAACGGTTTCTTCTGCGCAGCTTTTTTTTCTTGGTATTTGTCTTTGATTGGAGAGGTTTTATTTACTGAAGTTAGAGTCATTAAATTCAACCGCTCTGCATTGGTTTTTACTGATGGAACAAAATGCTGTGGGAAACAAAAAGTGCTTTCTCAGGAATAAGCTACTTCACACTGGGCGGCGGAACATAAAGACCCCTTCCACAGTGTAATCTGCTCTATACATGCGGCAAAGAAAAGAGTTTGGTCAATTACATCAACAAATCCAAACAACAGGGCACTTAATGGGAATATAATGTGTATTGTGTGCGCCTGTGTGTGTTTTTGCCCGCAAAACAGGCAGTGCCTGTTAGGAGGGGTTTCCCATTCTTCTCTCGAGGAACACGAGGTCAAACAGAGGCCAGCAGAGGTTAAGGACCGAGCTGTGGGTGGCGTAAAAAAAAAGAAGAAGAAACGGGTGTTTTCTCTCTCTCTCTGGTTGTTTATCATTCCGCCCGTCAGCACCGAGCGCGGCCGGCCCGGCACAAACACCTGTTGGACATCTGTCCCCCCTCGGTCCCACTGTGCCCTTTTCAGTCTCTCAGGTTGGCAGCGGGGCTGCTGCATGTAAATAAATCTTTACTGTCACCCAGATAAACTCCATGACTGCATGCATGACATTAGCAATGCAGCAGCGAGAATGAGGGGACCAACAGAGGTTGTGAGAGGCTCCTGCTGCCCTGCCTGCAGGGCAAGGAGCCAGTTTTTGAACCGCTGCCCAGCTAAAAAAAGGGCAGCGAGAGACATGTTTGTTTTCATAAGGATTACATGTAAAATACTATTGGCAGGGAGCTCAGCACACTGCGGCGAAAGAGAGAGAGAGCAGCCTGATGGCAATACACACATTACAATAATAAATAGCACAGTATCTTTGAGCATAACAATTTAATTTCCCAGGATGAAACGTGATCCAAAATGCTGTATTTGTTCTGTCAACTCCCGTAACGGTTCAAACATTGCTCCGCTGGTATCGTGCCATGTTCGACTCTGACTGTTTCTCGAAGGGAAAAACACACAATAGGGAACAATTTGTTAGCCCGCTTTGCCACTTTTATCGAGTGTTTTCCCACAAAGCAAATATGAGATGGAAGTGATGTGAAGAAGAGGGGAGAAAAAAAAATGATTTGGATTGATCCCGTTCTCGCTCTCTGCTGTGGGGGGGGGGGGGGGCATACCATGCCGCGCTACTGAAAGTGGGGAGATTGAGGATCCATCTTTGGTTTAGTGGCGGTGTGCACGCCGAGCTCCAAGTAGCTTGTTCAATCTGGGTGGCGGGATTGTTTCAATAAATAACTGCTGCAGAGTCGTTAGTCAAAACCATAAAGATCAAGCTGCAGGGATTTATGATCTTCATTTGGAGGGGGAGGTGGGGGGGCACTTTTGTCGAGAAAATGACGCACACACACACGGCTGGCCTGTTGCCTCATGGTTATGATCGAGCGGCTGAGCATGCAGAGCCATCTGTGAGTGCTGCTGTGATACAGGTGTTTATATGATGTTCGCTCGATGAGAGAGCGGCACTGATGTCTATTAATCATCTTAGAGTAAATGTAGGAGTTTGTGGAACCTCCACTGTGAGCGGATGGAGTCTGCACCTGCATCTGCTCTTTCTTAGAGTGCACCCCCACCAAAGGTTTTTCAATCTGCACCACATTATCACACAATGATGTGAGTTGTTTTAGTTTCCGATTCTCAATAAAAAATCCGTCTTTTCCTCTTGTTTCTGGCAGCTTTCTGGAACAGCGGCTCTTTGCGTTGGAAGCCCGGTATGGGAAGGAGCTGCAGGGCCTGCAAGGCGAGAAGCGGCAGCTTCAAGAGCTCCTGGAGAAGCAGAGTCAGCTGGTCACACAGCTTCAAGGTGAACTGGGCCGCTCCACACTCAACAGCACCTTGCTGCAGAGACAGCAGGCAATGGTCACAGACACTGTGCAGCAGCTGCTGGCTCTGGTCACTCACTGCAATGGTGAGCTTCAGTGGGTTTATTGTGTTTGGATCGACGCTTCGCACTGTCAGAATCTCTTATTCCAAACAAAAGACACACAAGTTTACATAGGACGGCGCGGCAGTATCAATAGGAAACACAAGGGGGGCTTGCTCAGGCAAAAGGCAATTCCCATCAACAGGTTATGGTTTGAATCCACGACACACTCACACCCCGCGCTTAACCCCTTAACATCCTCATCAGAAAAAGTTTGAATTGAAGTTTTCCTGCAATTTGATAATTGTTCATTTAGGTTTTCAGTGCAGATTTGTTTTCTTTTCATCTAAATGCAAATTTGAAAGATACAAGTCCTTTTAACAGACACATAGCATAAAATACACAATTTCCTGATTCAATGTTTCTCCTAATGTTTTACTTTTTTTTTTTACATTTCCAAGAGTTTCTCAGCCAATTGTCTCAACCATTTGCATGTTTCTGCAGAGATCTCTGGTCCACCCAAAGAGGAGCCGCTGATTTTCAGGGATTGTGCCGAGATCCTGCGAGCAGGAGTGACGGAGAGCGGCGTTTACAACATACGTCTCCACAACTCCACCCAGACTGTCAAGGTAGCACAGCTTTAAAGGCTACTGGCCTTTTCTCGCAAAGATCACCTAACTGACTCTGACGTGAAACTTTGTGTGTGTGTGCATGTGTGCGTGCGTGCGTGCGTGCGTGCATGCGTGCGTATGTGTGTGTGTCTGAGACATTTCCTTCATTTGTCTCAAGTTTTTAAGGAATCAGTTTCACTCGTATTAACTTTACGGGCTTTTCCCAGCCAATGCACGGTCAATCTAAAACACACACCAACACACTTCCACTCACGGAAACACACACACTTTATAATGAAATTCAGTGGGCTTATCATTACTTTCGGTGCTGCAATAAGTTCTGGAAGGACAAAGCGGTCTGATGTCATGGTAATTTGCTGAGGCTTTGGTGGAGAGGTGGATGGAGATGCCATGCTGTGTTACTGAAAGCTTAAATAATAAACAGCCACAGTTTTCGGGCCCGCAGGCTTCATGATGAGGGAATGTGTGCAGCTCCGTGCAAAGTCAGAAACGCTCAGGCGACGCCTGTGCTGCGGTGAAATACACAGCTTTTGGTGGTGAAGTCACGGCATACGGGGGCAGCCGAAGCAAGCCTTGCTGGCCGCGGATTGTTGCTCTTAGATAACAGCGAAACAGTTTTCTGTTATTCATTACTTTTAGTCTAGTTTGCTGCTGGCACCGTCTCCCACTGCCTCTGTTCCCTCTTCATTTCCTGTGGGCTCGGCAGCCAGGTGTTGGGCACCGGTGCCATGTGTTCGCTGCCAACTGGGGCCAAGGTACGTTTCCAACCGAAACAAGTTAGTCCTCCCCAAATCATCGCCGCTTTCAATCTCTGCCATCTAATTCCAATGTGGCTGGCAAGCTGGGCGGCCGCAAGAAAGTGGGGCAGATACAAATTGCCCTATTTTCAAAGCGGCAAGTGCCGGTGAGCGGCCTTTTTCTGGGTTGGACCGGGGACAAAAGGCATGTGTGCTTAGTGCAGATACTGGCTCCATCCTCCTATACATCTGTCCTGGTCAGACTCCCCCAGGTGGTGAATAATGACGTAGATGGTGATCGTTACACAGCAAATCCTTCATTGCTTGGATGAGATTCTCTTTATTTATAAGAAATGCTTAGTTTGAGCGCACATGAGCGCAGGGCTTATAAAACCGAATGCGATCGATTGTACAGAAGAGGTGTGTGTGTGTTTTTTTTCTTCTACTTGGTGTCCTATGAAAATAATAAACACTGTTTTATCTTCTTTCCTTTTTTTTTTTAATCATCATAAGTTGTTTGTGTTTTATTGAAATGCTCTGGCCCTAAAACGCTTCTTGCTTGGCAAATAAAAGGGGAATTTAGTGCAATGAATGTGGATCCGGTCTAAATCGGAGTTCCCACCAAATTTAGAAAATGGCTTGAACTGAGACTCTATTTGGAGAGCCTGTTTTTGTATTCAGCGTGATGCCTTAAAGGCCAGAACATTGGCTAAATGTGCCAGGGGATAATCGCAGCATATTGCCAGTCTGTTCTGTTTGGGAGTGCCTTTTGACCTTGATTTAGCTCGGCTATTCGAGGGAAAACGCTGAAAACTCCGATTTAGTTTCGAGCAACAACAAAAAGGAGCCAGTTGGGATGTGGCAAGAGACCCCGTGTCAGCATGGATACGCCAACTCTCTTGACACGTCTGTGTGGTCTGTTTGGAGGACAACATCCAACAAGCCAAGCTGATGTCGAGATTTCCCCAACATTTCATGGCACAACTCCCGAAACTCAAAATCCGCTGTGACAAGAAGGTGATCAAATCTTAGCACCAAAGAAACCAGACATGGTTGCCCCGAGGAATGCTGAAAGTATAGATTTAATTAGAAGGAGAGGCATCTAATCCTACCACCCATGGGAGAATTTCACCCAATCATTTAATTACCGGGCCTAAGCTCGGCTGGATCCCGTCCACTCAAACAAACTCAATGTTTTAAAACAAGTCCCTTAACGAGTCTCGGTTTCAAAATCTGTCACGAGATGAGACAGAATTAATTCCTTTTTTGTTCTCTGCACATGGAAAAATGTGCAGCCAAGTAAGAGAAAAGAAACAGTTTGTGTAACTGAACACGCAGGAGCCGCTCCCCCCTCCCCCTCCCCCTCCCCCTCCCTCCCTCCTTCCCTCCCTCAGGGGATGAGCGAACATGCTGAGATGTTAGTATTTCCTCCCCACCTGGCTCGGATCATTGCGTGACACCCTGAGACGTCGGGCTCTCCGCGTATTCCTGAAGCTTCCAAGGCACCCTTCGGAAAACAGGAAGGGCGCTCAGGTGTTTTATTTCTCTGAGACGTTTCTTGTGACTTTACTCTCGATGCTCTTTTCTGTTGATTATTCATGTTGTGCAAAAGGTGACTGTCTGAAACTCAGCTCGGTTTACTCGCCATGCATTTCAGATATACTAGCGCTTAATTAGACGTATATGTTACGCCGCTCGGTTTGAAAATAAACTTAAGAACAAACTTAGACATTCATTTCATGATTAATTTTTTCAGAGTTTACAGCTATTAATATGGTCTTAATATCGGAACACATTCATTAAAAGTTTAATTAAGAGAAGGATTATGTAAGCAAATCAGTTTGAATTGCCAATTTCAAAAATAGAGCCTTTGGGGATGTAAGTTGTATTCTGAAGCTCGACTCACAGGCCCTTTCACTAAGAGATCACACTAACACAGTATGTGCAATGTAATTAAAGTAAATCAGAGCACAAGAGAATTGCTCCTTGACCCTCCCATTCAGAGGGCAGAACTACTTTCCACAGACTTTTATTGTTTCATTTCTTTTTGACAACGTCGTTTTCCCGCCGAGCGGACTGCAGCTTTCCCCAAAGGACTCCAGAACGTCTACGCACTAAGCACGAGTCAGTGACAGGCTGGTAAACAGGGTCGGTGCGTTCAGCCGCTAAAAAGCCAGACGGTTCTATCAGAAGCTGGCGGAGAATACAGAGCTGACATTTAGCGCGCGGTTTGAAAAGGGGTTCCACATCGATGTTCTGCTTCCTCGGGAAAGAGCAAAGTGATTGTGGTGAATGTGCGCGGTATGAAGTGATGGAGGAGAAAACGCCTGTCGTTTTCTTAAGGTTTTCTTAAGTAGATAAACAAGAGGAGAGAGTGAATGATGAAAAATTGATGATTTCTTGGTAGGAAACCAGAACGGCTGAAATAACGCACGAGGCAGAAGGTCGGTTTCTGTGTGAATGCGTGTGTGCAGGCAAGTTACACCTTCGAGAGGTCACTTGTCCATCACAGAGCAAACAGTCACACACACTTATGCTGTTGGGCAATTCAAAGCCACTGATCCAAATACATGTGTTTTAGGGAATGCACAGCAAGAACCTGGCACCTCATCGCCTTGAGGCTGAAGCAACTTCGCACTGGCCCTTTTTAGGAGGACCAGACTCCATTTACTTTCTCACAATATGGAAATGCGGCATTCTTATAGGGACACCCGACAAGCAATATGGGAGAAAAGCCTATGAGCCACTTCACGACTGCTTGAGGTTAGGAAAGAAGCCGATTGTAAATTGCAATGTCCCTCAGAAGCCCCGTGTGTGTGCGTGTGTTCTGTGTAAGTGAATAGTGTTACAGTGCATCTGCAGTAAAGGGTGTAGAACTGTAGAAGTGGCACAAGGAAGTAGCAAGTTTGTTAAGTCATTTAAGAGGCATGAGGAGGAGACAGGTGGTGAATTGAGTTAGCGGACCCTTGAGGCTTCCATCCGCAATAACTTGGCACTCTGTGTGTACTCTGAGACCTGCTAACTTTCTATACAGAACCGATACAGAGCCTGCGCTCAGATCACATTGATTTTTGCCACCCAGCCCCGAGGGGTGAAAAGTTTTCTGTAACCGTCCTCTGTTTCCAGGTGTTCTGTGACATGAAGACCAGAGGCGGCGGGTGGACGGTGCTGCAGCATCGCAGGAATGGCTCCGTCGACTTTCACCGCGGCTGGAGGGAATACAAAACGGTGGGTTTTCCTGCGAGACGGCAGGGGTTTACGGCGCATGGCTACGGAGCGGGGCAGCGTGGATCGGTGCCGCAGGAGTGGACAGGAGGTTTCAATAATTGTCCGCGGGTGTTTTGGCGCGGGGAGGCGTGGGAGAGCGGCCCGCCTGTGATCCCAGGTGACCCGCGGCTGTTGTATTTGGCTGCCCTCGTGTTCTCTATCGCCCCCCCGTGTTATTGCACCTGCTCCGTCTGTCTCTCCCTGAATGCACTCCCACGCACACAAACACACACAATTATGCACAAACACTCATCACGTATTTCAGTGACTCACATTCAACTCCTGCCTTCATCCATCCTCAAGATATAATCGCTTTCCAGCAGGCTGATGACGGGAACTGCGTCTTTACAAGCAAAACCTCGGAACAAAACAGGATATAATGCAATTGCAGAACAGCGATCCCTCAGCATGTTGGTGGCATCAGGTATGCTTCAACACCTTTTGGCCTGTGTTTTTTTTTTTAAAAACCTCATCACAAGTTTTTTCCCCCCCAACAAAAACAATATTCCGTTTGCGCGCCGGGGAAACGGGAGAAAAACAACAACGGCTGCAAACCTTTTTGACTCCTAAATTACACACAGAACAAATGAGCAAGGCTGGTTCGGGCTTTTGATTGAACAGAGTAGCAATTCGTCTCTCACCCACGCCAGCAAATCAATTGCCACGACTCAGTTTGGAAACAAAATGCAGAGAGGACTGTGACTACAAACATAGGGGTGAGTGTGCGTGTGTGAGTGAGTGAGTGAGTGAGTGAGTGAGTGAGTGAGTGAGTGAGTGAGTGAGTGAGTGAGTGAGTGAGTGAGAGAGACACACACATCCAAAATGCACCCCAAAAATAACCTTTTCAAGGACAATATTTTTACAAGTGTGTGATGAGTATTTGGCTTCGGTTGGGGGGGCCGTGGGAGGACAGGGACCCTGTAGCTAGCAGATAACATATGGACTGAAATGCTTCAGTGGCCCAGGTCAGCTCTCCATAATCTTAAACACGTCAGGGGTCAGAGGTCAGAAATGATGGCTGGGATGTGGTCAGATGTGATCGTTGGTCGGATGAACGATCCGCCGTATTCATGATGTTGGACAATAAAGCCGGAGAGAAAATTAATCCGGACAAATGGCAAACTGTCTGGACAGGTGCATCTGAAATTACTCCGCTAGTTTTCGCATAACTTTAATGAAATTCGATTTATTACACATAAAAAGGACATTTCAGGGTTTTTTTTGTTTGTTTTATCCTCCCCGATGCTAAGATAAATGAAACCTGGCTATCAGAATAAGAACAACATAAATGCTTGGAGTTTTTATTGTTTGTATGCCATGAGTGTCTCAAAACATTTACATATTAAAAAACACAAAAATCTAAAATTTTTATCACCTTCAAAGTAAATAAAAACAAAACAATTTGCTACAAAGGACATTTTTAAACTGCTATGCAGGAGGAAAACCTTTGCTGATGCTCTTGGTGCGGCCAACGAGTGATTCCAAGCAGGTTCCCCTGTGGCAGATTTGATGATTTCAAGCATAATATAGATCCGATCTTGTTCAGGCTCAGGAGGGCTGAATGTTTAATCATACCTATGAACACTCTCGAGCTGTAGCTCTCTGTGGTCTCATTAGTAAATGACAGCAATCCTCATTCACAAGCGGACATTTTGAGGGATCAGCAGCATTAAACAAGTGTTCAGATTCTAATGTGGCTTCCACTGTTTGATACATGGCAACAGGAAGGAGAGAGAGAGGGAAAGGGACGCATGACAGGACTGACTTACAATTATTTTATGGGGAACAATTGGGCACAGGGAGATTGTAATGATGGCACATTTCATGTTTTGGATGGTGGGTAGGGGGTCATTTCTACAATCACGCTCTCTGGCTCAAATTCTACCCATAGGCTTTTATTTTGGTTAAAAAAAAAGAAAAAAAAAAGCTGGAAGCACAGAGAGGACGTGGCAACTGATTCAGATCATTGCCATTCTCACTCAACCACTGGCTTAGTGGAGGCTTCTGGATGTGTTAGTATTCTAATGATCTTTTTATGAGTAACAGGCAGATCATAGGAGCAAGTTAGCTTGAGGTTTTGAATCTGTCAGCAAAATGTTTGAATTGATTGAGGCACTCATTGAGTTATCTTGTGAACAGACCGACAGGCAAGCAAACAAAGTGTGAACAGGCAGATATAATTATTACCACTTCAGGCTGAGGATGGAGCTCTTTAACCTGAATAATGCACTTATTTTTGGGGGGTCGGAACCAAAATTGAGACACGCAATTGTCTTGAGGATGTGTTCTAGGACATGGCCTGAGTTATTTGGCTCAGTTTTATGTCAGATGTCACATGAAGGTTCTGAATGTTCATCTGTACAGTCTATCGATGGTGGCCTGCTCACGGGTGCCAGAAACGAGACAGAAAACTAATGTTCCCGTCCACTTCGGAAGTGGATCGGTTCACAGGACCAGCTGTTATTTGAGCTTTCAATTTCTGTAAGTGTTGAAGGTCCTGATGGAGCATTGGTCGGATGTTAGGCTAAATGAAAGTCTCTATTGACCGGGCCCTCAGCTTTGGGAGTGGAGTGTTTCACTTGCTCAACTCAGTGAACTGTCTTAAGCCATCAGAATGATAAATGCGACTTCCTAAATTGAGGTCCATTTTCATATTACCTCCCAAAAATACTTGGCAGGGCGCTGGTAAAACCATCCCCCTTGTTAGAATATTTTCTTCTTCTATTGTTCCCGTCGTCTTTGTGTGTAATCCAGGGCTTTGCAGAGCCGTCGGGGGAGCACTGGCTGGGGAATGATATCATCCACAAGCTGACCAGCTCCAAGGAGTACAGCCTGCACATCCAGCTGAGAGACAGAGAGGGGAACGAGGCCTTCTCCCAATACGATCGCTTCTACATCGACGGAGAGGACAACAACTACAGGTAAACACAGCAAGCCAGTGTGTGCAAACGAGCTCATTTGTGCACCCCGGGTCTCCATGTGAACTGATAAGTCACCCGGTTATAGAATACGCTTTTGTAATTTGCGCGGGATATGTGACAGCATGCTGAAATAAAACACTCGTTATGCACTCAGGTTTAAACTTTCCTTCTTTTCGTCACTCTGTGAGGAATATGACACGAATAGGAGTATAATGAAGGTGCTTTATTTCACTGCTCAGTCTTAAGTGTTTTATTAAGAGCCTTCTATTGTAAAAAGGCATAATTGCGATGCAGTAACACCCTTTCTATCGGTACCTTCCCTCTGGATGTAAGAGTCTGAGATTAGAAACCGTTATCACCAGTTCAAATTCCCCTCCATTTCCTCGTTTTTTTTCTAAGCTTTTCTTATCCTCGGGGCCCGACGTTAAAGCACCACTTGGACCGTTTTTAAGAATGTCATTCAAAATGATGAGCTAAGTGGAGGGCACGCAGCCACTTTCGCCTGCCTCCATTTTTCTTTCCCCATCACTGTGGCTACCGCTGCCCCCTGAAATTCCCCAAGGGGAGCCACATCCACTGGAGTATAACAGGAGCGCTCGGCAAATACCTGCCCCTGCCAGGAACTGACAACTCAAACAAAGCTCCCCCCCGGTAACCCTGCAATCACTAACAAGATTATGTGTGGGTGTGCTGCAGCTATGCTTCCTCTAAAACAGTCAGAAATCAAATGCTAACCAAAATAGTTCAGGTCTAATTTCTTACAGAATCGCAGAAATGGGCTCTTGTCTGAGGAAAGTTTATGAAGAATGACAACAAATCATAATCACATGTGAAGGGAATGCTTCCAAGAGCCCGAACAGTGCGGCAAATTGCATTTGCCGGAGTTCCTTCTCCGTAATTAGCGCGATAAAACAGTGTTTCACAATGTGGCTGGAGGCTACGCTGTGTGAGGTGAAGCACCTGAGAGAGTGCATCGCCTCTGTAGCATGCTACATCTGAGATCATGTTCGTACTTAACTAGTTCAATATGCATCCGCTTCACTTTGAAGCCACGAGGATTTATATTTGCAGCTTCAAACTGGATCAGCCCGTCCAAAAGAGCCGCTCTCGTCCTCAGCTGCATCCAGCGGGCTCCCCCGAGTAGCACAGAGGTCTTCACGCAGGACTCAGTAATAATACTCGTGCATTAATCATCCACATGACAGACCACCTTCCTCTCCGAGGTAGCCAAGAATAGTTGCCGTTTTAGTCGAGAAGCGAGTGGACGTTCCTTAAATGTAACTGGATCTTTGTCATGACAGCATGCAGCGATAATAAAGGAAGACAGTCACCTTGGAAAGGGTTTAGCCTGTGGTCTGTGGTATGAGTAGAATAGCTGAACTAACACATCTGGAAGTTGCGGCCAATGCAAATGTCTCGGGGAGTCGGAGGAGCTGGCACTCTGCGTCTCCGTGAGAGGATATCCCGTGGCCTGCGGTCGCCATCCTGTCCAACCTAATAAGTTCACGTTTTTTTTTTCTACGCACGTCGCCGATCCATCGCGAAAACAGAAAAGTTAAGTTGTCTCACGGAACACCCACTTGTGTGTGTTACCCGGCCCGACTCGCTGTGTCCGTCATCGCTCCCGTCGCCCTGCACTGCTGTCATTTCAGACTCCCCTCTCGCCTCCCTTCATGATGTGTTGTCCTGCTCTGTGAACTTACAAATTCAGGAGGAGGCTCCTTCATTTAGTCATCAGAGACAGCGTGCCCGGGGCTACCAGGGGGGAGGGGGGGGGGCGCGGCAGAGGGTCATATAAGTGAGGAGAGAGTGTGGCACTAACTAGACAGAATGACAGGGCCGAGGAGAGGCCAGACAGGGCCAATGACCTCCTCAGGCCACTCTGTGAGAACCAGTGCTGACACACACACACACACACACACACACACACACACACACACACACACACACACACACACACACACACACACAC
>JASSRZ010000054.1:6216010-6258860 GCA_032164315.1 Malacoctenus gilli | reverse complement strand
CCCCCCCCCCCCCCCCCCCTCAGAGTCGCCCGAGTCCCTAACTGGGCGGCCCCGGCAGCGCAGCGCAACGTCCCTGCATGTCTCGACATTACCTGAAGCTCTGCGACCTGCCAACTCCTATACGTTGCAGCGCCGACAGTGGGCCAAGGGAACATGTCACCCACTGAGATCTTAAATGTCTCTGGAGCCGAGATCTAAAATGTCATGGCCTCAGGGTTCAACTGCTTTCCGTCCGGATCCGATGGCTCGCCGGTGCCACCGCCACTTGACAGCTCTCTTTTCTGGCCCATGAAAAGGACATGTCAGGTTGTCCTGCGCAGACATTGTTTTATCTGTTGTGCGCGAGCACGGATGCATAAGTGACGAGAAAGGTGGATGACAGGAAATGGAAAACCTTTTGATTCCCCACTCCTTGTTTACTCTTTCATCTGCCCATCTTATCTGCGTGGCTTAACAGAGACGCAACTTCACTGCCCAATCTTGCCTGTCTTGTCAGCCCATCTGAGTGACTGCAAAGTAACTGCAAAGTATTATAAAGGGATCACTTTGGTGAGCAGTGGCTCGGCTGGGGCGTGTGACTGTCGTACTTTCCTGACCAAATCCAGCATGTATTCCTTCTTCTTTCCTATTTTTATCAGTTGTTTTGCTATTGTTGCCCCACAGAATAGGATCTTCATTGCCCTGCCCTCTCTCAACATTTCCTGCCTCGGGGACCCTTAGAAAGAGATGAAGATAAAGAGAAAGTAAGACAAAAAAAATACTGGAAGGTAGAATTACATGTAGAATACCAAGGAGCTGTTTATGCTGTCTGTAGGCTACACACTGTGTTTGAGCAAGTGTGTGTGTGTGTGTGTGTGTGTGTGTGTGTGTGTGTGTGTGTGTGTGTGTGTGTGTGTGTGCGTTTGTTTTGTGTTTGCTCCCACTGCTTGTACAGGTACCAGGTGTGCTATTGCAGACTGAGCAAGGGACAATGCCTGTCAGTGAGAGAGAGAGAGCGATTGGATGAGCGAGCACTGGAGATAAAGGGAGGAAGGGGGCGAGAGTTGGCGGAGGGAAGTGAATGAAAAATTCATACGGCTGCGGGTCCCAAAAGCCCTTCTGTCTTTGCCAGGAGTCCTCAGCTTCAAACTGCTGGGCAGGGGTGGTGGGACCGTGCCAAAAGAAATGGCAGGAGCATACGCACATACACACACACACACACACACACACACACACACACACACAGAAGGCAAAGAGAGGTATGTGTTGGATGAGGTGTTATCTAGGAATGAGAGGTAAGCTGAAAGAAAAGTCAACAGCACAACAAAACAGAGCAGCTTAACAACAGGACAGCTCCTGGATACTGTTGAAACCTTTTTGTTGGGGTTTTAAAGGCTTTTGTACACTGAAACGCTCTCTTTGTGTTACAATTTTGTTTGTCTTGATCTCTTCTACAAACCCCTCCCACACTGAAAAGTGTAAAAGAGTCATTTAATGCAAATTAGACGAAATGAGAAGCTTACTGTAGAGAAAACTCCCCATGCCAGCACGCTAAATAAATGGGAAGATAGGGATCTTTGTAATTATGGAGACAATATCTAGATGCATAGCCGTGAAACAGCCTTGAGCTGACAAACAGGAGGAGAAAAAAAAGTGAAGCAATCGAAAAAGAAGAAAAAAAAAGGGAACGAGTGAGAACAAGAAGTCTCGTCTTTTTGACTCACTACTGCAGCGTTGCCATAGCCACCGCTGCATCCCTCGGATGCTAGGGCAGAGAGAGTTGGATGAGGTAGAGCAGAGGAAAGGAAGGGGGGGAAATAACTTTTTCACTGCGCTACCTCTTCCCTCCGTCTCTCTCCCTCTCTCACTGCTTTGAAAGTGGGTCAAAAACACGCAACAGCACACAAAAAAATAACGGCCGCACATACAAGATAACCACCATCCCCAAAAGTGCACGGTTCTCCACGTCTGTGTGCTGAGACTGGGGTGTCGGCGAGGTGGGGTCCTGAAAAATCTGGCTTTCATCCAAAATGCAGGCACACGGGAACGAGCGGAGAAGGGAAAGACAAACACGAGGTGTTTGACGTGGATTTCCTGACGTCTGTGAGATGCGCATCAACAGTAAATCCAATCAGGCGTGTCAACACACTCTGCAGGAGGATATTTGATGAATTTAATTTGGTGGCACTTTTCTGTAAAGGCTTTCACAAAAGACTGAGGCTTTTAAGCTTTCTCGATGTCGAGCATTGTTTTTCCATGAGCTCATATGGAGCATATGCACAATGCCTTGGTGTTTTGAGTAGAAGAGGTGGTAACATCAATGAAACTGAGATACGAGATGTGACTTCTTCATCTACAACGGTATATGTGACATGAAGATTAAAAGCGTTTGAGGCTACATTTTTTCACAAGCACATTTTGATGCTTTCTCCCAAAAAAGACACCATCACAGAGGGATGATACCAATTTTTGATGAGGATGTGACACAGGACCATCAAAGGACACAGTGGCCACAGCAGGAAGATGGTGGCCAGATCCAAGCCAATGACCCGCTTTCATAGCCACTGTTTTGTAGCCCTCTTGGCAACACCTCCCATATTCTGTTATGCTTAATGCACAGATGACACACGGCAGGTCTCTCAGAGTTCAATGTGCATTGTAAAGTGGGTATCATAGCTGTGTTAAAGGGACAAAGTCCTCATCACAGAGTGTTGACACCCCAGTCCTCAATTCCACTTGCGATGTGGGTCATGGCGCCCCTCCATCACCAAGAATGTGCGCATCCATCTGTAGGGACTATTGGTTTACCCTCACGGTCAGGATGGTCGTTTCTCTGTCAGGGTGGAATCAGGCCCTGGAGAGCTGCTGGAGCCATTTGCCAACGTTGTCAGACATATGGCACATAAACGCATAACTACTCGCATGTGCTCTCACACACACACGCACACGCGCGCACACACACACACACACACACACACACACACACACACACACACACACACACACACACACACGCAAACACTGAAATCATTTACCAACATGACACAGACACAAGAGTGATGAGAACAAACCCAGATGTCAAGGAAAATCACATTCAACCAGAAGAACGGGCCGTGTGTGCGTATGTGTGTGTGTGTGTGCGCGTGTGTGCGTGTATTTTTTCTAATGTATGTGGGTGCTTCCCCAGAGCCTGCGTCTCTCTCGGTGACATGATGAGCATATGACAGGAGCAGAGGAGCACTGAACTGAGTCATAGTCTCCAGGGGGCAACTGTGATGATCAAGAGGACCTTTGGGAGAGCAAGTGAAGCTTTACCTAAACAGTCTTCCACTCATTCCCTGAGTCATCTCCCTCACCACTCACTAACCTGGCCTCATAAATTCGCTGGCTCGGTCCCTGTGGAACCATACTGCTGACGGACGTCAAAGAGTAAAAGTTATCATAGACTATTGGTCTGCTGGGAATCGAGGAAGATGTGCTCGACTCCAGAACGGAAGGCCGGACCAGTGCAGGGACAGATTCTTTTTCTTTGTGAGGTACACAATAGCTTTGGAGCCACTTGCTCACAATGTTCAGCTGTTTTCTTTCCTCTTCTCTTTCTTCTTCCATCACCCCGTGGTGTTATTATCCTCTGCTGGCCTCACCCTGCTCTCAGTTCTTCCTTACCGACACAGAATCTTTGCCTTCCTTCCCTGCATGCTTCCCCTGACCTCCTCCCCGCTCTGGTGTCCATGGTTGAGGCCTGCAGCCTCAAGCGTCGCCACCAGGCACCAACGCAGCAGCTGTGCAGGACACATGTTCACCAGAAACTCCTTTCGTTGCTTCATTTCATCCTCCTTACCCTTCAGTACTCCCCCCCCTACTTCCAGTTCACTCTTTACTTTTTTCCCCGGCCCCTACAATTGCATTAGGAACAGGTGATCCCCCTAAAGGGCCGGTTTTACACCCTTCACTTGCTCTCCACGGCGCTCTCTCCTCCAGCTTGTGCATCCCCCACTGAAATAGCCTAGTGAGTGACAACCAGAGACATCTGTCCCTGGAGCCGGCAGCAGCTGAAAGAAAGGTCCAACGTCGGTAAAAGACAGTGAAAAGAAGCCCAAGGGCCGCTTGCTGGGAATGGCTTTTGTGTGGAAGTCAACTTTTTGAACCTCCTTCATCAAACTTGTTTGACAGCACAGTAGAGGATTCTACCTGAAAACTACACAGCATCGAAATGACCGCCTAAACGACCACGTTGCGGAGCCACCATGAATCCAGCAACGCTGTGTTTTGCTGCCTGGTCATCATCCTGGAAAAAAATACTGTAATATTTACAAGAAGTCTTTGGAATACACTTGTATGAATTATTCTGCTACCGCGGCATCCCAATTTTCTTGCAGTAATGTCTTTTTGACTGAATAATATTCCTAACTTAGAACGATGGCAACACTTCAGCACATGTCATGCAGTAAAACCATTAGAGCTCGGCCTCCAGACATCACAGGAAGACTTTGTTCTCAAATGCTACTATGACACCAAACTCCGGTTTATTGGAGGAGAACCGCATCAGTCCTTTCCTGACTCACTCCACCTGATAGCAAGAAAAGCAGGGTCGGGCTGTAAGAAACAGCAAGGGGCTGTTTCTTTTCATTGTCGTTTTTTGATGACAATGAGAAGAAGAAGAGGAAAACAAGAACAAGGAGAAAAACCAAGGCCGGAAAGAAGACTCAGTCGATAGTAATCTTTTGAATGAGGGCCTTTTGATTAATTCCTATCAGTAAATGAAGGAGAAAACATCAACTGCAGAGATCTCGACGGATGGGAAAATAATATATTTAAGTTTGATTTTGAAAACCATGTTCACATAAGAGTTTTCTCAGTGAGTGTTGGATGATGAAAACAAAATATGACTGAATGGGTTAATTGTCAGATTCATTATTTGTCTTCCGCTGCATAACAATTGGAATCCTCCGATGAAAGTAAACATTGCATAAAAACTCTTCACAGCGAATCCGCACACCAGTGAGCAACCAGTTTCTATTTATATATTGGTGACGTTTTTGCAGTTGTGGATGTCTCTGTGATCTTCTCCCATAAAGGAGAAGCTGTGCAGCACTCTGACATCTCACAGCATATGTTAAAAATGGCCATTAAATAGCTACAAATATGTGTCCACATTGTCTAACATTTCAGTGTGCACTCCCACAGAAACACCCTTCCCCTACACAAACTACTGGATATAGATTCATTATTCAGATGACTTATTTGCCCCAATAACCGTTTTGTGTTCGGCTACAAACACAAGCGACAAGGCTGAGTGGAAAAAACCATTAGCGCTTTCTTTCCAGCCATGCAATCATTTGCAATCGATAGCGTACGGCTCAAGACTTGAACTGCGTGTTGGTGGAAGGAAAGTTGCTCTCCTGCAGCGCCAGAGATTTTCAGCACCTGAAGGTGTGCACCGAAAATTGAATCCATCAGGTCCAAATCCACAGTCAATATCTCTGAACGCCGGTCCCCGATTCCAGCAGTTTGTTCCATTACTATTCCGGCGAGTTTATCTAGAATATGCCTTTTCCAGCTCATTATGCCCACTTTAGGCTCCCATAAGGTCATTAATCCCAATCACTGTGTTCATTTTCACACATGCCAAAGCATTATTCCACACTTGGCATGTCTTCTTACCCCTCTGTAATGCTCCCGAACACACATGCAGGCGCACACATTCACAGACACACATTGCCACAGCCTGCCTCTACTTAGTCATTCTGTTTGTGTCACACTGTCTGTGATGGCATGAAAAAACATAGAGTACTGTGAGTGGGGATCAGAAGATGATAATGATCAGAGGCTATCTTGCCAAATATAGGCTTATGGACTTGAAATATATCAGGGACGACACATTTCAGCACTCCTCAATACGACATGTTGGATTTGTGAAAATCATTTGCCCTCATCCAGAATATTTGTCATTCTGGAGAGATTCCCAGCACCAGCTTGCTGTGCCTTAGAGTAATTACTCGTGTTTAGAGGTCCCCCCTCCCAAAAAAAAATGTTAAGGTGCCCTTTAGCACACTGGAGAATTACACATGGGAGGCAAATGAAAAGCAATACAAACGCTGGCTTTTGTTTCATTAGTCGCTTCGTTGTTTGGTAATTATGCATACGTCCAATGGTTAAAAAGCGGGATGTCGTGTTGATACAGGAGTGGGATTTGAACCCACCATGGAAGCTGCTTGTTTTGTTTTTGAGTTTCCCTTGAAGACAAACGGGCTCATTAGCATTCTTTAACACCTGCAGAGAACATTTTCTGGGTCACACGGCATGCATGATAAGCTCGCGTGTCTGCGCGAGCCTCAGATATGCGCTGACGCATTCGTATGATAATGCCATAAAGGCCGCGTATTTGTAAATACAAACCTCTGATCAATGGCGGGGTGCTGAGCAAAGTGTGGGCAGCGTTGGGGAATTGGTTGCTGGGTTGCAAAGATGCTAATGAGCAGCGCAACGGAGGGAAAAAAAAAAGGGGCATCAGAACACCCAATCAGAGGAGGAAGATAACAAGGGACAATGATCAATGAGAGTGATTTAATTTGGAACTCTAATAGATGTTCTGCATGGGGGGATCCGTCTCCGTTCTTCAGGGGGGCACTGCAGCCCTCACGCGTGGGCGTTGCTGTAGACAGAAGCAGCTCTAACAAGGACAGTGAAAGTACTGTACTGAAAACAAATGCAAAGTATCAGATCATCTGCTTTACAGTAGCACCAGAGTAGATCGGAGACTCCAATCTTTTTCCAACACACACGCACGCACACACACACACACAGAGCCCAGTGCTGGCAGCTTAGTATTCACATGACCACATGGCTGAGAGGGAATAACCCCGCAGTGGATGGAAAGGAGAAGCATAATAGAAAAACTCATTTGAAAGGAACTCAGGAGCCCAGGACCACATTAAGCCCAGCCGCCGGCCTGAATGAAAGATCATGTCCGACCCCGTCACACAGTGTGCCAATGAGTGTTTGCGTGCGGGTGCCAGAAATGAGAGGGAGGCTGAATAAAAGCAGTGTAAATATGATAGAAAGCGATAACAAAGAAGTGGAGATTGAATAAAGACGGCTGAGTGCGCCAAAAGAGCGCCGTCACAGCCCCCCTGATGCCCGGAAAGATGGAATTTCCGCCGTCTTTTTCCAGCATTCATTCAATAGGTTTCAACAAACTGTTTTCCTGCAGTGCACTTCCCACTTTTAAATGTTATTGATTTTTCCCGGGACACTCCTTTTGCCAATTCGGTTGCTGTATTTAAAGGGCAGCTTCCTTTAACTTTTTCCCTAACTTCCCTTCACACCAGAGGAACTGAAAATGAGGCAACTCGCGTAAATCGTAGCGATCCAACACAACAGCAGCAAATCTTTTATGCATCACAGCGTCTCGGATCACGAGATCTCTCTTTTTTGTTTCGCCAGACATCCCCTGTGTGAACGCCTGCGTCTTCCGAAGCCCTCAGTCGGGGGAGCAGCGGCTCTAATTCCACAGAGGGCGCTAACCTCCTTTTCCCCTTCTGCTCTTGGTCTGCGACTTGAATTTCCTGCAGGCGCTCGGAAGAGTTTAGCCCATTTTCTTCCATCTTGTCGAGGTCAGACAGGAGGAGCACCTGTGGGATTCACCTTTTCTTTTTTTAATATAATTCCTTTTATACTTTCTTATTCCTCACTTCCTTTGTCCCTTCTTTCAGCTCCCTATTTAGCCAAGGTCAAGAGGATTTTTTTTTCCCTATTTTTTTTCTGCTATTCTCCTTTTCCCACTTACTCCCATATGCAGCGGCCGCGCCCCTCAACCCGAGTTGTCATAGAAATTCCAGGCATGAACATCCCGGTGAGGTCCTATACTGCATCAGTGCCGCTTCATATACCTGCACATCCCACTGTTTCTGAGATGCAGAGCAGGGGGTCCCTGAATAAAACATCACCTGTCTCTCATTCTGGAAGGATTTACCTTGGAGTGAACCCGGTGAAGTGAAATTCGTATGACGCACCAAACAGGAGAGCGGCTGACCCTTCCAGTGACTTTCCGAATATATTCACTCGCCGGGAAGAGCAGCGTTGCAGCAAAGAGCTGCATCTAAAGATCAGGCCGCCTCTCCTTCCTTCAACTGTGGGGTGGGTCCCACTTTGAACCGCAGAGAGATTTGTTGGTCTTGGCTGACGTGTTCTCCGGCTGTATCGCGCACTCAAGGCAAAATGCAATGCAAGTTTTCCGAGTTCAAAACTTGGCCACAAATCTGAAGTAGCACACACACCATGGTCCATAATACTTTGAGAAAACGGGGATAACAAAAAAGTTTGATAGACGAACAAACTACAAACAAGAAGAAAGTAACGATTTGGTTTGGAAGTGATTTTTTTAAAGAACGCACTCGATTTTTGTGAACTTCTTCGCTTCAGGCAGAGAGTTTCCAAGATAAGAGCTCCTGATCGGAAAAGATTAGGTTTCAAACAGGGTCCCGCCTGTGGATCTAAGACTACACAGAGTCTCGTTTCACTATATCTTTGTACTATTTTTTTCTTTTCTTTTTTTCTTTAATTGAAGAGGCTCCTGTTCAAACAGAAGCACCAAAACTGTTGAATTTTGAAAAGGGCTAGGCCCTCAATCACCCGTTTCATCTCTGGATGAACAATGAGGATAACAGGAGGTTAAAATGGCCCATTCCTCTCCATTATACAAAATTTATTTCACTGATCAAAGATGCAAAAAAATGGAAATATATATATATATAAATAAAAAGAAAATAGGCAAATTAAGACTGAACATAGAAAACGATAATGACAAAAATAATAATGGCAATGATAATAGAAAACTATTTGGAAGACAAAGTTGAAAATGAAAGAGAGGTTGAAGGATAACATCAGAAACCAGCATCAAAAACAAGACGATCAGAAATAATGAAATAAGGAAAGTGACAAACAAAATCCAAAAAAAGGTAAAAAAAACAAAAAAACAAAAGAGATGACCAAAAATAAACTTAACAGGGGAAAAAAAAATCTGAGTCAGGTGACAAAAAAAGAAAGCGAGAGTCAAAGCATTAAAAGACAATAAAGTGAGTTTAAACTTTAGATTTAAAGAAAAATAGGAAAATCCCAAAAAACTTCACGTAGGAAACCAAAGCTGTATGACTATGAAAACACAACTCAATATAAAAGACTATAGAGAATATATTTTCCTGATTCTAAATTAATTCATTTTTCTGATTCTTGTTGCTTCAAAGTGTCACAACTTTCCCATTGCACAGATTAATACAGCACAGTTTCTCACTCGCACAAACATGGGAGAAAAAAAGGAGCAACTCCATCAAGTTTCTATTCTACCATAATTTGGGGATAAAAAAGGGAAAAAGCATAAAGAAAACCAAATTTGCAACCAGCTGTGAATGTTTGCCCTGCCAATAGCCTGTGGTTTGCACTTTTCTGTCATTTGAATGTTTGACTAATCGATTAGCCTCAGCCCAGCCATGCGACACGTGATTTTTGGTCCGTCTGCAGCACAGACCACAAAGCCGTCCCACCACGCCCTGGCCCACGTGAGGCGGAGGAGCGAGCCCAAACAATCAATTCCTGTGGTGAGTTCCTATTGAGTCGTAATCAAGATTTCTACTTGGTTCCGTCTCCTCTCACGGTTGCCTGGCCTGCAGATTTCACAGGTCAAGGAACCATTCAGAAAGCTTTAATTAGCTTTCTCAAGCTAATGAGTTCTCAGGCATCATACAAATTGTTCTGTCAAAGCCTGACTTTGAGCCAGCTCTTGCCAGCGTGGATTGTTTGGGTGGGAGCTCAAGAGAATAAAGGACTTTTAATCATGTTCAAATTCATTACCCCCCAAATGAGTAATATTTCATTCTTTTCAGTCATTTGGTGACTTATTCGGAGCTGAAGCTGCCCCTCTGCCCGTGACAGACGTTGCCCAACTGTTTAGTGTGACTTCCATCATCATTACGCTGGATGGATCCATCCCTGGAACATTCGGAGGGGAAATTGTTCTAACAAGTCGAGGTTGATGAACTGAGAGCCGAAAAAGATGTCGCGGGGGGTTGCATTAAAAAAAAAAAAGTCATTTCAGACTCGGGAGTAAATTCCAGCCCTCACTGGCTTCGTGAGGAAGCCGGGACAAGGATATGAGCTTTGGTTTAAACATGAAATATAACAGTGTGACCCCATTCGCTTCTCCTCAGATCAAATTCAGCCCGGGCCTAAATGGGGATGCGTGGAGCCTAAACCGATAACTCGCCGGACCTGAAGTATCTTTTTCAGACCCGGTTTCTGGGGAATTGAATTTCAATCGGGTGAGCGGTAAATGAGGAGGAGATTTATGTGGCCGTGCGTGGGAAAAGGGTATAACAAGGCGGCGGCGGCAGCAGTCGCTTTACACTTTGTCACAATCACAAAGAAGGCATTAGAGCTTTGACCCACTTCAGGCGGGCACAGAATAATGCTGCTGGTCTCTAATGCTGCCATAATGGCCGTTGTCATCGCCCTCCGCGTATATATTTGCACCGTTCTGGTCGGAGAAAAAAATTCCCAAGTGGAGTTTCGCGCTGAGATTTTCACACCGCCGTTAATCTCGTGACTATCTGTGCGTCGGTTAGGCTTCCTTGCCAGAGCGCATCGTGTTGCACGACACCGTTATCACCCGGGGAGAGCTGTTTAAGAGGGGAGTCGAACAGTAAAAAAAAAAAAGGGCCAGCTCTGTTATTTACCTCCCTCTGCCTCTTCTGCCTCTATTTCTCCATCTCTCTTTCCCTCACTAGCTTCTGATGTGAGACTGATAGAGCTTGGAGCACAGCCACTCGCTGTCAGGTCCCGGCTAATGGAATCAACGTGGTTGACGGATAAACCCACTGAAAATAAGTTGTCAGAGAGCCGTGGGCCCTTCATCAACCTCTCTGCCACGTGTGGCGCTGCCTTGACCCCTCCCAACTCAACATGGGAAGGGTGTTTTATCTTCAGAAGGCCGAAATTACACTTCAAGCTTTTATTTATTAATGTATATTTTTGCTTTTGGCAACATAACGATCAGATCACTGTTGTTCCTTTGGTCAGAACGATGATTTGCTAACATACTTTTGCTTAGTTCAGGTTCATGCTTTGCGCTTTCATTAAGATCCTTGATAATGCTAAGTGACAGAAATATCTTTTCAATTCATGCTCTTTTCGTGTGTTCTTTAACCCTTTTTGGAACAAAGCAGCTGCATTAACACATTGTGTTATGGGACTTAGCAGCTTTCACAACTTACCTATTTAACATGCTATTAACAGGTTTGTTTCACAAATTTATATAAAGAGCCCTTTCTGATTTTCTATCTGTCACAACGTCGCTCAATATGAAGTTAAAAGCAGTTGACTCTTAACTCAGCATGAAGACTGGGAACAGCTATCCTAAAATCTGTTCATCTTAACCAAAGAACTTCAAACAAACAATCATGGATAAATCGAGTGACAACAATGCCTGACAAATCAAACTCTATCTCATGTGTGGGAGAGTGATAAAAACAGAAGCTCTTGACATTTCAGTAGAGAGCGACTGAACAGAAAACAAGAAGTGAGGCTAAATTAAACCCGTTATGTTCCGCCAACATCACAAGCATAAACAAAGACCTTGCGTTCGTTCAGTTTAATGATTCCCAGCGAGTGTGATAGGCTCCTTCCACCAGGCTGTGGAGGAGCTGATTGTGGAGAGTGGAAAGAGAAGATGGGAAAACTGAATGGCTCTTGAGCCCAACACACCTGATGCCTAGCTGACTGCACTAAACGCTTTATCATTCTGCACTTGATTTTTTTGGGAGATTCCCTACACAAGTGAATGAGTACTTTGAGTGAGTAAGAGAAATCTTTCAGCAGGACTGAATTCACCATGAGCTTCTTCTATAAACCATCCGTCTTTCACTGCAGTCCAAGAGAGAAGGGACCTCTGGAGTCTATGAAGATTCAAGCACACAAATAAACCCCTCATGGACAATATTTTCCTATTTCCAACACGACAGAACCATTTAAGTCGCCTGCTGCTATGTTCCCTTGGTCAGAATCCATAGATCCGACCTGTCAACTGGAGGAAGCTGCAGCGGACTTCTGTTCATGTGGAGAAAAAAGGACTTCCAGCTATACATATATAAATATATGCATCAACCCTGATTTGATTAAAGGGGCGAGTTTGAACAAATACACGTGCAACAACTAGGTCAAGGTTTCCATGCATCCACTGCATCCTTGAGCTTTTCCACACAGTACCTCTGGGCTCCACCAGGAGCCACTGTAGATCTGTACGAGTGCCGTAGACATTGACAGGCAGACAAGATGGAAAGTATGTGTGTGGGGGGGTGGCAAGGGGGGGGGGGGGGCTGCAGGGAAGTAAAAAGAGCTCAATGTATTAGATCAGCCACCCCACTGGTTTTGTATACCGACAGCTGTGCTCTATAACCCACTTGACAAGATTAAAAGTCCAAACATATAAACAAATAGACAATCTGCATCCGAGCTTGCACGGGCTCAGTCATCGAGCCCGCTTCCCTCCCTGCGTCGTCTTCTGCACCTCGTGAGCCGCAGATGAGGCGAGAGAGTGAGTGAGAAGGGATAGAGGTGGGCAGAGGGAGAGCGAGAAGAGAGACAGAGAAAGAGACAGAGAGAGAGACAGAGAGAGAGAGAGAGGGGGGGAGAGAGAGAGAGAGGGAAAGCATAATTTAGGGCTGCTTATAAGATCACAAAATGTGACCTACTTCAATGTTGCACTGACTGAAAAAAATGCAAGATTCTAATAATATTTCAGGAGACACTTCTTCATAAATCTTGAATAATATTCCGTACACGGGGGAAGATGCAATCCCCCAACCTCTGCGTGCTTGGCTTGTGGGTGCCGGTGCATGGCTTGTGCTATTGTTTGTCTCTCTCTCTCTCTCTCTCTCTCGCTTTCTTTTGCTCCTTCTGTCTGCAGGAAGAAATGACTGATGACAGAGCCACAATGTTAAGCACTGCGCCTCATGTCATGGAGCCATACAGCCCGTCCTCCTGCAAGCCGAGGCATTCATCCTGCCATCCATCCCGGCGCTTTGTTTACTTTATTTCATTTTTTTGCTTAGTTTGTTTGTTTGGACATGTTAAGGGGGACAGCTGATGGACTGGCAGCCTGATGCAGCCGGAGGGATGCAGCTGGGTTTATTTTACTCCGACAATCAGAGGGGAAAGGTCAGCGCGCTCGCAGCTCACCTGCATCCTCCCCGTCCTCCTCGCCGCCTCGTTCTCGGCTCTCTCCCATCCTCTGCGTCCGACTCTTTGCTCCCTTCTCCCACAGTGTTCTTTCCTGCCGTGGCTCATTTCCTTCCTCCTGTTTAGAGCTCCTCGGAAACATCTCCTCAATGATTGACCGACGGCTGTGGGGGAAATTGGGACAGCAAATTAGATGAACTGCGATGCAATAGCGGAAAGTAATACCCTGCAAAAAAAAAAAGGAGAGAGAGAGAGAGAGAGAGAGAGAGAGAGAGAGAGAGAGAGAGAGAGAGAAGCTCAAATAACACCTTTTGCAAGTGAAAAAGGGCTAACGGCAACAAAAGCACTGTGAAACTCATAGGACTAATCTCTAGAAGAGTTTCTACAGCCTGCAGACTGCCAGGAGCAAAACTGTTTTGAGAGTAAGTACACTGGAAGAAAATACAAACTAAACAGAAACAGATGCAGAGCCACACATGTATCTACATGTGCAGACGACTGGCCCACTGATTCCTGTCAAGCGTTCAAATATTACAAACACAAACGCTCTATCCTGATTTTATGCAACCGCCTGAATACAGGTCAGAAGTCACAGCTGACAAAGCAAGGCTGCAGCGCTGAATGCCAGAAGGAGACCAGACCACATTACAGTGCAGAGACACGGGAGGGGAGTGATGGAGGAGCAAGGTAACCTGATGTGAGACGCAGCACGGACACGCACCGCTAATGGCGATGCTGAAGAGCGCAGCAACACTCCACAAGTCCCCCTTTCCCAACACTTTCATCTGCTGCAGGCTCAAGCAGGCGGCGACAGGGAATGTCGACCCCTGACACGCACTGGTTGAGGTGTGTGTGTGTGTGTGTGTGTTTGTGTGTGTGTGTGTGTGTGTGTGTCATAGAGCCAAGGAATTCAGCAGCAGGTCACTGCCGTCCTCCTCTCAGCATGTACAAGCTGCATGGAATCTGCCAATTAAATGCTGAATACCTGTTAAAAAGAGATTTGTTCCCAATTTTTTTTTTTTTTTTACACTAAGACAGCAACTGTGTTTTGCAAAAAATTGCAAAAATACTCAGCATTCTCGCCCAGACCTGCATCACAGGAGTTCCACAGGTCATTCAAATGAATGACCACAAGTAGACTGTCAATAGAAATTCCACTTTCGAAGGACAAATTATCAGAAGGAAAATTAATTACTCTGAATCATTTGTGTGTGTTTGCATTCAGCTTTTTGCGCAGTGGCATAATTCACCACTGTTCAGGGTGTTTGGGGCTTTGCTCAAGGACCCACATTTGTGATGAAGGTGGAGACAAGCTGAAGTTTTCTCTTCCTCCTACACGATTTCCTTAATGGCCTGGGGACTCGGTTCCAAGCTACAAGTTTGCTGGAAAATATTGAAAAAGTTCCTAAAATGCTGAAACTTTTTCAAAACTAATGGCTGCTCTAGAGGTCTTTTTCGGCAACAAAAACAACCGCTTCAGTGAAAAACTCCGGAGACGCGCCATCAATCAATCACCGCCCAACAATGTGCAGCGTGGTTTCTTCAATACTCGTGCTGCGATAGCCAAAAGCATGTAACTGTGATTAGCAAGTACGACGCTTCCCATGTCTGTCTGTGAGGAGTTGATGGCACACAAGTGTGAAAGAAAAATCCTTTATTATTATGAAAACCTCCAGTTAACTTCCTGGTAATTGACTCTTCCATTAATTGCATTGCTTCAGCTCTAATAAGCATGTGGCAGTTTTGTGCTCCAAACACACAAATCAATGGAGACGCTGCTAAGCAACTGTGTTTCACCAAATTCACAAAATTTCACAAAAGGCTTCACAGCGACCGACGATTTGATGATAAAATCATTCAACTTGAAACAGGATTCCTCATCTTTTTGTAATGTTCCCAAAATATTCCAGTTTTCACAACGACCAAAAAAAGAGAGCTGCTTCTGTCCACTTCATGTCTCTTCTTAATTTCAAAGCCAAAATGCTTCCACACGCTGGCCTTTTATTCTGAGGGAACCACCTGCATTTGCTTCTCTGTCATCTTCCAGTGTTTCTTTGTGTGTGGCTACAAAAAAATTATGTTGCCATCACAGAGCCAATCGCCAGGACTGCTGTGCTGCAGTGCATTGTGGGAGCCTAGGTGTCGTTCAGTTTAGTTCGATGTTGCCAGAACTGAGTCAGACGTGTGATGCGTGTGCGATGCCTTACAGCCACCGTTTCTATATTGAGCATGTCTGAGTCAAGGTAAAAACAGTCGTGGACAAACAGCACAGCCATGATCATCATGCCACGTTGGATTTGAAGCCTCAAAAATAAACATACAATTGTTGAAGGGCTTTACTGCTCCGAGTTATAATCTTCATTGCACACACTGCGGTGCATCAATGAATCGATTTGTCGATTTATGGCTAATAAAAATGCATAGGAGAGGTAAATAGTGCCGTAATGTGATCTAACCAAAGCATTAGCAGCAGCCAGTAAACTGCAAACGGATAAAGATTCTCAGCTCTCAATCACTCGGAACAGACAAAAAGAGTATAATCGAGAAAATTGCAGAGACCCTCTTCACAAAATGCAGTCAGAGAGAGAGAGAGAGAGAGAGAGAGAGAGAAAGAGAGAGATTACAAGAGAGAGGGAGTGAAATCAAGGGAGAAGGAGCGATGGAAAGGGTGAAAAAAGAAAAGGGAGAATAAAGCTTGTTGTTTTCTGCCAATCCCTAATTATCTGTCTCCGTTTATTTACTCTCCATCCATCCCTTTAAAGCTGCAGGGCCTTTAACACCCTTAATCAACCTCTCTCCCCAGCAGGGCCTGTAGCATCTCTACTCGCCTACGTAATTGACTCTTCGTGTTTGAGAGGCAATAAAAGTTTATGACTATTAAACATAACATCAAGCGGGCTGTCTTTTTACCAAACTATTAGCGGGGGGAAGGCACGTTGTGAACCGATAATTAATTGCTTACTCTGGGGAAGCCTAATTACCAATTGTTGCTGTTATTAGCTGATTAGCGAGTGGATTTGACAGCCCTGAAAGGCTGGCGGTTGACAGAAGAGAGGATGGCGGGGCATCCGTTGGTGCTCCGAGGTGCCGCCATAATTGGTCCTTATTTTTTGAAGGCGGCAGCTTGTGTCGCCCTGCGTGGAGGAACGTGTGACGGAGCTCTCGCGTGAATCCCAGTCCTCCCAGTTGATTTGAATCATGACCAGCCTGGAAGAGAAAGGCGAACGCATAATCGACTGCTTGTTTTCAGCTCGGACACGACGGCTCCTGTTGGATTCTGGAGTGAGTTATGCAATCGCTGACACGTAGCAAACAGCAATTGACATTTAATCAAGTGCTTCCCCGAGTGTTACGGCCCCTCTAGGACATCTATATTCGACACAGCTCCATCCGGGTGACACCTTTGGGTCAGAGAATATAGAAACCGACAATAGCCGGTCTCTTCCCCTCTGTATAATTGGGTGTATTTTTAGGGATCGGTTCGAAATTGATATGGGAGACAGGGGCGCTGCTCAGTGATCCATCCTTCGGTGCCAACCTTGGTGGCCGCGGTGACAAATTTAGACATAGAGCGTTCTCTTCCACCAAATTAGATCAGGCCAATGGGCCATGAAAAACTTGTCTCCGTGTCCCTGGGAACAAGTGAAAGCCAAACTGCTAAAGAAATTAACTTCCCCGCGACAGAGACTCTATCAAGATTTCCGCCCTTTGCCACGTTACACCGTTTTATCAGAGTGAAGGTAAGCGTGCATGAAAAACACCCGATTCATCAACGGCGTCAGTCAACACCATGTAATAAGTGTTTGTTTGGTTTCAATCAAGTGGCAAAGAAGACTTGACAAGACTTTCAGGAAATGGGAGTCACTTTGTCTCTGCACGGGACAGTAAAACCAGGTTAGCACTAAAAAAAGACTGAACTAAGCTGATAGCTCTCTTGTGATAACTTGTCCGGGCGACTCCTGTAAATAAAGGAGCAGGCAAGAGATGAATGCAAACAGGGCAAAACTCATTGCAACTGAGTTACTTCCTATTAATAATTACACATTTAAATATTGCAAAGTCAGAGTAAAATTAGAGGATGGTTAGAGAGATAAATGACATATAAAAAAAGTAAAATCAAGTAAACTGAGCTGTGTTATGGACTCTTCCGTTAAAAAAGAAGGAATATTTATCAGTTCTGATCTTTTTTACATTATGTGCCAAAAAAAATAGAATAAAACCCAGTCAGGTTTCAAGAAATTAGAGATTTTGTGTCTTCGAAAATTAAGGAAGAGAAGAGTAGTTAAGTACCTCTTGAGAAAAAGCTTTTAAAAAAAAACAGGAGAGCCGAGACGTATGCAGAAATACCAGACAAACTCACACAAACACACGCACACATTAAAAAGTCCACCTCTGAATCAAAGGGGATTCTTCTGGTCATGAGGTGAGTGTTGTTGAAAGTACATTGTAATATGTCATTTTGTTCTGAGTGCATTAGACTGAGTGCTGCTGCCTCTTGTACATGTGAAGGTCTTTGAGGTGCACTTAATAAAGGAGCATTGAAACAAATATTACCAAAGACCTTCATCTTCCTCCAAACATTTGGCACAATACAATAGTTAGCTGCAAAGATGTGATGAAGAAAAACAAGGTCCAAAGGGATGGTCACGGTACAAAGGGCTGGCAACAAAGCAGTGATAGATACAGAGACCGGAGGTAGAAAATAATAAAGAGGCCCTATTTCTTCCTCTTTCCCACCACACTGGCCACATTTCTCGAGCAGAATATTTCTTCAAGTGCTCCTTAAGAGTAGCAGCGACTTAAGAGAACTTGTTGCATTATTGAGAGCAGGAACACCAAGTCCAGTCGCTCCTCCTCTGCTCCGCTAGACTGCTGCATGAAGTGGCACCGTCAACAGATAGAAACTATTCTCGCTGGCGCATATGAGTGTATGTGGACGGACGTGAGCAGATTTTCAGCTGGCAGGAAGAAGGTGGTGGGTGAGTCATCCCATTTCTAAATCCAGTGCTGGAGTGAGAGCAGGAATTACTTTTGACAGAGGGATTGGGTTTTAAATGAAGCTGCCTTTTTATCAGTTAGTTAAAGGGGGCCAAACACTATCATCTTACAGCTGCTAATTTGGCACGGTGGCAGCCCGGTTTGATCAAAGTTTGGCACAATTCACAGAACATTTTGATCATGTCTGTCGGGGCGAGAGCTTGCAGGGGGGAAAAGTCCACAGCAAAATTTAGCATATGGAGCAGCAACCAGTTCAAATTCGTGATACAGCTCGATGGCACGGAGGGACGCGTTCAGGATGGACACGCCGGCGTTTCACATCATTGACATAACGAAGTGCCAACCAAGCTTTCAGTGTGACAAAAGCAGGATGAAAATCATTAAATATTTGATCCGAAATACATCATAAAAAAAGCCAGTCATGTAAAAACAAACGTTAAACAAAATTAAATGTCCTCTTGTACTTTTAAGCAAGAGCGTATGTGATTTTTTTTCTCTGTCAGGTGATAAACTGATTCCCTGTCCAGGGTGTCTTTTGCATTTTTTCAGTGTGAGCTGGAGAAAACATTTTCTACCTTTAAATTACTTTGAGGACAACCTGCCACTCCTGTGTTTAGGTATCCTAGCTTTACCAGCATGTTTGTCCGTGTAATACAATATATCTTCCCCATAATTTTTTGGATGCGTACACGCAGTTGTGTGGGTATATGCGATGCATTTGCGGGTCAAATCTCACTGGCAGCTCGAATTACTGCTATTATTTCCTCTGGGAGGAGAGATGGATTATTTGGTGATAAAAGATTTGACTGAACCAACATCACTGCCTGCTGTGTCACACAAGCACAAGGGACTGCTGTGTAGTCTTCTTGTCTGATGTGTGTCCGTGGAAACCCTCAAAGAAAACACGTTTTTCGGTCGTACGTGTGGCATCGAGCCAGCGTGATGCTCACTGACTCTACAGTCAGAAATATAAATTAAATTCTCGCAAACAAATTCAGCAGTGGAAACAGGAGGCCGGTGATAAACACCCAAGAGACTCCGTGTGTCAACACGTGTTCTGCTTGATGGTAAGTAGATTAAATGCTTCAGAAAACGGAAGGTTGTAAATTTTTGTTTTGCATCCACTTGATGTCCTCTGAAGGTTCTGGCATCTCGGAGATGCAAAAGGATGCAAATCTTGTGAGATAAAAGATTTCCGTTGTAAGTTCGGGGCGATGCCTCCACCCTCAAACGAGCACAGCGAGTTTTCTTGCAACATGTGGTCACGTAATTAGTGTGTTTAAGCATCGCTGGTTGAAAGTGTCCTTGATGATCAAGGACTCGTCTTAGGAGCAACATGTTTTTATGCCGCTTGTGATGCAGACTGCCCTCAGACAGAGTTAAAGTCTTCAAGTGTGGTTGTTATCTGCTAAATATCGTTTCCTTTTTTTGCAAATGTGGGCACCAGCTCAAAGCAAAAAATGCGGCCGAGGATGGGGCGGGGGGGTGACCCAGGCTGGCATCGGAGAGCCATAAACCAGTCAAGCAGGACGATATGTGGCATATAGGGGCGAGTTGGAAACCTGCTATCTCTTCTGAACAACAGAGAGCAAAGTCACGTTCAATTACCGTTAACTCGCAATCCATAAAATGACCTACAACATGAGTGAAACTTGGCTGCCATCACCGATGCCTCCATTTTGAAGAAATAGAAAATCTTCTCCCCCTCTATAGATTTTTTTCGGCTGTCCTTAGGCTGGTCAATTACATCAATAACTCCCAACAACACCAACAGAAGAAAATAGGGTGAAGTCGCTCCTCTGTGAGTTCAGTAGCCTTTCTTTCTTGACGCTTTGCCAGGCAGGTAGTATTTTTTTCCCCCTCCTTTTCTCCTTTCGCAGCCCTCCTGCAATTTTGCAGCCGTCAGAGCCTGGCAGTATGGCAGTTTTACTGCACTCCCTCACTGCGTATCACGACAAGATGGAATCACTGCCTAAAGGTTGGCAGCCAGTGAGACATGGCCTGTATGCTAATGGCAGCGCGAGTGGGGGGAGGAGACTCTTGCCCGGGCAGTGCCGGTGCCAAGCCGCCATGCCAGTGTTATAGAAGCAGCAGTTTGCTTGGAGCCATGGGAGGTCTCCACGTAATCACTTCACTCTGTATTCAGAAGACAGCAAAGTCACAATCCCCCCCCCCCCAAAAAAAACAAAAAAAAACTGAGGGTTGATGCAGCTGAGTCGAGTGGGGGAACGGGAAGTGGGTGTGGTAGTATCTGAGGTTAGAGATGCTGTACGTCTCAGCATACACGTTTATGACTGAACATCCACAGAAGCCATCAATCAGAGGCCACAGTAATACTGTAAAGCTGACATCCCTATTTTTTATTGAAACGCCTGCCGTGAGCATGCGATGTGTTCACTTTTTAGTGCGTCGCTGTGCTTCTATATACCTGGCTTATTACAATTTGACCCATAATCAAGCCTCATAGAGGTCACTAATCACATGAAGGGCTTTCCCGCGGTGCGTTCATTAGCATCCCTCGTTTCTAATCCCTCTATCCTCGCCTAAGTCCAGTTTCCAACAGGAAAACCCTCCAGCAGCCCGTTTTCATTCATCTTCAGTGCGATTCCCTTTGTGGTGCTCTCAGGATGATTTGTAAGTGCTAAGCTTCTGCGGCCACACTGTGCACGATTGGACAAAAAGATTTTTAGGAGCAGTTCACGAGGACATAAAAGGAAAAAAAAAAAAAGAGATTAAGATAAGGAATAAGAAGTGCATTTCAACGGGACACGAAAGGTGAGGTTTCAAAAGGAAAGCAGAGTGTGTTTGAAATCTTGGTCCTGATCCGCAGTGATAAGCAAGTTGCATTTACTGACCTTGAAACTGGAACATCTGTTTTTGCAAATAACAGCGCAGCTCATCACATGGCAGAAGCACAAGTGGCCTGATACGATTCATAAAGATACAATAAAAAGGAAGAAAAGAAAGGTGGTTCAGTGACGTTATAAAATGCACTCTATTTCCATTTGTTCTGGTTTTATGATTGTGTTTACTCTGGGATTTTTACATATAGCCAACTTTAAGGTTTAAAGGCGGGTCTGGAGCAGAGAAATTATCAAGTGAGTCTGACAGTCAAGCCACATGACAAGTGGACAGAAAACCAAAGGATATGACAGTGTCCCCAAGTGCCAAATGAAGCACTTTCTATTGGTTACTGTGGATGTCTTTCAAGCTCGAGAGCCTGTTAATGGGAGCAAAATCCAGGTCAGACAGATTGAGGTGGGATTCACTGACAACAAAACTTCCCCTGCCACCGACTGCCAGTACAGTGATCTTTTGTCACCATTTTGCTTCTCCTATGGCCCACAGCTGGTGTTACCTGGCCCATCGTGTTGCTGCCAATGCTGGTGTTCTCTAATTAGGCTCGAGCCCGATTTCAATCCTATAATTAGATCTGCTCCAATCCGACTCGACGACCCATTGTACGTCCTCACATTGCCCCCCCTCCATATAAAATGAATTCATTGTGATCAGAGAGTGATTTGCAAAGGTCAGATTTATAAGTGAGTAAGCTTCGAAGTGCTGATCTCATCGGTGTGCCTTTATCAGCTTGCTGCTAGTTTATCACTCTTGGTCCTCTGGCCTGTCCAGTCATACGGAGTGTAATTCAGATCTGAACAACTGGTCAGAAGATGACAAGGGAAGGAAAATGGGCTTGCTATTTGGGCGTGCATCGCCGTTAAGGCTGCCGAGGTGTCTGTGTTGTGGATTTCACCAGTGACAGTCGACACGCTCCTGGACGGCCACCTCGCCTTATGAGGACACATGTTTATGTGGGTGTGGAGCACTTGCCCCTAACAACCTGGACACTGATTGGCACTGATCAAGACATAACGACCAGCTATGCACAAAAATGGAGACTTTGTACCGTGAAAACTTCTCCAATTTACATCCCAACTCCCACCGTTGGATTTTAAATCAGACTGTGTTCTTCCGAAGGCTAGTGAAGGTAAACACGCCCACGCTGGCCACATCGGCTGCTGATCAGTAGAATATCCAAATGTGCTATCAAGAGCAGGCAAGGATGCAAGAAACACTGCTCCCCTTCCTGACTGAGCACATCAAAGCTGAGTGAATGAAACAAGAGACATCAGCAGAGCAAATTGATGTCGGATAACTCGCATGCGACTCGGAGAGAAATTATGTGGATGGCTGGCAGACGTAAGGAAACGGGAACAGATCTGTTCGCCAAACGATTGATTGCTATTCCTCGGCTCAGTTGAACGCAGCCCTTCATTTATATGATAAACAGCTGAATTGTCATCCATGCACTTGTCTTTTGCTTTCTTTCCCATCCCCTCTCATTTAGCCAAGCCACTGCATTATCTGTCATTGCGCTCCCCTTGTGTTTGTGCCTCTTTCTCACCTCTTCTCTCTAATTTTTGTGTCACCAAACCGGTACTCCCTGCCAATGTCTGAGCAGAGGGAAACTGTCTGCAGTGCTTGCTACCTAATTGGCCTCATGTAGCGTTACGAGACACCTCAGCAGTGGATTTCTTGAGGTTGTGCTGGTGCTAAAGCGTTGCATGACCTGCAGGAAAGTGGATATTTGTGAGCAGATTGTCCACGTAATAGTCAGACTTTGTGTGTGTGTGTTTTGTTTTTTTTTTTTACAGTGACCATGCTTCATGCCAGCTACCCCACAGACACACACACCTGTTCCAGACCTCGGGCCATTTCCTGCTGAGTTCCATGCGCCTAATGTAGCTCCTAAATAATGGGAATGGTGAGCAGTTATGAGGAAATGAGCTGGCCATGGGTAGGAGGAAAGGGACACACTGCACAGGATTGTTGGCCATTAAAGAGGTAACGCAGAGACTGACAATCAGTGCGATCAACAGAGGCAACAAGGACTCACTTGTTGTGGGTGTATGCGTGTTTTTTGGATCGTTATCATTTGCGATTGTGATTCGGCTGGTGAAACAGTTTGGTCTCGATCTAACCCAAATGTTCATGATTAGACGACCCCCCACACACCTGTCTATTTGCCAGTGTCCTTGTGCAAGACACTGGACCCTGTGTTGCCAGTGTATGAGTGTCCTGATTGGCAGCCTTTACAAAGTATGTCTCATTTTTCCCATCCAGACACAGTTGCAAAAGGCTTCGGCACAACTAACAGGAGCAAACAAAAAAAAGTCTTCAAGTTGAATCCATTTAATAAAGAGAACTAATACAAACACAAGGTGAACAAACCCTGCCCTCAAGTTGCCATATCCCAAACAAGTTAGAGCTACCTTTATTTCTTTAAAAGATAAGCATTTTATTCTGAACATCTCTTAAATCTGTACACATTTTGGCAATTTGTGTAGGTGCACCAGAATTCTAAAAGGGGACAAGAATATTTTGCCTTATCTGATGCGAGGTCTTAAAAACACCATTTGTTTTCTCTAAGTGGCAAAAACAAGAACCAAGTTTGTTGTAGACGATGGTGTCTCATTCTCATGCAGAACTCCTGGGGAGTACGACTTCCTCCCCAGCCTTTATTTGTTGTCTGAGAATTTGCACCAGTTGTGCCCACTAGAAATTTCAGACCAAATTACAACAGCTATCAGACAAAAGTTTTTGTCTGGATCAGTCAAGAACAAGCTGCAACAGTGAACTGACGTCATTCTCTTCACCTAGTCTTGGAGGTATAACAAAACTTCCTCTGCTCCGGCAGACTAATTCACAGAAAACGCATGGCTGAATCCAACTGCAGCAGAGTCCGGGTGGATAAGGATGCAACCTGTACACGTCTCTGATCGATGGAGTAGCTAGAAAAAAGCCACACACAAACATCTGAATTCAACAAGGCTGAGTCCAAACCCTAACTAAGGACTAATTTAACTTCACTAACCTCTACAATACAAGACTGCTCTTTAAAAGGGGCGAATCAGGACACAATGGTGAAATTTCACACCAGTAAAGGTGGCATGACAGATGAAAAGCCAGGGATGGTCAATCTGTGAAAAGGTAACATAAAGTCTTTAACCATATTTTTCTGTGAAAAAAACGGCCTTTGGGGTTGCAAAATTGTCCTTATGGTAAAAGAACAAGTTTATGTGCAACTGAGCAAAAACACATTTGTCTTTTATCAGTTTCGTGACCTTTCACTGGCCAGCGTTCGTCTGACGAATTACATTTTTCCACAAGCTTTCAAAAACTACGGAAAAAAATGTGTCGCAAGCCTCTTACCCAGCTCAGCTAATGAATCACGACACACACAAAAAGTGGACCAAAAAAAATGGACAGGCAGGAGGAAAAACTAACAAGGAACACAGACAAAGTTTGAGTATTGTTTTAAGACAGTGCAAGATGTGGGCGAGAAGACGGAAAGGAACGGAAGTGAGGAGGGAAAAGAGAGGACAAATGTGCACATATTAGGTCGCGGTAGCATTCAAAAAGGGGTAATGCATCCATTTTTTTTTTTTTTTTAAAACAGCAGAAACAACTCCAGAAACCACTGCAGAGTTACTTCTGTGATCAAAACTAATTAGTGAAATTCTCCGGACCCGCGACTGAACTCGATGCACGGACGCCCTCCGCTCCCCAGTGGCCTCCTCTCCTCCGCCCTTGTGGTTTACGAATGCACAGTTGCTTGATGTTGGTGGCTGAAATAATGAGGACCTTTCTTCCTGCTCGGGACCTTTGATATGTTAAAGCAGTCGGACTCGCCAACTGGCAGCAGCATCTGAACTGCACAACCTTACCTTCTGGAAACTGAAAGGAACAAGGGGGGAAGGATTGACAAGGGGAGAGAGAGAGAGTGGGATGAAGTGGTGAAACGCGGGAAAGAAGCTAAACCTGCATGACCCCCGCAGAGGGAAATCGAAGAGGTAGTGCCCCTACAGTGTGGCACGACACGAGTTACACACTTATTCAGACTCACTCCCGGGTGATTGACAGTGCCACGGGCATATTTGTGGAAATAGATTCGAAGGGCCTCAAAGCTCTGGTGGGCAGCAAGCCAGACGAACACCCTCCGGGTGAGTGATTGGAGAGGTTAAGTTGAGATCAGGATCACCGCCTCACCCCGTATAACACTGCTTGAGTTCAAATCATACAAGGGGACCGCTCTGCTCCTCTGAAGCAAGGAGGGAACGCGTCGCCCTTTTTCTGTGCCTTCCTTCCTGTGCCTTCGTTTTGCGTGGGACAAAAGCAGACCACTTTCCAGCAAGTCAAATATCGGATTCTTGTGTTTGGGACTTAAGTCGATGCCACAGGTGCTGCTTGAAGGAGGCCATGTTTCATCTCTCAGGTGTCAATTTGCGAAAGAAGCCCGTTGACTTGCAGCCTTTGGCAAAGCTACTTTTAGTTACCGCAACTTTTAGTGCCAACTGACATCACGTCCTGTCACTACCATTGACTCTGTACCGGAGCATCGTTTGGGTCTCATGAATACCCGGCCAGTGCAACCAATACTTTGGCTGAACCATTCTTCTCAAACCAGTGGTGGTTATATTTCTCATCCGTTCAACAAGCAAATGAAGATGGATGCCAGCAATCAAGTACATTGTCCTAATGTCAACTCAACAAAACAGTCTTTCATAAAAAAAAGTGTGATACCAACTCTAAATGCAAAAGAATCAACATAAGTATGACAAGATACGCTTAGAGAGCAAAAGCTAGCATAAAATACAAACACACACAGACACACACACACACCAGTTTGAAATTTGCTTGTTTCTGGACAGGACAAGGCCCAGTCAGGGAGAATATGCAAACTCACGCAGACTTGATGTGAGGCAAGGTGAGCACCAACCTCAATCTATTACTGATTTGATGAAAAAAAAAAAACAAGACCAGCTCGGACACAAAACTGAGCAAACCAGCATAAGCTACCAGAGAGTCCAATGTACTCTTGTGCTCTGGTGTCATCTGTAGCGATGTGAGAAAGAGTGAACAAGACCCCAGGAGGGTTGTCAAGCCTCAATTGTCCTTCAACTTGATACCTACCACCATGCTCTATTACTCGCTGCCTTCGTTATTGCAGAGGGCCGGCCATTCGGCAGCAGGGGTGTTTGGGATGTTTGAAGATGTAGAATGATTTCCTGAGGGACGGCTAGCAGTTGACACAGTGGATGGGAGGAAGTATGAAAAGCATTGATGTACTCCGCAGACTTTGCCACCCTCAAGAGAGACCCTCGCTCAACAGCAAAGCCTTTTTCCCCCTCACTGGGCAGAGTCGGATCCCTCTAAAATGTCTCCAAGACTGAGCCTCAGTGAATTCCTGTGTTCTATTATTAAGTCAGAACTTTTCTTGTTAAATTGCCATTTTATCTTTATCCCTAACAAAAAAAATATACTGGGGCTGTCCCAACATATCTTTTAAGCAAATATTTGAAGAAAAACATCTAATCAGGCACCAAATAGCAGGAAAAACATCTTCAAAGACGTCCTACACAGTTGATAGTCAATCATCTGATTCTCCCAAGACAAATACCTCTGCAGATATTCTGATTTGACCTAAAAAAGTGAAACTTCTCAGCTATATTTGAGCCTTTGAAGCAGCAGCAGCCTTGGAGTGAAGTGCTCATTTGCTCTTGCCCTCCTTTTTCTTTTTTTTTTATTTCTCTCCTCTGTCATCCTGTCTTTCTCTGTCTTCATCTTCCTCCTTCACCCCTGTTTTCTAATACTTTGGAAATGATGAGGAAAAGCAACAAATGATAGGAGGGACAGTCACCCATCTGTTACCTGATGCATTATTGATCTCCGGCTCCCATCGGGGTGAAAAGTGAAGGTTTCTGTGGGTGGAGTCACACAATTACCAACACACACCCGCAGTCCCTGGGTCTCTGCTTGTACACATGCTGGCGCCCAAAGTTTGTGTGCCTCGTGTTTGATTCTTTCAGAGTACTTGTGTGTCGCGTTCACCTGACACACTACAATTCGCCGTGATAATCCTGCTTAACAGGGACATTTAAGCCCAACGATACCTGATGTCTCTGCATCTGCTGTGAAAAATCTCACAAGTGCTAAAAGGTTACAAATGGAGCGGACGATGGCAGTGATATGTTATGAGATAGCTGCACAAGTTGACAAGATGCGTCGGCACCGCTGAGGGCAAATTAGACAGTAGATTAATTATGTCCAACGCCCGGCCATACTGCGACACAATATAAATGTCCCCATCGCCGGCCTGTCGGCGCAAAACAGATGAGTTCATAAACAGACAGTGGAGGGCGGTCTGTGTCCTGAGGCAAACAGTGTCTGGAAGTGAGCTGTGTACATATGCACAGTATTGTGTGTTTGTGACTGTGGGCGCTCGGAATGCATCCCAGCAATGAAACAGATGTGGAGTGAGAAGTCATTCGTGCATAAGGTCTGTCTGTGTTTTTTCCTGCGCGTCTGCATCAATCCTTACGCCTTCCACCTCACTTGGTACACTACTTTTGTCAGAATACTGCCGTGTACTGACACTACAATTATGTCTCCTTGCCTGCTCGTGCTTAGCGTCAAAACACTGACTTCATTATTGTCAAACAGCATTAATTTGGAATATTCTCAAACTAATAAGAGGAGGGGCTGAAGTCACAGCTAAATTTGGAGGAAGATTGAAACATCTTTTCATTCTGTAGCCAAGACCCACAAGGCCAGTAAGAGAAGCCACACTGAAAGGATACACGCTTTAGAAAACGAGTATTTAGGGAGGGCTTTTTATTTTCTAACTACAAGTGTTATGTCAAACTAATAAAAGATCATTTTTAATAGAAGAACGATGTTTTGGTCCATGTGCACCCTTATTTTTTCAACATCTTATTGCTCCTATAACAATTCCACATTTATAGACTCGAATTGACTAATCAGCATTTCACGTAAAAACACCTGATTTCGCCTCCTAACAGTTGCCAATCAATACCAGTGTTACAAATTTCAGAGGTCAGCTAACGTAATTCTTGTCAAAGATGAAGAAGCGATGGACTTCCAAAGAGATCAGAGAGCAAAAGACGACGGCAGTGGTGCAAAGAAACATTCCCAAACCACACAGTGTTTACATTTGTATCATAACCGCAGACAAAGCATGCAGAGTCAAACTGAACAGTAATTTGCCTGTGGAGCAATTGTGTAACCGCCGAGTAAGCACAAAGCACTGGCGTTTTAGATTTTGGACCAACAAGCATCCTTCTCACCCTTCAGGAGGGGGAGTCAAGAAAGATGCGGGTGTGGATGTCGGAAAACCTGCCAAATGACAATTAGGCAAAGGTGAAGCAGAAGGACTGAGGGAGATCCAGTCAGAAGCCATTTTCTGGGGTGGGGGGCTGGGCAGGCGATAAACAGCACACTTTGCATAGTCTTTTTTTTTTTTTTTTTAGAGGACCACCATGACGACACTCAGGACTGAGTACCATGTACACAGTGAAAATTGTTCCCATCTGGTGATGTAACAAAAAACAATCTGGAGATCAGATTGTGCCAATCCGACACACTTTCACTGATACAGTCTGGACTGAACCATTAATTGGTAAGAGAATGTGGAGGTCATAATCGTACAAATGATTGTATCGGTGCAAATATATCTTTTGATTGCTTTAAAAAGGGCCAAGGGTGAGGTAGGGGCTCACCCATTTGAGATATGTAACAAAATCAGCAGTGTGCCATAAACACACTGCAAGAAATTAAAACCAACCTATGCTGCTCAGACAAGACCTCCCTCTGAAGACTGAGGGAGGACAATTTTCTACACAGCTGGCAGCTATAAAAACATGGATGCATGATCTGGTCGTGTAGCCAGGTGAGGATAACAATCTACCTGCACAGATGGACCCAGGATGTGTCGTTTTGCATCCATCAGCCTCGGGCGCACACACAAGGCTCTGCCTGCGTCTCTTCCTCTCTGCCCCGGGTTCAGGTGGGATAATGAAGAATCGTGGAGCACACCATCCCAGTCATTCAATTACACACTGTGCACATGACTCTGTACCATTCCCAAACACACACACACACACACACACGCACACACACAGAGGGACAGCCTCCCCCTCCTCCCCCTCTACCAGTAACCCCCTCTCTCTCTTTTTCCTCTTATTGTTGTAATGGAACTCTGTAAATAGGGCCATTTTGAGTTGAACAAGCTTCAGGATGAATTACACTATATAGGCTCTACGAGTCAAGGCAGCGGTGTAATGGATTTTTCCTCTTTCCATTTTTTTCCCTCCTCCTGTCTCCCTACAACGTTATGCATTCTACCGAACAATGCATATGAAGCGGCTAGTTGAGGTGTGGGCAGGAAGGATTAGATTTTTTTTTTTTTTAAAAAAAGGTCTATTGCTTGGACGGCTAATAAACTCAGTGTTTCTGTTGGGCAAAGGAGAGATAACTTTGTCCTTGGCTCGCTCATAACCTCATCAGAATTGCTCAATGAATCACGGCGTGCCATAACTCACTGCAGGGGCAGCTGAGATACAGCTAAGAGCCACCCTTGGTGCATAGTGTCGATTGGGTGGAATTGAGTAAAGAAAACATGTGGGAAGGCGCGTATAAACCATGAGGCCGCAAACTGGAGTGGTTTCATTTACAGGGGGAGAAAAAAAAAGTTGGGGGAGAACAAAACATGCTACAGAAAAACACAGACGCATAGGATGAGATATGTTCCAATTTAATGAGGAAAAAATCCATTAAAAACAGACACTGCATGCATGTACAAACGTGTTCCATTTCCTACAGTGCTGCCCTGCAAAGCCAAGGTGCAGGAACTCCATTTGACTTCTATTTTTGCGCAACAGTCAAGTGTAGTATCTGCTCAAGAATCTCTGAATTTTAAATGGGAAATCTATGAAAATAACAGACATTTAGTGTTTTTCCGCCATGCCGTAGTCAAGACTACCACAAATGTATTTACTGCTTTTTGCCTTGGTTTTACCATGAAAAAACTTTAGCATGTTAAAACAAATTAGAGAAATTGCTAAGGTTAAATATAAAGAAAACTGCTCAGTTCCTGCTGACTAAATACAAAGAAAAATACAGCTTGATGAAAAAAGAAAGGTAAGAAACAAATGGAGAAAAACGGGATAAACAACTCAGTTTGGCACTTTTGCAGAAACTGCACTTTGACTTGGTGCTGTACTGCATTGGTGGCAGCTCTAATGCAAATGAGGTGGAATAACTGTATAAATACGAGCAAGAACAAACTGCTGTTCTCAGTAGTCATTACATGCATGTTCTGAAAGCCCATAGATTGGATGACGGTTTGCATTCACTCTCTGTTTCATCCCGCAGCCAAATTGAAAACCCAAATCAAACAAATTTGTGCCCGTCTAAAGATCATCTTAGAGGCCCCATTCCTGAGTTTGCACACACACACACACACACACACACACACACACACACACACACACACACACACACACACACACACACACACACAGATAATGTACCTCGAGAAGACTTTCCAGCTTAACTCCTCTCAGACAAACTCAGTAGGGGCTGAGCTCCTAGTTGTGGATGAGAACTGTGCAGCAAACAGACTTACATTGTGAATTAACAGGATTAAATGTTTTAAGAGGCTTGTCAGGTAAACCTGAACCTGCCTGCCTAAAGACTTGAGAGTGACTCTGAGCTACTTTCAGCCACTTTGAAGTCGAACTATCTCAGCCATGACTGGCGTATCGGAGAGCCGGCGCCGCACACGCTGCACCGCTGTGATGGAGCATGGGCCGCGAACTTGCTGCCTGCTCGCTAGCATCCGGGAGGGAAGGGCTCACAAACACACGTGGATCAAACACATGAAAACTGCGAAGCTTAGGCAGTCTTTGTGCTTTGGCGTTACTCATTTACAGCCAAAGCTTGACAAAGATCAAACACAAATTTTGAACTAAAATAGTGTTTAAAAAAAATATCATCCTCATGTCTTAGAAATCCCCGTTCACAAACAGAAACAGCTTCTCAGCCATCTTACAACAGGAGTACAAAAAGAGGGAAATATAGCAGCCCATCCAATCACAACAGACTCTCGTCTCTCAGCTCAGCCTCTTTATGCCAAAAACAAAGCCAAGCTTTGAAGGTCAAAATTCTTCTGTGGCAACAAATCTGATTTTATTCCATCAAAAGCAAACACCAAAGGAACTCCAACCGAACAGCAGCAAGTTTCAAAGACAGACAGTGATCTCAGTTCTACACATGAAATGCTTCCTTGGTTCATTCAGAGCAAATCACCTGAATACTGACAAAACTTGTGAGTGAACAAAATGGAGGAAAAGTACACAAAAAATGTTCACTTTGTCTAAGCACCAATGAAAAAATCACAATCATCATCAATCAGGAAGTATGACGCTGTGTTAATTTACTAGTGGTATGATTTGCAACTCCACAAATTTGAGAAGCAATCAAATGTACAAAAACACCTGTTTAAAGGCACCTCAGTTTTTTTTTTAATTGCTCTGTAAATGTCAAATTTAACACGACTGGGCAGCTTAACCACATGGCTCTGATGCATGAGCAAGTCAGTCACTGAGTATCTCACAAACGATTATCATTAAACCTTCAGTTTGACCCCATTACAGACCCAGATCACTGCAACACCATGCAGGTACTGGAGATTAGCATGTGCATTAGAAGTGAGTCCTTCCATCGATCAATAGCCAGTCGTTAAATATGAATGAAAATCCATTTGGTGTTTCACCACCAAGTTTTAACACGACTGTTAAATCTAATTAAACGACGTTTCAAAACTATAATATCAGTGCGATTTAAATGAAGCATTGCACAAATTTAGTGTAAAATCTCCTTTTTCTCACAGTAAACTCATACAAAACCTTTTCTTTATAGAAGGAATCAAACATTTATAAGGGTCTTTAATGGTTTTCTGTGCTTCAACTTTTCAAAGAACATGAGTTTCAGAAATATGAGATTCCAAAACGAGAACAGCAGCCGTGCCTTTTAGTCGTTCAGGCTGCATGCGTGGGGAATGATACTAAAGTATGGATTATTTTATGAAACTGAGGCCCTCAAACTGAAGCCGTAATGGTTTTAACTGTTGTATAAAGTCATACTTTACCCACATGATGGGGGTGATTTGTTCTCTGCAGTGGCCATTAGTCCGGCTGGAGCAGATGTCCACAAAATACTGCAGCATCAACTTTATCAGCGGAGGGAATCTGTCAGTATTTACTGGCAGCGCTAAAAAGCATTTAGACCTAAAACAGACGAGTGTCATTGAAACGGATCGCCTCGGTCTGCTTTCCAACATTTACAAATCTTATCTCGCGAGGTCGAGGTCCAAAACTTGGCTTCCCGAAACTGTATTTCCTACCAAAGTGAGATGGGAAGAAAATACAGATAAGGCGTCGCCAAAGCAAATCACGAAGCAGCTCGATGGCTTCTCACGCCGAACAGACGACATAAAGGAGGTGGACTGAGGCACCGTGGCGATGTGGGTGGAGGAACACGGTTGTCTTGCAGTGGGTGGTATCACCGCAGTTCTCTTCAAAGCTTTGCCAGTGACACATTTGCTCCCTCCCCACTTGGATCTTCCTTTATATTATTAATACCACACCCAGGAGAGGGAGTTGCCTACAGCATGTATCAAAGGCCCATGCAGACACAGCATTTCCTCCTTCAGTAACAAAATGACTCTCAGATCGACACTGCGTGTGTGCATCGTGCAGCGGGTGCTGGAAACACGAAGCTGCAATCAAACAACTTGAAAACGAGGCAATGTCTTTGAGTGTCAACCTTTTTCGACAAGAGATTATTTGTTGTGGCGATTGCAATCCAACATTCAAATACAAAAACAGAAACATTGAGCAAACAGAAGCATTCGTGTTCCGATTTGTCCTTGTGACACCGTGCAGCAGTTTTCCTGCAGAGCAAATAAAAGAAGAAACGAAAATAATTGAAAATTCTGCCCTTCCTGAGATAAAGCAGTGACATCAGATGAAGTGCCACCAAACTCAGACTGATGATATTGTCTGGATGTCATTGGGTCAAGCTGTATCTCAAATAACTATATATTAATCTATATACAACCACGTCCTGAAATAAAGTAAATCAGTACGAGACTGCAAAGCTTCACACATTATTGCCATTCTGTGCCTATAATCTTTGGTCATCCACACAATGCAGAAACTGTCCGCTTGATTACAGCAGCCCTGTCACTCTGAAGGATTTAAAGTCGGAATATTGTGACCAAAAATGTCTTGATCGCAAGCGCGCTGGATCATCCAGCAGTAACAGGCAGCAGCAGACTGCAGTAGTTGCTATGGAAGCGTATTCTTCAGTTTCTTCAGTGTGAGAGAATATGGTCCAGTCAAACTGACCGTATCTGGTTTTCTTTCAACCCATGCAGTGAATTCCCCTTGGGTTAAATTTTTATCATGCGGGAACGTCACAACTGCATGTGGGTGCATCTGATTATGGTCAGCACCTCAATATTTAAATCTGATCTGCAGGCAAGGAACGTGCTCAGAGTGTTTGAACTTCAGGAGAGAAAGTGCATCACGATGCTAAATTGGGATTCAAACAAATCCCCACTACTGTGGCAACGACTCACACCAGCTTTGGCAGCACATGCGAACCAATGACTCAAACTTCAACAGCAAAGAAAAGCACCACTTGCTTTTGGTGCTTTGAGAGGAATCTTCACCGGATCGCCGAGTATTCCACCCTTAGATTTTCTTTAGGGTTGAATTTTCAAGTTTGCCTCATTCTTAGCTGTGTCATCCTGCCATGCTTTGTTTTTTAAGCATCCATCCTGTTTGGAAGAGGCTCAAAGCGGCAGGAAAAGGTACCAGCGCATTTTTTTTCCACTGTGACGCTGCACTAATTTCCCCTTTAGGAGCATTTTCGAATTAGATATGAAAGCTCTCTGAAGGTGACATAACTGGTTTGAAGAGGAGGGAAAAACTTTGCCCCGTGCACACATGACAGCTGAGAGGTGTATGAGCCAGCAGAGCTGTTCACAATATTAGTACTCATTAAGGCCCTATGGTTACCCAATTAAAATGAATGATTGCTTGAGGAAATGCTGTGAAGAACTGCATACACCACTCAGAGCCTGCTAAATGAAGTTTATATTCTCAGTTTCTTGGGCTCTCTTGCAGTTCCCAAATTTAATTTGGAGGCGATAAGTGAGCTAAATGCCTGAATATCATTACGGGTGGTTTCCACGGAGCAGGGAGCTCCCAGGTGGCGCTACAGTCGATCTTCAGGGCACAAAGTTTAACAACAGCTGGGGAAGACGTGGCAGTGGTTTTCCCATGAATGTAAAGCTGGAATTAAACACAGAGAAAATATACCAACAGTATTTCATTGAGTCTTCTTTCTTATAAAAAAGAAAGAAAGGAGAAAAAAAAGCAGTTCTGCTTGGAGACAATGAAGCCGTTGCAGTTTGGGAAGACTGGTCCTGTTTCAGGGTGTGGCAGAGCCAGGGAAAAGCTTCACGCCCATCTAATCCCATCAGTCAGAAGGACCCAGAAAGGTCTCTCTTAGAGTTGATGAGGTTTATTAGTTCTTTTAGAGCTCCATTATAAGTTCAGACTTTGGAAAACGATCAGAAACGCTACAAAATGTCAGCGATGCCTTCAGGCCTCTTTGACTTTGACCCCAAAGTTTCTGAACAACACTCTGAGGCCGACACGTGACATTGAATGTTGGCCAATTTTGGATGACAGGCAGCATTAATGCAATAAAGGTGGTCACCTTGCCCTGGTTTTTAAACACATTTTTTCCTCCTAGTTCCACCGTCGGCCTTATCCTTGTAATTTTTTAACGCCTGAGGAAATCGAGAGATTTGGAAAGTAATCCGCTGAATCTGATTTCCCAAGGAACGGATGTCTCGGAGGTGCAGATCACTTGAAAGAGTGAAAGAAAGAAGACAAGACCATTGTCAGGGGCTCTGCTCAGGTCTTGACCCCAAGAAAAACTGAGCTGTTCGTCAGCACAACACTGCAACACTGGTACCTATTTATAATTTAAACCAACAACAAACACAGACCCCTCCAAGGACAAACTGCAAATTAACATGGATCCAATAACTTCCTACTGTTAAAATCAAGGTTGCACATCCGGTCATGCTTATTAATCACTGAAGACCTACTTCCTTTCAGATGTTGCTGTATCCTGCTCATAAAGTATCATCCAAACACTTTGGATTCTTTGCAGCAATATCAGCACCTACCCATCTTGATGGAGAAAATTGATGATAGATGCAATGATTGGGTTAAGAAAAAAATCTCAAAAAAGGCCTTGCAACTTGCTACACATATAAAGCTAAAGCTACAAAGAAAAAGTTTTTTGCCCAATAATTTGAGGTACAATGTCGCCATCTCAATAAAATATACAGCAACACTTTATGAACTCATTAAAGTCCAATTAGATAATAAAAGCAGGAGACGTAAGGACCACAAGGATCGATGGTCTGCGCGACAGAAAAAAGTCAAAGGTGTTTGCCAAGGCACCAAGAATACTTGAGGCTTAAAGTGCAAATCAGAGAGAAGTCTGAATTAAAAAAAGACAAAAAACATGAAAATAACTTTTGAAGTGATCACTATGTTGCAAACATTTTGTACATCTAGTAATTGCAAAGGAGACGACAAGAAGGTGATGAAAGTCACCCTGGTGCCAAAACTGTTTGTGTGGGTAACATTAAAGTTTTCTGATGGCTTGTTTTCATCAGTGGTGGGTTGTCGAGGTCAGCTTGTTTTGATAGAATATTCCACTTTTTTTTCTAGAATTATTTACGAGAGTGTATTTTCTACATTTATTAGCTCTCCAATTAGTCGCCCTGCTTCCAGCCGCAGGCGCTAACCAATCAGATTTCACGTTGGTGACGGCAGGGTCAGCTGGCTGACCTGCAGCAACCCGACACGCAACCTGTCGATGCTTTAGGACTTGTTTTCTAAAGATGTGATGCTTGCAAGCAGAACAAATGAGGTGAACTCATCCAGGCAGGACTGCGTAAGACGCCACTGACTGTGCAAGACACTGTGTGAAATATATACGACTTGTTTCTGGTTTTGATTCAACATCCATTTATATACATCTTCAACCTAGCTTCATGAAAAAAAGGCAGAAAACAATCCTGTTACCGCTCTATTCCAGCACTCTAATTTGGTTCAAATCTATAACAACTATGAATTAAAAATTAAAGCAACGATTCATATCTAAAATCTCCTGCTTGCATCTTTGAGTGGAAAATTACAGCTTCACTTTCACCGTGTCCTGATTTCATCTCTTACTGCAACTCCCATATTGCTTCTGCCAGGAGATGAGGTGTCAGCTGAAATTCCTTTTAAAAGACGAAGTAATGCGGCTATTGATGAAAACAAATTTTCCCCCAGGAGACGATAAACACATCAATCTATTAGGTCTGTATCACTTGGAATGTTCTTTCCTTTTTCACGGGAGCAGGTCTGGCTTACTTATTCCCAGGACTTTGAATGTCAGCCTGTGACAGAATAACAACACAGTTTTACATTCCCCTCTGTGCCTTCGGGGAGCGTCAATCTGGAGCATCACTGCAACTCCGTCAGCTCCGCGAGTCAAGGATGACATTTCAGACACCCAGACTGATTCCGCAGTATAAACACACAGATGACATTATTGATTACTTCACATTTTACAATGCACTGTGAGGCTGCTTATGTTTTTTATTTATTTATTTATTTATTTCTTCACGAGTGAGGCTTTTCTGGTGAGAGAAACAACACAGTTAACATGGGTTTACTCAGCCGTATGACTGGCAGCGCGATATACTATTTGTAGGTGGTTATGGCGGATAAATGTTACAAGCAGAGATAAGTATTTGTCAGCTGTGCTGCATTTTATGTCATGTCTCATGCATTACAGTGCTTGAGGAGTCTTTCTGCGCTTTGCGCGGTCAGTCACATTCACCTGACATGTAAGATGTTTGCACGCTGCTGAGAAGAACTCCAGGCTCAGTGTCTTTCCCAAGGACACTTTTTCCCACGGTGACGGCGGGACGAGGATCGAAGCGCTGAACTTTGGAGTCAAAGACAATTGCTCTGAAAAACGACTTCCTACTTACGCTACGCTGAATCTGAGGAGGGACACATATTCAGGAGGTCTATCGATAAAAACATCCCAGAATGAAATCACGCAGCCAATTGGGTGCATCCTCGGGTTAAAAGAGAGACGAGAGAAACAAACTGAAGGAAGAATACTCCATGCCACCTTGAGGACAACATTATTAGTCACAGGAGGACTGGAGGAGTCATGCACTGCTGAGTGTTATTTCTCTCCACCTTATCAGTGGCCTCATCTCTCTGTATCTCACTTCGACGCTGTTTCACTCACTCTTCTAGAGGAACTCGTTATCTCCCGGCAGAGAGGTCTCCGGTATCGCGGAGGCCAAGGAAAGGATCATTGGTTCTCGTCGACATTGTGTGTGTGTGTGTGTGTGTGTGTGTGTGTGTGTGTGTGTGCGTGTGTGTGCGTGTGCGTGTCACACGTGGAAAGGTGCAATGCCGTAATAGAAGCGTTAGTGGAGAGGTAAGGGTGGAGAGGCTCGGGGAGGGTGAAATATGATGTCAAGGCAGCCAGCGATGAACGGGATGCGCGTGTCTTTTATAATCCAGCCTCCTTTCATGCCCTCTTCCTCCACTTCTTCCATCTTATCAAGCTCACCTTCTCCCTCTTTTTATACACTAACAAGCCGTCCTTCAGTTGATCAAATTCAACTCCCTTTTTCATCCCTCACTTCATTCGGCACTGGAGTGCAGCAGACACACTAAACACGCCGAGTGCCAGGGAAAGAACAAACAGGCAGGAGATTATATTCCCATTAAAATCTTGGCTGCTCTCATTGTTATTGACATGGCAGAGATCCTCACTGCCACGAGGGCAAACAGTGCAGCTCGCACGTGGATGTGCGCACGCAACACAAACACACACACTCTCTCGGGGTTGAGTCGAAGGGTGGGCTGTCTGTGAGGTTTAAACAAATTCACAAACTTAGACAGTTTTAACTTATACCAATGAAAGGAGCATGCAACTGCAGCAGAAAAAACAGAAACACAACCACTTTCCACAGGCCTTCATGAGGCCACACAGGGCCGGATGCACCAGGTAAATACCACCACCGAGCAAATCATATTAACCTTATAAACCGTCACACAATCCAGCAATTATTTCCAATAAAACCTTCAATCGCTCCATCCATCGATTTTCTCATCTGCTCAGTCCAACTGGGGTCATGGTGACAATATGAAGCGCAGGGAGGCCCTGCAACTTCTTCCAGCTTTCTGTTCAGATCGTGGCCTTATCGAGACAGAAAAGCGTGCGTGGGCCAACGACCCCGAGAGCGCTCATCAGAAGTCATGGTCGGGGGTCATGCGAGACGGAAAGGTCTGAAATACGTTGGCCTTGAGGTGCAAATCACCTACACAAACCACAAAACACAACTTTCTAAAAGAAAATACAGTCTAAAAAAACAAATGCAGCCATGAAAAACAACAGCACATAGCAGCCAATTTGGAAACATCACTATGAAGCAGAAAACGCAACGACATAGACTCAAAACAGAAACGGTAGTTTGGTACCCGTGATAATAAGAATCATGGCTGATTGGATAAACTCGCCTTTTCCATTCCAGTTAAAATACGGTCTTTTAACACTGCATTCCACATTCATTAAAACATGCTGTTGAATTTGTATTTCAATTTTTCTCACGATCTCATTGGTTTGTCCTTTTATTGTTTGGAACTGGCCCCGAGTCTGCGTTCACAGAGACAGCTCTCTTGTCTTGCTGGCAGAGCTTGCCACACATCCACCTCCAAAGAAGGAGGTCTGGCACCGACTTTGCGAGGGTCTCTTGACAGCACCACTGTCCCCTCATGTTGCTGTGAAAGTATATCAAAGCTCTGACGCTCCCCCTGGATCACACTCCGACTGGAGCTGTGTTACAGAGCCAGCTGTGTGTACATATGCACACTGAGACAGTGTGATGTAAGTAAATACACCCAGCAGGCACGCACACAAACTCACTTGCTGCAAGGGCAAAAAAAAAGGAGAAAAAAAAGGAGAAAATTGTACATAAAGTACTTACAACCACAGACAGACACAGCCTTCACAGCCAGTGAAATTGACCATGAAATGGAATGGATGGGACACTGTTCCCCTCATTGGTCTCACAGTGCGTGCATGTAGTTTGTGTGTATGAATGAACATGAGGCATAGTTGTGTGTTCGGGTGTCGGAGAGCTTGCTTGTGAATCCCAAAGACAGAGACCGTCATTCTCATTCGGATGGGGATGATGCTCGAAAAGTACGAGATAAGTATGATGGACCGAATCACAAAGCAAGTACTTTCAAAGTGCTTTGTGACCCACTGTGCTGTTGTGTTGTCAAATCGGCGCCACAACATATGAGAGTTCAACATCAGACACGAGATTACACAAAAAAGGGAAATGTTGCTCCGAGCTATTTGCAACCAGCTGGGACTTTAAAAGACTCCCGATAGTAATAGGACGTTTCGGCAATCCAACCAAACAGCACGCGGCGCGATTTATCCGTGTTTTTGATTGTTCGGGAAATAAAAAAAAAGGTCATCTGCTTCCTGCGCTCCATTGTAACGTTTATCATCATAATTAACACAGAATCAACATCTGCTGCTTATTAGAAATGTCTCTGTATACTCAGAAAGTGGCACAGGGTGGTTTATTGTGCGGATGTTTTCAGAAGTCTGTGAAACGGCATCAGCACTTTAAGACGCAAACCCATTTCACATGATTAACGCTGAAGTACCGAGTGCTTCTCCAGACAGCAACAGAAACAAATGCAAAGTTTTGCGAAGCGGAATGCTGCAGACATGAAGGCATATCACTGGAGTTCATTCATGACTGGTTACAGCAGTAATTACACAACACTTAAAACTGGATTGGCCTGCAATTTTGATAACAACACAGTTGTCAGTACCTTTGAAAAGACGTTCAGGATTTTGCTGGTCTTCTCTTGGCAATAAGAGCGCTTGTGTGTGTGTGTTTATCGGCGAGCATGTGTGTGTGTGTGTGTGTGCGTGTGTGCGTGTGTGCGTGTCTGATAATCAGTAATCACCGGGTCTGATAGCATTAAATATTGATCAGAGGATTCTCACACCGCGGCGCCGGGGGAGTGACCAGTCAGGCAGCGAGTGCAGCCAGACGGGCCGTTAAGAGTAAAAAACACCGCGCATATCACGGTTGTATCCCCGTCTCATTTAGACGCTCCTCAAGGCCCCATCAGTGCTCCTTTTTATCTTCCTCTCATCACACCAGACTGGCCTCGGACTCATTTGTGACAGGGACACCACGCAGTCTTACTCGCTTACTCGTTTGTCGACACGGCCTTTATGTCTGCTGGGAGAGCTACAAGTCTGCCGCATGTGTGGTTTTTTTTGTTTCCCTTTGAAGCTCCAGTTGAGGGCGGAAGAATAGAGGTCACAAGACTTTTTCTCTACATACAAAAGGACGCCTCGCATTGAACTAAAAGTTAGTGCCGAGATGAGTCAGTAACCGCACTGTAAGTTCACAAACCTGAACTCCATTTATCATGCTTTTCTGTTGCTGGCTAAAGTATTTGAAGCACTCATTAGTTACGAGGCCATTCCCCACAGACAAGTTTCAAAGTCAAACCTGCTTGTGAGAACTTGCTTTAATGGCTGTTTTTGCTCGGCTTCGTGCGATTGCACTTTGTCATCCGAGTCCCTCACTTTGTCATTTGACTGACCATGAGTTTTAGGATCGAACGTTTGTTTCTGTTCAAGTCAGGATAGAAAAAAAAGATATAATGAAAAGCTGTTTTTTTCCCCCCTCTGCAAAACACCTGTGCAGTCATCAACAACTGTTTGATCTCTGTTAACCGCAGGTGTCAGGAAGCATGGCACATGACAGTCAAATGAATTTAAAACTGGTGTTTATTTTGTTCACATGAGGATTGATTAAACTGTGAGTTTTCACTATCACTCACCTACTATCGTTTCAAATGGAGATGCAAAATAAAACAACAGCAAACTAAAAAACAAATATAGACAAGTACCAAAAACAAAAACAGCCGTGAGAGATGACACTTTTGCGGTCTAAAGTAAAGGGAATAACCTTTGCTTTTTTTCAGTCGACTGTATTACAACATCAAAGTGCATTAGTTAGCATAGTCACTACATAACTAAAGAGCTTTGCCTAAAATCTGCTGGTGCACCCGGTCTGTTTGTGCAGAAGTTGCATGTTCTCCATGTGCCAGTTTCCTGCAGCTTACTCCCAACAATCCATCGACATGCTTGTAAGGTTAATTGGTGACTTGGAAGTGGCTGTAGGTGTCAATGTGCTGACTGTTAAGGTGATTGTATGTCCCTCCGTGTTAATCATGTGATGGATTAGTGACCCGTGTGTGTTGTACCCTGCATTTAACAGTGTTTGTGGAGGTGGGGAGTTGCCCTCGCTGACCCTGGTCGATGGATGGATTCTTGTTGTGGTCCCTTACATTTCAGTGAAGGTAAGCTTTCCACTGCAGGTCAAACAGAAGAAATTGTACTGCGAAGCCGAATGTTATCTCAACACCTCAGGTCTCTCTGCTACACTGCAAAGTGTCGTTTCTGTTTGACTCGATTGTTTTTACTACCTCATCGAACAGTCAGTCTGCAGAGCGCACAGCGCTGTAAATCGGCAACGGAGTGACCGAAGCTTCACGGCTCGATGACTTGTTCCTTGTCTTTCTCTTAAGAACGCTTTAAAAGATGATGAAATGCTCTTCAAATTAAACACGTTATTCCGGCATAAAAGTGAGCACGAGAGATCCCAGACATACAGAGAGGAAAGCCTACAAAAGCCTCATAAAAGTCCACTCGCCCTCTGCGACTTCTATGCACTGACAGACTTCTAAAGCAGAGAAATGCCCGTCCACCTGGCTGTAACACTGGCTGCTAGCCTTGTGGTCCCGACAGTGAGATAACCAGCCGTAGCTCTAAACACCCCCAGACAGACCCTTATCCCTCTGGCTTAATGTCCTTGTGGCTGAGGGTAATGCAGAGAGATGGATGGCCCCGACCTATCCCTCCACGCCAGGGTCCCCGGCTGTGAGATTGCATGCCTGATACTATCCTCCATCTCGCCGTCTCTGACAACCAAACTCCAGCTCCCCCCCACCCCCACCCCACCCCCGACTCGCCTCCCCCCCGCCGAACCTGCGTCCCCCCGGCCCCCCGCAGATCGATGCGACTCACTGATGCGCCGTCCGTCAAATCTGGGGACTAAGCAATACACCACCTACCCATAAGGAGTGATGGGTGCGAGACAGTGCATGAAATGGAGGGAGGACGGACACACACGAACACACACACACGAACACACACACGTCCCTAAAATGGATCACTCAATTCGGAGCCAAATGATGAGCATTTTTTCCGACAGCCGTGCCATCTTTCTCCCCCAGCTTTCCTTACTTTGCTCTCTCTCTACTCACATCCTTGACATGTCATGATCAAATGGGTGCTTTAAGAGTTCAGCGGTTGACCTGGACACGAGAAGACGTCGTTCCATCACGCCCCCCCCCCCCATCTGCTTCCAACTTGCATTTTTTTTTATCACTTCATCCCTCCATCCTCCCTCTGTCCTCCTACTCCAACAGATTCTACCATTTCTCTTCCACACCAGGCAGATAGTTTCCGTATCATTCACCTTTATGTGAACAACCCCCCCTGC
>JASSRZ010000054.1:6174151-6213025 GCA_032164315.1 Malacoctenus gilli | reverse complement strand
CCCCCCCCCCCCCAGGATACCTATACATGAAGGTTGGGTGCCGCTCCACGTGCCATCGTATTGACAGTATCTTCTCGGCGATCCAACCAGAACAAGAGGAGGATAACAAGAGAAGGAAACAGAGGAGAGGTATGTAAAGCCTCGGTCTTCCCTCCTGCCCTGGGCGGGCATCCCTGGGTCACCACAGAACACCGCTGCAATGATGACGGAGGACAGACAGATGTGTGTTACAAAGGAACATCCCATAAGAAACCAGCATATATCGTGCGATTAAACATTTCACTCACGGAAACACTGCGGTTTCTCTCCACTCCAGTTGCCAGTTCCCTGACATGTCAGGACCGTTGGTAGGGAGAGTTGGTAACCTTGGTTACAGGAGTAACTAATGCTTGAGCCCCAGACAAAATCTGTACCGACAACTTGTCCGTTCGGGATGTTGGGTGGGGGGCCACAGACGATGGCTAGGAGGAAAGAAATGAGGAAAACTTCAATACTTTGCAATACGCACACGATTACGTTTTTTTCCACTTCATCATTCACTTTGTTCAATCAGATGATCACACATTATGATCAGCAACGATACCTTTGCAGAGTGGTTTGGTGCCATTCCAGGTGCGGTCTTTGGTGCAGATGAGAGAAGACGCCCGGTCGGCGTCCATGGTGAAACCAGGAGAGCACTGAAAATTGACGGTGTGGTTGTAGGTGAAATCATTTCCAAACCTCACACCGTTGGCTGGCACTCCCGGATCACCACAGTTAATTACTGCAGAGGGGGGACAAGGAAAACAAACATTGGAACTTCAACTCTGGAGGAGAAAAGGTCAAAAAAAAAAAGGACAAAAAGGAGATACTGTGCGTGGTTATATTGTGTTGAGGATTATTGGAGGACAGATTATATGCAGCAAAGTAGGAAATCAGTGTCAGACTCTATAGATAAAAGATAAACGTGTAAACAACCTACTTAGGGATATAGCATTAAAGTTAATGTACTGTTATATGCACTTGACCCAAGCAGTTTACCTCACAAACAACAAAGAAAAGACAATAACATAGTTTATGTGTCGTCATGGCTAATGAGTGTGTCCTCACTTTATGGACCACCCGTTTGAGATAATTTACAGCATGCAGAGTGAATGTGCTCAACCCTGCTTACGATGCAAACAGAATACTATGATAGCATGACTAAGCAGTTATTGTGTGCTACAAGTGTCCCTGTAGTTTGATAGTTTCCTGTAAAGAGCTTTGAAGATGCAGAGACACCAAATCTTGTGCAGATCATTCCCATGTTGTTGCTCCCCAAAGCTTCCAAATAAACCACCTTTCTTCATGATTGTACTTTTACTCCCTGCAGAGAAAACGGTGGGATCGAGGAACCACGGAGACAGTTTCCAGCATGGGACTCAGCAGTATCAGAGCTCAGGCTTATTAAAGAGGCCCCAAAGTGAGGATCCGGGCCACAAGACCGTCTACGTTAAGCTGCTGAAGGACTGAATGGTTTTGTTGAGCCTGTACAGCAGCATGTTACAATAAAAAATCAAGTATGGTGACTCAAACTGCCATTTCTTTGAGTTCCACTATATCTCACATACACTGGAAAAAGTAAAAAGAAATAAATCAGCTGGCTGATGACATGTAACACAGAACAACTCTCTATGGCTGTTGTGATACCTGCTGGCTGGAGACACGGTTAAGTCATTCTTCTCCTTGTATTGCAGTGTTGTTCGATTGTTCCTTGCAAACACTTGATGGCCACTCACATGTCAAAAGTTGGAATTTAAGCTACTCTCGCTGAAGCATTGCAGAAAAGCAGAGCTGGTACTGAGACATCATTCTAACTTCTGTTTGACACTTTTGTCAAGCAAACCCTTCACACCGAGCTTTTTTTTTCCTCCCCTCAGATCAATAGAAATGATTCAGTCGCCGGTGCTCCGTCTCACATGTGTCTCTCCCTCGCTGGAGGCGTTCTGCTAAAATGCTTCAACATGTACCCTTTCACTCCTATGGATTACCGAGTCCTCAAATCTATAATGGCGCTGCTTAGGGCTTTATCCTCTCCATTCAGAGCCAGCTGGTTCTTTGAGTGACCTCTATTTGCTCAGGTCTCTTGGCTCTGTGCAGTCGCTGGGTGTCTTTTGTGGGATATGATGATGAAGGGGTGTCAGTCAGGCTTGTGCTCCATGAATAGACCATGAATCCAGCCGATTTCTCCTTTCTAAGCCAGAAATCACCCCATTAAGTCATTGTTGGAAGCATGTTTTCATGTTCTCTCACATCTTTTGTGCATCACTCAGAATTCTCCAAAATAGTGCCTATTGACCCAACATCTCCTCTCCCTGAAAGATTGGATCCCATTTTATTCACAGAATAATTCCTGGAGTCTAAATGAAGCTGGCATATGTGTGGAATCAACCCAAGGGAGCACAAAGAGGGAAGCGTCACACATGGATAAGCCAAAGCTATTTCAGTGTGTGCGCTGTTAATCACCTGAGCACTCTGGCATGTTGCCAGTCCAGGTGCCGTTCACGGTGCAGTGTCTGGTCAGCAGTCCGGTGGAGTAGTAGCCCTCCCTGCAGGAGTAAGTGATGGACCTGGAGAAGGTGAGGCCGTCGTGAATGAGGATCTGGGCGTTGCGAGGGGTCCCTGGATTCCCGCAGGACACGACTGAAACGGAGAGCAGGGCGGGAAAGAACAGGCGTCATTTCGATTCTGAATAAAAGCCCAGTTCACAGAAGTTTAGATGGAAAATCACTGACATGAGGATTTCAGAACGACTCCTTCAAAAAGCGACAATGTCGTTGTCTTAATACTTCTTTTTTCTGCTTCCTGTGCACTCTGATGTGCTTTTTTACTTTGTATTTTGCCCCCATGCTTCACTGCTCTTCATCCACCCACCAGACGCCCACCCTCACGCTGCCTCGGATCCTGCTTCATAAGGAGCTCTCCTCTGATGGACACATCCCCCTTGCTTAGAAGATCCTCGAGTGTCAGTCGGGCCGCCAGCGATGGTTCTATTCATTACCGTCTCCAGCTTGCCCCTGGCCCCTCGCATCCCTGTGGGCTTCACCCTCCCGTAATGACCAGATGTGGCCTGGCCCCTTGAAGTCTGTGCCAACTGAGAACAGGTGGGCAACCTCAGCTCGTGGGCATTCCGCACACATAGCAGAGAGGGAGCGGCGCAGTGTGTGAGGCGGGGGAGGGAGGCGGCGGTGTGAGGAGAGAGACGGAGGTGGTGGAGTGAGGCGAGGGGGCTTGCGTGGGCGGGCGGAGGGGGTGTGAGGAGCACAAGTGAAATCAGCCTGGGAGACACGACGATGCCTTGAGAAAAAACACGCTGTGTACCGAGACTACGGACGGAAACGGCCGCGCTGATATGGAAAGTAATACGAGGGCAGGGGAAATGAAACAAAGCCCAGCTGAAGATAAAACTGGACAAGCATGAAAGCAAAGCTCGTCAAGAATTTGGTGTTTTTTTGGTGTTGCATAACAAATGCAGTTTAAATCCAGAAAGAAAGAAAAATGTTTCATAAAATCAATAAAAAAAGACACAACTGAATCAGTGGCAAATGTTTGTGGACATGAGTACGAAGGTTCGGAACTGATTCCCAGGTCATCTTAAATCGTACACTTTTCCATCTTGAATTCCTTGAAACTTCTTCATTTTGTACCACCGAGCATCTTTTTTCACACCAGACAAAGAAACGTACTCTGCATTATCAATCTATAATGTTGACCTGAATCGATCGACCTTGTGCAAGAAACACTTTCATAGAACGAGCGTAATCTTTTACTCAGGTGTGAAAGGTGCCGAGGACAAACGTTTCACATGGGAGGAGTGATTTTCTGTTGTGTCCTCAGTTTTCTGTTCAAACATTGGGAACATTCATGCATATGACCAGGGTTTGGCATTGAATTTATAAATCAGTGACTGTAAAGGAGGCATATGCCAAGTGAGCAAAAGCTGAAAATATGAAGGTCTCTGTGGTGAACGGGTGAAAAAACTTGGCTCCAAAAACAGATTAAACGGCAGTAATCCTAAAACATCCTTCAATGAAAGAGCAGTCGTGTCAATGTGCAACTTTTCTCGACAGTTATCCTTCACAAAGCACAGTATTGTTCGGCACAGAAGGAGATTGAACTTCATCGTCTTTGTGAAAAGTGGAAAATCCAGTGTCAGTATTTTTTGCTCTTGTCAGAAGGTATTTAGTGCTATTAACTTAATTGCGGAGGGGGGATCTTTCGTACTTGGATCGATGTCTGGAAGAAATTGCGTCTAATTGATCCGAAGGAAGATTATAAGAAGACAAAAGAGTTGAACAAAAGGAAAAAGGGGGCTTTTCTTAAGAGAGGTCTTCATCTAAAGAAATAACTTGCAGTGCTGCTGACCCAGACTGTGCCACACCGAGATGTTTCATGAGGCCAGGTGAATGTTTTTGCTGGAGAACACAAAAAAAAAACCCCAACGTTTTCTGGACAAGCGATGGATAAGCTGACATCCTTATCTGCTTTGAGCCCAGCAGTGACAGCCTGGTTCAGAATCCAAGAGGTTTCGAGCTATTGGGGGCCAGAGGAGTGAAGTAATCCCTCCACCATCTTGTGGGTGTGGTGCCGGGCTCTCCCGTCGGACATGCCAACGACGTTCCCAGAGTGCAGCCGAGGAAACATCGTGATCAGATTCCTCAACAGCCTCCAAGGGAGCGTCCGCTGTAATCCGAGCTCTTCCCCGATATCCGAGCTACTCAGCAAAAAGCTCCCAGCCATTGGTGGGAACTGGAACTTAAACTGACTACTAAATTGAGAGCTTTACTTTAGTGTTCAGCTCCATCTTACACACAGTGTGGTGAATGCCCCGCCATTCCAACTATTGATCTTATCTTGCTCTCACCTCATGAAACCCCAACGTTCTTACACTTCTCAGTACCACGGGGAGAGGTAGCTCGGGGATTTACTTTAGAACAATCGCAAACGCAATCTCTGATAATGGCTTGTGAAGTACAACACTCACCGTGGAGTGCTTGACTTAGCACCAAGCTGTGTACACAGCGTCTGCTTGGGTTGCGTGAGGACCCGGCTGTCAAGAGCAATGGTTTGAGGACGTCATGCTCCCACAACACAAAGAGACACTTCACACTCAAAGGAATACATGTAAATCTCAAGGGAGACCTCCCACAACTCTGAGTCTCTCACGCTCTCGCCTATCTGAGGGACGAGTTGGACAATCAGTGGGAGTCTCCTCCTGAGAGGGATCCTGCTGTGTAAATGCTGCGCAGGACTTTGATTCACAAGACAATAAAATCAGCCGCCCTTCACTGCCAGTCTTTGCTTGCCGTGGAAGAGATGGAAACAGACAGAGGGGGGCTCCTCACCATGACACTCAGGCTGTGTGCCCAGCCACGTTCCGTTGGCCAGACACGTTCGCTCTGGTGACCCCTTCAGCGCATAGCCGGGCTCGCAGCTGAAACGGACAACGCTGCCCACCGCGAACTCTTCTCCCAGGCGGATGCCGTGTACAGGAACACCTGGATCTCCACACAAACCGGCAGAGTCCCCTGAGATAAAAGAAAGGACAATAAGGACATGGATACACGCAATCTAGCACAAGTTCGCATCAACTTTGTTGCATTTACACGTCAAACAACAGATACAATAATCTAATTAGAAAACAAACCCCTTTTCTTCTGTAACTGCCATCTCTGCCAGACATATTTGGCCTTTTTTTCTCCAAGAATTTCAAGTTATTCATGCAAACAAACCAGAACACCTTACGTACCAATAAGTCGGTCTCTTGCTACTGACTTACAAAGCAATCGTCAACATCACTTTAATGGTACACGCCTACGAATGTCGGTCAAATCCATATAAAAAGGTTGTTTACAGCGTGTTGTGAGACCACTTGCAATCCCGTGGATATATATGAATGTCATGAATTATGACATTAAACCGTCAGAGCGCTGCTTTATTGTCATAGGGCTGATGTGTCTGAGTGGGGGGGTGATCATGGTTTATGCGCCTGTGTTTGGGTGCCTACATGTAGCGAAGGCTGAAGCCCTGAGTGAAATCACAGCGAGAGGGGGATGACTACCGGGGCTCATGTCTTTATACTGCTTCATAACCTGGCCGAGGTTTGCTTACTGATGGTTCTCAGTCTAATATCAGCAGATTATAGCAGTTTCATGGAGGACACTGCCTTTGCCCTTGAGGTTTGTAATGTTAATAGGCAACTTCATCTTCTTTCGATGGACTTTGCCCATCACATGCGACCAGTGGCGAAGTAAACCCTTGCCTGTGATGACTGCATTGATGTGACTTTGTAGTGCAGACTTAGTAATCCAATATTATCAGTATAAAGTCTATTTTTGTTAGTCCTGAATATCGACCGTGTTTCTCGGAGCCAGATTTCCATATTTTCCGTGTGAGGAACTGGTCCATTTGGGTGTAGCTGCCTGTACCAGAACAGTGTGGTGGCGAGCCGCTCCACTGCCCGTCCAGCTGACACATTCGCGTTGTGTTGCCGATGATGCTGCGCTGACCGATGCAGGTGTAGCGGATGACTGAGCCGACTGTTCGACGGTCGCCGGAAATTTGGGCGTAGGGAGGCATGCTGGGACGGTCACATAACACCACTGTACAGAGCAGAAGAGAAAGAAGAGAGACTTTTAATTTACAACATTTAGAATAACAATTATCCTCTGAAACTGCAAATGACCCTTTTTTGGGAGGGATAAACCGTAAATTAGCATAAATCTGCAGAACTCTTTGTCACTCCCTGCATTTACTCACACAGGCACTTGGGTAAGGAGCGGTCCCAGGTGCTGTCCCCCTGACAGGAGATGGAGCTGGTCCCCAGCAGGTAGTAACCAGGGTTACAGCGGTAGGACACGGCCGTCTGGAAGCTGTAGCGATGTGGACCGCTGGGCAGTACCTGCCTGATGCTGTTGTCCACATGGCCAGGCTCTGTGCAGTTGACAACTGGAGCAAGATGGACAAAGAGGAAATTTTACTCGCTTTTGTAAATTGTGTTTATCTGGAGGCTTTTTTTCGAACGAATGTAAGTGACACGCAAGCTCCAAAAAGCTTTTTTGCATTGCAAAAACGAGGTTTGAATGAGATCCAACTGTGTCGGTGGAGATGCCCATTTGGCGAGAGGAGTTTTTCCCTTCGTGACTCCATCTATTACTCTCCTCATCCACTACTTCGACCCACCCCGCATCCATCCATCCACCCCAATCCAAATGAAGTAGGAGGCAGGCCCCGGAAATAAACATTTGCTTCATTAGTGGCAGTCTCCCGCTGGCCGTCTTGGTGCAGAGATGGTGATGGATGGAGAGCTCACGGGAGAAGAGGCACCATGTCAGTTTAGCACCAGATGGAGAGTTAGAGAGAGGGAGGGTGAAGAATGAGCGAGGAGCGGGTTGGGGGTGGGTGTGGAGTCAGTAAGGAAGGAGGCAGTGATGGCTGAGAATATATTAGATTTCTTGAGAGAATGTCAGCCAAAGACGAGACGACGGCTCGCATCAATCCGCCTTCAGTGCCGGCGACGAGGCACGAAACAAAAACCCGGCGGAGCCGCAACGACGTCAGCACACTGTGAGTAACAGTCGCTGACTCGCCTATCCTGGTCACCGTGACTAAACGTGTACTATATGATGCCAAAGTTCTAATAGCTTCTAAAAACACAGTCTGGGAGTGCCCACGCAGCCATCATGCCCCAGTTCGCTTTGCCAGTCTCGCCCCCCTGCTTCTATGCTCCCGCCAAAATGAACCCATTGTATGCTAATGTCCCTAAAAGCTTGCTCATTTTCATGCTCCTGAGCCGGCCAGCGTGGTTAAATCACCCCCAAATACCTATTATAATGTATTCCTTCCAGTGGAGCGCTGACCTGTGGTGCCATCATTTACAACTTACCGCATAATAGCACTACAAAGCGCATTTGAAGCAGCGGCGCTCCTTCAGCGTGAGGCTTCCCATGCTTGGAATTCAGGTTTGAGAAAATGTGCACGGGCAACATGAGCTCAAAAGCCATCCCGAGCACTCATCTAAAATGACTGACCTCCTGGTAAAATTCTTGTGTGTGGCCCAGTGGGCAGAGAGAGAGGGAGGGAGAGAGAGAGAGAGAGAGAGAGAGGGAGGAGGCCAAGGGATGAAAGGAGAAGGAGAATAAAAAGTGAGGACTGAGGGTAATTCATCTCCATTTGAAAAGTGGCGACACTGGTCAGTCTCCTCTTGGCCTTCTGCCAAGCGGGAACCCTGAAAGTGGCGTGTCCGAAAGGTGTTTTTTCCCTCACGCTGTGTTTTTCAGCCTTTTATCTCCCCGGAAGACAAACAAACACACGGCTAATCCAAAGAAGGGGGAGTTGCTGTGACTTAAATTGATGATTAGAAGGGGATAGAGGCCGGCTGCACTCGGGGTGCACCTATGCCTTGTGCATTATTGATGGAACCGACTGACTCCTCTCGCTAACATCCAGGCTGGAAATCATTGCCTGTGTTTGAGTGACTCCTGTGTGGTCTTTACCTCCTTTCTTGCTCTCCGCATCTATTCCTTCCCCGGCTTCCGCTGATGAAAAAGCCAATTCTCAGGCTTAGCTGGGTCGACGTTGAGATGGATCAAAAACACAACACACCACAGTGACGCCGCTCAGAGAGGAAGAGCGTGGCAGGCAGGAGCGCGCACACTTCACTAAATTTGTCTCGATTGCTGTAATTAAGGTTATAAATCTGATTGACAAAAAGACCTCTAAGCTACTTATGTCCCCACATCAACACTGAGGATAATGGCCATCAAAACAGATGCCCACATGCACCCACATGAGTGAAGCGCTCACATCGAACGCGTCCCGGAGTCAGCATCTGCATCGAAACAAGGCCAATGCTAATGTTATGTCACCACTCGGGCGGAGAGATTTAAGGCGTGTGTCTGGGAGAAAATCTCGCCTGCTTATGCATACAGCTGCCAAATATACTTTCCCCTTTTTAAATAACGGCAGACGATTCCTGGGAGACGAGTATCCTCCCCACATCCCTTCAGAAATGTCTGGGAAAAAAAGAAGCCACAGCCCCCCACCAAAAAACAGCCCGCCTAAAATCTTTCTCTCCTCATTTAAAACAAACTCATGAGTCACTCAGTCGCTGGTTCTGTCAGCGCCTTGTCACATGCAGGACCCGACCTTGCGAGTTGTCCCTTTCTGTGCCTGTCACACAGCCTTCAGTTAGGAGGGACTTGAAGACAGATGCACAGCAGCCAAGACACTCTGCTTGTCGCAAAAATACTCCCAAATTAAAAAAAAAAAAAAAAAAGATAGAGTCTCCGCCTTATTCATTCGGGGGCAGACTGGGGTACTTGCTATTCTGAGCAAAAGCTGAGACGCAGATCTCCAAAGGCTGCCGCCTTTCACAGCCGCTCAAAGATAGCGCGATTGTATTTGAGCTGTCTGTGTATGGTTATTAACTAAGTTGGCTTCGCTGACAGACAGGTGAGCCTCGGGGTGGAACAGAAGAAGCTCGGCTAAGACGAAATAACATCACATGTAAATATTATCCAGAACCTCCGCGGACTCTGCGGCTGAGACCGTGGTAATTAAATAATCCAGGGCTTCTCTTTGGTTTTCCATTTCAATCTCCCCTAATGTGCGTCGGTTAAACTCTTTCCTCCCTCCGGGTGTCTGCGCGCTTCATCTCTACTCTGTCTGTGATTGGGGTCATCTACGGTCACAGCAGATATGACCTCGTACAATACGGGAGGTAATTCAATACCTCGCCACAGAAATGAGGGGGAACACAAAGGAGAGACCCACCTCCACGTGGAAACGATCACATGTACAGCTGGCTCTCACAGCTTGACACACACCAGCTGTATTAGACCTTCACTGCTGTTGGCAGCACTGCTATGATAAATTAGTGAATTGTTTCATCGAATTCAGATGTCAACAGGATCAATGACTCATCACCGGTGTTTTCCTTTGTACTTGACGTGAAAGAATCAGACTTTGCAGGGGTCATACGTGCAGTGAGCTTGTCCCGGCTTACTTTTACACTTGGGGAGGGCGTTGTTCCACTGCCCGTTTGCCTGGCAGGTAGACTTGACGGCTCCTTGGAGAACGTATCCAGTGTTGCAGACAAAGCGCACAACATCGTTCAGGTTGAATTGGGTTCCTTGGGTCATGCCATAAGTCGGGTTTCCAGGGTGACCACATGTGATGGCTGTGGAGATTGAAGCAGAGGGAAAGGTTGTGGTGACACATGGCGCACAATCTCACCAGCATCGCGGTTATTGAGGTGACTCAATGCAAAGAAAAAGAAGGAGAACAATGACTCAGACGCTCAGGACTCTAAAGCCACAGGCCCTCCTGCAGTGGTTTTAATATTGCAAATCAAGTTCTGTTCCAAAGCCATACTGAGACACATTTCGTCTTTGGGATTATAAAGATGAAACTTGTGCAAAATGTTGGAACCATTTGAAACTATTTTTCAGCATTTAGCTTGGAGAATTACTGCCGTGACGAATTAGGTTCAATAAATAAAGACCGCATTTCATTTGAGGCTTCACTCCTCTCCGGGGGCACTTACGAACGCAGACGGGGGTGTGTCCCGACCAGCGGTGATCCTGCTCACAGATTCGCACGGAAACCCCGATGAGACGAAACCCCGGGTTGCACTGGTACACCACGCTGCCTCGGTAGTTGTAATTCTCCCCGATAATCTGCCCGTTCACGATAGGCTCTGGTGTGCCACAGTGGCCAGCTGAAGAGGGACGGACCAGACAATAGCATGTTCAAAGCTACGGAGTTAAACTCAAGTTGTATACATACCATTTGTGGTGCGTATCTCACCAAGACACTGGACCTGCGTTCCACTCCAAAGCCCGTTGGACATGCACTCTCGCACGCGGGACCCCACTAAGGTGTATCCTGTGTTGCAGGAGAAAATGGCGGTGGCTCCATACACAGTCAGTGTTCCAATCTTGTTGCCGTTGGGTGGAGTCCCGAGGTCCCCGCAGGAGATGACTGAAATGAGAAAACAATGCAATATACCACATTCCCATATGATCGCCATGTAATGAAGAACAGTGATTTATTTACTTTGGGAAATGGTTCCGTTTGCCTTTTGTTTAATTTGTTTTGGCTGGATGAGCTGAGCCTCTTTTGATTTGTTATGGTCTTAATGAAACGATGACACCATCAAACACTGGGATTCATTCCTTTTTTCAAACCTGGCAAATTCAGTTTGTCTCACAGAGAAAAAAAGCGAAAATAAAGCCAAACCAATAACGGATGACACCTACTTTCACAGACTGGGCGAGGATCTGGGTAGTTCCACGTGCTGTTGGCTTGGCAGCGAATTACCCTTTGTCCCCTGTAGTAATATCCTGGGTCACATATGAGCATCATTATGGCATCATATTGGTTTTGAGTCCCGTAGATCAGTCTCCATCTCCCATGCTCCACTGCAGAGTGGCTGATGTCTGGGCAGGTCACCGCTGTGAGGACGGAGATCCAGAAAGATCAGGTGATTATCAAATAAATAAAAATATTCCTGCCATTGATCTGCGCACCAGATTTGACATTCACAAGTTCTCTTTCTTTCAGGTCCCTTTACTCTGGTCCAGTTAAAATCACTCACGTAGACATCTGGGTGGAGCCTCGATGGGGCTCCACCTCCCAGATTCCTGACAGACCATGGAGGTGGTGACGGGCCCAGACAGCCGGAATCCAGGGTTACACTGGTATGCGGCCCTGGCTCCGAGAGAGAAGTCCTGGCCAACAATACTGCCGTTAACAGGAGGCACTGGCATCCCACAGGACATGACTAGAAAAGAGAACAGGAAGCAGCGAAAGCAGAATAAATTTAAAACAGGCCCCCCAACACCCAGAGCATTAACGGCAAAGCACATTTCAATAACAATCTTGTATGCAGAGTGCCTGGCTCACAACAGGTTCCCTGTACAAATACACTCGAAAAGCCTTCACTGATGTGCAGTAAACATTAGCCGGGGCCACCATCTGCACTGGAGTAAACAGTCTAGTCTAGAGAGAGCACATGCGATTCATGTGGAGAGTACACCTGGTGCAGACCTGACCACACACTGAACGGCTGCCCTGCTGTTCTTGCTTCTTGCTTCAGCCGACACAGTTAATAAGGTGGCTTGGAAACGAGACTGTGGAGGTAAAGCTCTCACATTTCATATGTTTGGTGCAGAATACAGGGGGACAATCCTCTGAACTTTCACTGCAAATACTCCTTTCTTTGTCTATTGCCAGAGAACATAACTACTTTTCTCATTAATCACGATGATCAAAGCGGGTCGTGTCAATTCCAGCTTTGTGACTTTCCCATATAGAGGAAGAGCTCAGTGATAAGTGGAATAAATGACACAAACTTGAACAAATGTATCAAATAATTAAGCCGGGGTAACGCAGGCGTCATGAGGCTGAGGCTTCAAGCAGTTTTAAAGAATAGTGAAAAGTTTTCCCCAAGTGCGCCTCTGGCTGAGGGGAGCTGGTAATAGCAGACTGTCAGCAGAAATCACACTCTGATCTCAAGCAAATGACTCCAGTGACACTTTAAAAAGTCAATTCAAGTCCAAATGACTCAACGAACACAAACGAAAAATGTTTTCCTCAATTCAATACGACAGATAATGACAATCTTTTTCCATAATTGGTGAGAAAAATCAATGATGATTTGCATCATATCCTTCTGCTCCAAAAGGTTCCATCCAACAGATTGGTGTGACATCTCTGCCATGATAACTTCTGTACTGCTGCGTCAGGACTCGACCCCCTCACCTTGGCAGAGGGGCACCGGGGCGTTCCACTGGTGGACCCCCTGCGCGGTCCGGGTGCAGGTGGCGCTGCTCTGCCCGATCAGCCGGAAGCCCTGGTCGCAGCTGAAGCGCAGGGTGCTGCCCACTTTGGTGCCCGTCAGGCTGTGCACGGTGCCGTTTACAGGGTTGCTTGGAGGGCTGCAGTAGGCCGCTGTGACAGAAGAGACAAAACAAAAGGCATAAATATGCATACTTATAAAACTGTGCGACAGGCATAAAAAGTCAATAATGATGCAAAATGATGCAAGGGAAGGTGAAGGATTAAAGCGACTTCAACAGCAGCGTCAGATCTCTTTTGCATCTTTCATGCCTGGTGGCTAAAGAAGGATATGTAGGAACACAAGCGCTACGACGCAATCACTCTCAAAAACAAAACGCAGGCTTCAGTCTCAGAGAATTGATTAAGGAAAACTAATGTTCCGCAAAGTAAAACAAGAGTTTCTCAGCAACTGCAGGGGAGGGTCATAAAAGTGATGGATACATAATAAGAGGAACAAAGTATCAATTGTTGTTTGTTGGTTAAACTGGTGGCAGCAATAAGCATCGATCATCTCAAACAGCGCCAGCGGATAAAAAAAGGCCGCAGCTTGAGAAGAGAGCAACGGTCCAAAAGGCTCCTCGGCGTTTCGCCGACTCGCCGTCGCTGCGAGTTTGCCAGAGACTAACGGGGTTTACGTAAAACAACACGGAGTGTGAAAACATTTTGGGAATGATAGGATGTAATAACGTGACGCCCAAAATGATACTTTTTGTGGGAAGACAATCACCACGACCACATTACGTTTCAATAAAAATGCAAATTCCCACTCAAAGCACTCATGTGGCAATGAAAGTGGCCTCTTTTTCATGTAGTGGGAAATTTTAGCACCAACCAGACATTTAGATAAAACTCCCTGGTAGTATAAAATCTTAAAGCCGTGTCAACGGTTAGTAAGAATTCAGCATTTATGACATGCTGCTGCTGCTGCTGCTCAGACACAAAAAAGAAAAATGGTCCAATGAGACAGAGAACGGAAACATTTCAAGTGAGTTCCAAGACCTTTGTGTGGCACTGAAGAGATGTTAGATAAAGCAGACTTTGTGTGGAATCTGACACCGAGGTTCACGGAGAAATATGCTACGGTTCTTGCATGATGTTACGTCGAAGGTGTTCTTCAATCTTCGGAGTAATTTCGTCGGGAGCCGCGTTTAGGCTGAAGTTTGAAACAGTCGACGTCTCTGCTGTCAACAAGGATGAATACCGATGAATGCCCGCTCTTTTCAATTGGGAAAAAAACCCCACCAAGCGCCTATATATGTTTCTGATGAAGCCCCCTCGTCTGTCAGTCGCTGTGAGTGGCAGCTTCAGAGCCAAGCTGCAGCTCCGACTTCTATCCATGTCCAATTCATTTGGACTTCATCGCGAGCGCAAAGAAGCACCTTCACTCCTGTTACCTGTTTCCACGTCTCCCAGCCAATCATTTGCGCAGCCCCGAATGAATCAAGTGTACACACACACAAACACACACACACGTGGCGAGATTGGAATGACTCGGGGACGGGAGCATGAAGAGTGAGGGGTGGTTGATATAGACACTGGCGTGAATAGATTGTGAAGCGGGTCGTGACAAAGTCAGGTCAACTGTAGGCTAACTGCATCATGACTGAGTGGATTGACAGAGTGAGGGAGGGTGAGGAGCTGGAGTGGAAGAAGGGGCCTCATATGAGAGGGGGGTGGGCAGGAGGAGATGTCGGCAAGTTGTTAATGAAAGATCCGCCCTTGGAGATGAAAGATGGATTGATGAGAAAGATGGCTGAAAAACACCGAGTGCGCTCGTGCCATCTGTTTCTTCTCGTGCACCGAGGTACCACAGGAGGCGACTCCGTATTGACCATGGGAAGTCTTGAAGTCAGAGGCTTCACACGAAGAAGAGAAAGAGAATGAAAGGGCGGGAAAAAAAGGAAGAGGAAGAAAAAGTGCCGAGGAAAGACTGAACATCCGGTCGGGGAGAGAAAAGGCTCCGCTGAGAGGAGGAGAGGGGCGATTAGTCAATCTGGCTGAGTGGTGTTGATACAGAACGGAGGGAGCCTTTTAAATATTTACACAGTCATAATTCAGCACGACTTATGAAGGTGTCGCATACCAACAGATCCTTCATGGGAGCAGGACAAAACAGGGAGGCTAATCAGCGATTCAAGAAACAGCATCTACTAATTCCCAGGTCTCACTTCACAGCGAGGGCTGCACACGCCCGCTGCCCCCGTTAGCTTGTCATAGACAGGGCTCGTATTTCTGGATATCTTCACTGGAGTCGGCGGGTGAAGCTTTGGCTCCACTGACGGAGCAAAACGTGCTGACCGCTCATGACAGGATGCACACAAGAAATACTCGACGCCAGTCAATTGCTAGCGGAGGAGTTTCTGCGACACCTCCTCACGGTGTTCTCCTGAACACAGCGTCCTTCCTCACCTGAGTAGCGTATGCGGAAGCCTTTGTGGCTGGTGGTGTGGTCAAAGGACCAGTGCAAGTAGACTTTGTTGCTGGAGCTGGTGATGCTCAGCGGACTGGAGTAGTTCCCACTGAGGGTGATGAGGAGGGGGCTCTGTCTGGAGGGACCTGGGGGAAGGTGGAAGAAATAAAGGTTGTTGAGAAATGATGTCAAAATTACATTTGATCATGAGTTTGAAAACAAACTTGTGTGGATACGTTGTCTTTTATTCTAAGAATGTCACACTGCCTGGATAAAAACTTGACAACTTCGTTCTTATTTTATGGACCCATAATTTGCAATTGATCACTAAATTGGGCAAATTAGAGGGTGATTTTCTAAGACCTCTTTTTTTTCATCGAAGTAACTTTTTAATCCATCGTGTTTTTGGACAGAGTAACTGATTATTCTCAGCGGAGACATTTTGCTCTGCTTCTAATTGTCGAGGGGCGGGGGGGGGGAGATTTCAGTCAATAACTGGCTTGGCAACCCCAGAGTGAACAAATGTCTGCTTCCTTCCACCCGACAGAAGATAAAAAGATGTAATCAGCATCAGTGGTGTATACGACCAACGTTTTCTCAGAGCAGCCGGGCAGAATTGCTGACTGAGCCTCTAATCACATGCAAATATACGAGGCAGATGTAGATGTTCTGTCACAACGGACGGGAGTCCGTGTGTGATCTTCTGTGGGTGGAGGCAGAGCGCTTTGTGAGGGATGGTAAATTAGGCTGCCTGGCCGCCTTCAGTCGTTCACTCTGGAAATTTGAGAATTTCAACATTGTAAAGCAGAGCGGACATCAAAAATAGCAGCCATAGCCACTTAGCTTGTCGAAACCGTTTCTGTGAGTATAGTATGTTTGAGTTAGAAACACATGCAGCGACTCACCATCGAAGATTTCCAGTTCGTCAAACTGACGACTGGTCTGAAAGTGTTCAATAGTGAAGGTGATGTTGTAGCCCGGTTCCACCTTGACCACCCAGGAGCAGGACTCGAAGTGTGGGAAGCCGCTGCCTGGTGACTGGCTCATGATGACGCCCGTGGAGGCTGTCAGCACCTCATTCATGGGGCAGGTCACTGTTCAGAGAGGAACACATGCAAAAAGATGAAAGTTTCGGTTTTCATAGTTGCCCACTGACCGCCCCCCCTCCCATGTTGTTGACTGTTTTGAGAGAATTCATTTACCTTGAAGCACAGATTAGCTTGCTACAATCTATATTGTTCCTGGAGGGCGGCTCAATGAGACTTAATGCACAACGAAGCTAATTGTCATTCAGGCAGAGATGCCGTCATAGAAAAACAAAGCTGTCCGAGCAAAGACAGTCCACAGAAGAGCTTAAACATTATATAATTCTACTGACTTGCCATCAGCGCATTCTCCCCTCTATTGCCCATTGTCAGCAGATGACAGATGTGATTCTAACTTGGCATCTAATGCTCACATCTGCCTCCAATCCCTGCTGCCGGGGCACGTCCGGGCATCCCTCCCCCTCGCTGCTGTTCCTTTGGACATCTCTGTGACACCCTCTGACATTTTCAAGTGGTTTCAGTCTGAAATATCAGACGCTACCCAGCGCTCCTGTCTGTTGTGTTTTTACTCTAATGCTGCAAAGCCAACCTCATCATCTGCCAGAGCTGTCTGCATGCACCATAAGATGAGCTGCAGCTCGACAGGGTGCGACATGCAGTCATAGCAGCGCAATGCAACAGCTACTTTGGTCGACAGCAACGTTTCCATTGCTAAAGATGTAAAAGAAAAGGCAACATTTACCTAGCTTGCTAGTAATTACCTTTGTAACTAAGTCAGAAAGATTTATTTAATCAAACTTTCCCTTTCCATCATCCATTTCTGGGGGTTAGTTGTCACTGGAACACAACCTTACAGATTGTTAGGAGCTTTTACAAACAACAAGATCCAATTTCAAATTTTAAAAAATAGCATGCTTGTACCTTTTTACATTATGACAGGTTTCACCTGTTCTGTAAGGAGAGCTCAGATGCGCAATGATGCCTGAACTGTGATTAATTTCTGTCTCAGAGTAGATGGGACCCGGTGCCACTCGCTAATCTGCGATTCGTGTATATGTGGATGAGTGTGGCACGAAATGTAGCTGGCGACGTGAGTGCTCCCGTGATGTGCGGTTTGAATGCCCAAGTCTGCCCTGCCTCAGGATAAGGCAGCTTGGCACTTGTGAGTTTTTCATTATCAAGAAGAGAATAAGAACAAAAAAAAAAAAAGCTAATTCAGAGTTACGTTCAAGCAGTTTCTTTTTCGCAAAACAATCTACGTGAATATTAACCGAGTTCGCGCGAGCGTAGGAACGAGTGTTTTCGTGACTGCACGTGCTTCGGCTTGTTCACCTTCTTCTCTGTGTGCTCGCAGGAAAAGAGATTATTAAATCTGCAGGAAAAAAAACAACCCTGATGGCAGAGAGCCCTGGCTAAGCAGCATCTGTAAACACTTCTTCATATTTGTTATACCGTACTTGGCATGTCAACCTGGCGGGCTTTATTGCCTCAGGAAACCGTGGATAATTTCAGGTAAAGCAGTCACGAAAAAAGCAAGTAAAGCACTTGAAAACCCATGTTTACTACTTTCTACTACTTGAATGCAAATAACCTAAAAATCACTTAAATTATGGAAACATAAGGGACAAAAAATACCATTTGAAAATTGTGATTTATAGTCATTTTGTGCAATTGTGCAAATGCAAAGCAAGTATGTCTTTTTTGCATGTGCAATTTTACAATACCCAACATTTTTAGAAATGACAGCTAAACAAACATGTTTCTTCCTGCTAACTTTGGGAGTGAAATGACAGTAATCTACTCCTGAATTCCAAGTCGACATTCGGAGAGTGGGTGAAATTATTCACTACCTCAAGCACCTCACTGGATGTGAGTCAAAGGCTGTAAATCCTTCAGAGGCAGTGAAACTGATTGCACCTGGAAGTAGCGTATAAAATCTAAGAGTAAAGTTCATTAAACAATCAATCCCTGGAGACGTGTGTTGTCTGTGACCTTTGAGAAAGCTCCGACGAGCCTTCAGAACTACCCTTCGGATTGTCTTGATGGAAAAGGATGGACAGGCTCTCTTATCTATAGGCTGCTACTTATTAAACTAATCCACTTTGAGATGAGGCATTACTCCGGCTGTAAACAAAAGGCTATTAGGGGACAAATCTGACAGCTTGGAAGAGGTGGCCTCAACACAAGGTGAGAACAACGCTGATAGGGCTCCAAATAAAATCGCACTTTAATGAGACAAGGAATGGAGTAAACAGGTAGGAGGCACGGCAATCCACGCAGCCTCCCCTCTCAAAGGTGCATAAATTGTTCATGGGATGCAACAGCTTCCTGATGAAAAATGCAGTGGAAGTCTTCAATGCAGACGAGCACAGATGCACGCGCATCTGTATCCATACATACGATTTGCGCCCTGCGCTGTGCAAGTAGGAATGCACGCATGCATAAATCTGTCATGCATTAAGCTGGTTGTGCTGCAGTGCAGCCAGGATGCCTTTACTCATGTTCCTATTTAATTAGCATAAGCTGAGGAGTGATAACAAGCCGATTGAAGGGGATGGGCCGACAACACAGGCATTAGCGCGATGATCGGGACCGAGCAACTCTGAGACAGAAAGAAGACAATGAGAAAGGGGGAAAAGCCCCGGCAGCTTTCATCTATGTTAGTGGCTATTAAAGAAAGGGGGGGGCAGAGAAAAAAAGAAGAATCTGGAGGGGAAAGAAATGACGGATGATGAGGCGAGGGCGACACAGGGAGGAGGATGAAGAAAGCAACTGTAACTAGCAAAGAAACTAATGCTATGGGCGATTATGCAGGTTTTAACCAGAAATCTGTCTGGGGGATAAACACAGGGATTTTGGATCATCAGAGCTTATTGTGTTTTCATTAATTAATTCAAACAACAGCGTCTATTGATGCTGCAGCTTTGTGTGCGCGAGTGTGTATGGGCGTGTGTGTCGCTTCAGCTCCCAGTGGTCTCGGCAGACAGCAAATGCAGTTCGGGATGTGGGTCCAGGGCAACCCAGTAGAATCAAATGGAGGACAAATGGAGTACTGAACAAACCAAACGGCAGCTTCACTGGCAGGGAGAGCAGGCGGCTTCCAGTGGCAAGATTGGCAACAACTTGTGTGTGTTTTTTTTGTGTGTGTCTGTGGCTTTTATGTCTCTGCCCATGCATCAGACTTGGGAAAAGACCAAACCAGAAAAAGGGAGAACCGCGTGTTGACACCTGTCTGGTAAAAGTGTGTGGTACTGCGCTTTGGATCAGCCTCAGAACAATGACACCAAAAAGTGGGAGAACGGGGAACAAAGGGTACATGTGTTATGTAAGAAGACAAGTCAGATGCTGGTGAGACACTGAGGCGGGTGGGATGGGTGGGTGGGGGGGGGGGGGGTGTAAAGCGAGGGAAGAGGGAATGCAGGGGATGAGAGGACACTGGCTGTGAGGGGCGAGCAGCACTGCAGAACCGGCTGTGGTTCCAGTGCTGCTCTCTGGATGGCTATCAGGGAATGGCAACAGCCATTGCTGTGGAACCCAGACACAAGCGAGACAAGACTGTGTGTGTGTCCATACAGTACATTTAGGAGCACTCCATGTGTGCGATGGTGTGTTTGTGTGGGGTGCTTGCTTAACGTGCAGGGGGGGTTGTGCTTGTCAGAGCTAGAAGTGGTGATTTGATAGGTGCAGCTGCAGCCAGCATGTCCCCTGCATTTCAATGAGCTGTGCACTCCGTCTCTTCGCTGCCCTCCAACTAAGTCTCACCATCTCTCTCTCTCTCTCTCTTTCTCTCTCTCTTAAACGCTCGTCCTCCTCTCATATACTCACCACCCTTCTGCTAATTTAGCAGTTTCTCCTCCGTCTTTCCCAGCCCTATATGAGCTTTTTCCTCGAGAATCCTGCTTATTCAGAGCTATCTCACACTGCTCTCGTCCTATCAGTTTATCTCTGACCCTCCTCTCTCCCCAGCCAATCTTCTTCTCCTCTTTCAAAACTAGCATAACTTCCCTCCCCCGTCTAACTTTTTCTTTGAGCTTTAACTTTCTCACACCCGACTCCTCATCTCTGTCAGCCGCCGTTATCTCTGACCTCTCCGTCACCCTCGCCTGTGTTTATGCAGGATGGTGACAAGAAGGCAGAGTGAAGAGGTGAAGAGGGAGGAGGATGCTGCAAATGTTTGTCCTTGGTGTAACTTGCCACACTCGATAAGTGGGACAGATCATCGGGGCATGCCAAAGCACGAGTTCAGTTCTAAGGGGAAAAGCTCCGCCGAAAACTCGAGTAAAACACGTTTACGCTTCAGTTTTTTAATGGAGTTTCATGTGTTAGGTAACAAATACATCACTTTGATATGAGCAGATGAATATGTCTCACAACCATGTGCTCTGTGAGCCTGCAGGTGGCTGAATGAAGATAAAAGCTACTTTCCAACACATTAAATTAAACTTTTAGTGTTTTTTTGACTCTCGCTTGGTGTCCAAGATGCTTAGTTCAGACTTTTATTATTAGCCTGAATGTGACTCCTGTTCCCTTTCATTGCCCTTTGATATTTGTTTGTATCTCTCTGGGTTTTTTTTACCTCATGCTGAGAGCATTTCCATATTTTCCCTGTTTCGCACTTTAATTTCATGCGTATATCAAACTTCTTCTCCTCTTCCCCATCTACCCTAAAACCATCCAAACAACAGAATGAGAAACACAGCGTTATAAAAGAAGGAAAAAAAGCTGGAGTGAAAGATGTATCCTTTACAGTATTGTGGAGCAGAAAGAAACAAGTGGGACCTCTGGATGCACCCAGTCTCTCGCCGAGAGGAGAATGTTGCACGCAGCATGCAGCAATATGATGATGATGATGATGATGATGTGGTGTGTTGGGAGCGGTGCACCCCTGGAATCCTCTGGGAGGGTGAAATCCCTACATGTAGAGAGCGCCAGAGCAGCCACAGCGTGTCTCATGGGAGCCGCGTATCAACCACAAGGATGGAACGCGGTACCAAAGTGAAATGTGGCGATACTGTGTGACTTCAGGCAAAACGAGGCCCCGTGGGAGCCAGCGATGAGGCAAAACTTAAACTGGTGCAGGAGTCTATAATTACAAAGCAACGATGCGGGCTCTCTGCAACCCTGCTGAGAAGGAACTCACAGGACCTTTCTCCACGGACGATGCGGTTCTCACCTGCATTTCGATGCATTCGTAAAACCGTTCGATTTGGCAGACCTTCTCGAAAATGAGCTCATGCTCCTCAAGAGAAATATAGTGTGAAAAATCTTCTGTATGATGTGTAAAGTACATTTTACACATCATACAGAGCCACGGGGCATGTATGCCTGCCTCCTGTTTACGCTCGTTCACATCAGTGCTGCTGTGCAGAGGCCCTTTTGAGTTTCTTGGTTGAACTGAAGAAAAATTGGTGATCCAAGGACATTGTTGTTAATACAGTGCTTATTACTTTTTGTAATTAAACCAAATGGGTGATGAAAAAGGGCACAAATACCTCAATTTGATTGAAACTCATTGCATATTGTAGGAATAATGTCCATTTCATGGTGCAGCGGGGACGTGCTTACCGTCACATGAAGGTGGAGGCCCCTCAAACTCCAAGTGAGTTCCAAGCCGACAAGTCAGGATGCTGTTTCCGCTCAGCTGGTAGCCTGGTAGACACCTGTAGCGCACTATATCACCTGAAACATCGAGACAAAGGTCACGTCAGAAGACGCTAATGAGACACCCCCCACACCCCCACCACACACACGCACAATAAATGACTGAGATTATTTCTATCTGTAAGGGAGAAGTTAAAAGGGTGAAGAAAAGGAGCACAGTTTATCCCTACTGGGGATAATATGGATGAAACACTATGTCAGTGTCACTACCTTTGTGTGTCTGAATAATAGGTCAGGAAGGTATGCAAATAAACAGATAAAGACAATTAATCTCCAGTGTCTTCTACAGGAAATTGGAGCACCCAGCCCAAACCCCAGAGGCTTTCTGATTGTTGTGTCGAAAGCATCCGTTCCTACAGCTGCCTCCAAACTAATTAGACGCTGTCGATTATGTTGCGTCTGTATTCACTGGCACTGACATATGGGATATGTAGTCAGTGAACTTGGAGCAGGGCGCTCCATCAAAGCCAGAAAGTGAAACGACAGTGAGATTAACTCGTATAAACGCCACAATTCAACAAGTCATGATGGGACCGGCTCCCGACACAATAGGCGACTGTGCCTGGATGATAGTGATTGCGTCTCTGAATGCATGTGTCTTTTTTGTGTGACAGCACTTCCACCTACCAATTTTAAATTCTTTGCTTGCCATCAGGATCGCTGCGTTTGGAATGATGGAGGGAGGCAGGCAGTGCTGCAGTCTGTAGGCTTTATGAGAGCATCAAAGAAAAAGAAGGAAGTCATTCAGGGTACTTGTGAGTCATCAGGTACGGATAATATATATATAAAAAAATCAAGTCAATCACTAAAAAGCAACAACAAGGGCATTTACTTACCTTGGTAGCTAATACGGAATAATCCGCCCTTCTCCGTGTTGCTGCGGAAGCGAATCAGCACTTGATTGGATGTGCTACTGGGAGGCTCGTTGGGCTCTCCATCAGTGAACACTCCCAGTTTCCTGGCAGTCTCTTGCGGACCATCCCTGTAAGGACAAAAATGTCAGAGATCAACAGCATCGACGGAAAAACAACCCACGAGACGAGCGGCTCTTCTTAAGAGCTCGTTTGCACCTTGAGGTTCTCTGACGCAAAACAGACTAAGCCACATGCCAGATTATTGTCAAGCCGCTTGCAGCGGTGGAGTTTAATCAAGCTGCTCTCACTTCATCAAACCAAGAGCAATTACTGGGGCCTGCTTTAGGTGATTAGGTTAAAATAAGGTAGAAATTACAGATAAGAGGTGGAATGACAGGTCTGGATTGCGCTGCGCCCGCTAACAGTCATCCAATGGGAGTGTCTCTGGAAGCTCTGGCCCTGCCTTGGCAGTCCCTTGGCGTGGGCATGGCCGATTAAGCCAGCTCCCAGATTCCTGCCACAACCATTCAGCTTAAAAACCATCTGTCTTTGGCTGTCAGACTGGGCATGGGAGATTACAAGCAGCTCTGGAAACGGCTGGCTGGGGACCGCAGCCTGACAGCACTCTAGCCAAGCCGCCATTACGGGGCCCATTTCCTTGGCTCAGTAGTTCAGTGGATAGATACACAGCGGTGGTAACTGGAAACGGGGGAACATGACAGTCCCCATCTTGGCTCGGCAGGAACTTGTTGGGAAAGATCAACTCAGCTGGGGGCCATTTTCGAAGGAGCAACGTGATAAAAAAAAGTGGACTTTTGAGCTCACTTGGGCCCCGTTGACTTCAACTCTTCATGGTCTGATCATTTCCACTAAAATTTGTAAAAGCAACCAAACCCATTAAAACATAGATACCCCCCTCCTCCCACCCCCCACCCCATCAATGCCACGTGGGCTTCTCCCGTGGCCGTGAAGGGGCCAGGTTGGCTGGCAGTCATATCTCCGGTCTCACTGAGAGCTGGGACCTTTGGAGGCAGTCGCAGAGAGAGGGGGGATCAACTGGGACTGGCAACCATCATGCGTGCAAAATCCTGTCGTTGCTGCTACATATGGCAGGTCCAGCCATGCATTATGGAAGTGATGAAAGGAGGCTCTTCCCCCTCGATACTCAGACAGGCAGATTGACAAATGCCGACCACAGAACCGTCCAGACACAAACATAAACACACACAAAGGGAACGCGTCTCTCCCTGGACAAAACGCTACTCTCCTTTTATGTCTCGCACACTGTTTATATGACCTACTTTTTCTGATTACACCGACAAAGATGATTGCACTTTTTTCTATGCTCGTCTCTGACTATAACGTAATTGAATGACATTCAGGCAACTGAAATGGGAACTGGGAGGTTTCTATGATTAGTCTTTTTCCGTTTGTGTGGTTAACCATCGATTGAAAATTTGGAAAACCAGGGCGGAGCTTGAGAAGAGTTTAACACCAAAACCTTCTTTCTTAGTGCAAATAAGTGAAGACGACAGAAACACGGAAACGGGCAAACATGATGAAGGAAAGATCAGCTGACTGGCTGAGTTTGGTCCCGTTCTGCGAGAGCCGTTTGGAAGCTACAGGCGTAACAAAAAAGTGCCACCTGGTGTCAAAGTAAACGTTCCAGTGTCACCCGAATCCCTCAACACAGACAATTCATCGAGACAGCCGTCGGAATCGGGGTAAAAACTCTCCCAGGGAAACTTATTTTCGAGATGAGAAGTCAGCAAGAGCTAAAAATACTTCCCACATTCCCGCCGTCTTTAAAGCTGTTATTACTTACCAGACGGTGATGAAGTCATGTGGCCCATGAACCTGCAGCAGAGTGAAGTTGAGCTTGATGCCAAAGCCAGGAGCCACAGTAATCAGCCAGGAGCAGTCAGCTGAGCTGGGGTACTCCTCTGGGTAACCCGGGGAGAAGATAGTCCCATTTTCTGATGTGATGTTTCCACCACAAGGCACTGAGTGAAAAGAGAGAGGAGGGAAACACATGAAGATCCCGTTCCATCGAGAGGCGGATTCCTTTTTATATCAGTCGATCAGTAATATAACAAGATATTTTTGCTCCAATGAGTTAAAAAAAAGAGGATTTTTCATCCCGGGCTTCTCCTCTTTTCCTTCTCAGTGACTCTTCCCTCTTTCCTTCACTTTCCGTCTATTACCCAGGCGCTTGTCTGAGCTAAAGATTAGCCAGCAAAGCCTGTTAGTAAGTGGGGACTTGGATGGAGTGTTTTGCTAAGATAAGGCCTCAACCCTTCCCCGCAGGGCCGAAAGAGACGAAATGCAGAGATGAGGCGCTGGGGTTAGTGTGGTCTGAGCCTTTGAGGTGTGTGTATGTGTGTGTGTGTATGCACAGTAATTGTATAAGGAATACATAGGCACGGCTGTGTAAACTTCTTGGGACACAATATGTTACGAGACCATGTCAATGCCACAGCTGTAAGACTGGAACCCTCCACATTCAAACAGGCCCAACAGGCCAAAGTTAGGAAAACGAGCGCAGGAGTGACACATGACGACTTAAACTTGTCAGTGCAGCCAGCTGAAAATCAAGAAAGAAGAAAAGGCCACCAGAAATTAAAGACAAACTGAATGGTTTTAGTTTTCATGCTCGTGCCTTCATGGGAACCTCAGAACCTCACTGTGGAGCAGGGAAAGCCCGCCAGAGGCGACAGTTGTGGCGCTGCAGGCTTCTCAAACTGCACACAAGTCATCTGGTCGAAGAGCAAACGATCGGATGTTCCTGTGTGCAAGCTGACGCCCGAGTCTGAATGTTTCACCCTTTCGTGTGTCTCTCAAGTAACGGGTGCATGTGCACACGTCTTTCAGCTGCTTCCCTGCTCCAGCGCCGTGCTTGAGCGTGCACCCCCACCACCCCCTCCCTCTGTTCTTGTCTCACCTGTTAAATGAGCTATCGATCAAATACATTGATTAAACCCAAGACACTCCATGGAGCTGCACCTCTGGCATTGACTGTCGAGCTACTTAAGCATTATATGTGAAAGAGTTTGTGTTTGCTTGGAGGGTTCGGGGAACCAGGAAAATAGAAGAGACCTTCGAAGATTTTCCTTCCCAAATTGACCCAAAAATGAGCAAGAAAGCCTGGCGGGTAGGCGGCTTTAATTTCTGACAAATATGAGCTATATATCCCTTTCAAATGCTGTATGTTGCAATAAAACTCAGTGATTCGATCTTTATTTGCACCGATAATGTGAAAAATGATCCGAATGCAGAATTTTGCATGTTGCACTGAAATATTCATTCGGTAGCACTCCGGATTCCGCGAAACAAAATGTCGAATCAGAAAAATATGGTAAAAAGACCTCAGAATGTTAATGGAGCTCTTTACTTTTTCCATAAGTGCATTTTGGGTTTTTTTTACAGAGACCATGAGACTGAAAAGTGTATTTATTCCTCTGAAAACATGTTCACATCCTCAGCTCGATAAAAACTAAGGAAAGGGGGAAAAGAGTTGATGAAGGAGGAGGAGAGGAGACAACAAAGGTCAAGTGCAGAGACGTTCGCACGGTGCGGTAATAATGCTGAGACAAGTAGCGCAGGCAAGGTAACAAAAATCAATGCACTTGTGTCTCTCATCTTGTAGAGGAAATCTATGCAAATACTGGAGTGACAAAGAGGCTGGAGAGCAGATTGCACTGCTCTGAGGTCAAGTGTAGTTGTTGAAGCATGATTTGGTAGCACACCACCATGGTTATGTATTAGCCTGAAAAGATGCGCAACGACGCTCGATACGTTAACTGTCTCAGTAAAAAGCAGCTCTGCATAGATTTTAACATCTGCATGTCAATAAAAAAAAGTGCACTTCCAAAAGTTTGTGTGGGACTGAAGCCGGTTTAGAGTCCGTGAGACGAAGGTCAGATGGATCGAACATGGTGGAGAAGCAGCAGCAGCAGCAGCAATGTAGCCTGTTCATATCACCCGCTCGCACCTGATTGCTGCATCAAAATCACCTAAAATTACAATGACATTTAATGATGCAACAGATGACCTTTAACTGGCTTCTGTGATTTCAAAGTACACAGCGAAAGTAAGTCTCAGACATAACAGCTGGGGGTGGGGCTTTTCTTTCAAATACTCCAAAATCTCGTGTGTTTATCTCTGAGCACATGAGATTTTGGTGGTAAAAGATCAGAGTATGCACACATTAAAACCTGGTGGATACTTGAGCTTGACGACTGCGAGCGATCAGAAAGGCCTGAATAGCGGAAAGCAGCAGTGACAGAGTAACCTCTGTCGGCTGTCCTCTGGGCCTTTGCACTCCGTTGCTCGTCCAGCCACCCCCCATTCATCTCCCCGCTCGCCCATTCAAAGTTCCAGTGTCACGGTCATCACCTCCCTCTGTAATTTTGCCTGCCTTATTGAATAATCGACAGCCGGGGCGTGAGAATGTGGGTCAAGGACGAAGTGAAAGAAGCAGCGTCCATTACTTTTCTTCTCACTTGGCCTCCGCTTTATTCACCCTTTATTTGTCTTCACTCCTCTTTAGCGCCATATTGATTTTCATTGAGAGACTACTTTGCTTTATTAATAGGGGATGATATTTCAGTTTAATTACATTATTCATAATAGACAATCATTATCTCCATGGCAGCTTTTTCCAATAATGCTGTAATACCTCGATGCATTCTTCCCAGGAAGTTATCAGGTTATTCATTTCACATCCATTAGGCAGCATCATGCCAGGATGCATTTCATTTCATGTGAAACGCAGGCATGTGGACAGATGAACGCAGTAGTCGGGTATCTGCACAGATTGTGAATCTCTCACCTTCACAGCGGGGGAAAGGGTGGTCCCAGTTGCGGGTGGTGCCGTGCTCGCAGGTGAGGATGGAGTGTCCCATCAGCTGGTAGCCAGGCAGACACTCGAAGGAGATGGACTGGCCAACATTGAAGCCGGCTCCGACCACCACTCCGTAGCGGAAGGGCTCTGGATCTGGACACTCCTGCAGCTCATAAGCTGAGGGGGGACGGACGGACGGAAAGAGAGACTCACGTGAACGATATGTGGCTGTCCTAATGCAGCCAATACGGCCAAACAAAGCCTGGCAGCCTCACAATGTCTCATTGTTTCGTTTCAAAATACAGATGCAAGCAGTTCACAAAAGCAGCACGGCGTTGCCTTCGCAGGGAAATGCTTTGCTTTCTGACAACAGTTCTGTGGTGCAAAATCCTCTATTTTTACTCTCCCTTATAATTCACTTAATCACGTGTTCGTTGTTCCTTGGGCTCAGCCTCCCACTCAACCTCCTCCGCCTCCACAGCCTTCTCAAACAGAAGTTTGGAAAGGAAAACAAAAAAAAGAGGAAAGAAAAGCAGGCGCAGCCAGCAGCCAGAGGCAGGTTTGACTGGTAGCAGCAGAGTGTGATGCAGCAGTCATGTAAAGTAGCATTGGTAAATATTTCTTACTTTCCCCCTCTTGGATACAAAACGAGGGCAGACAGTGAGCCTTGAAGAGCTGGGATATAAATATAACTAAAGGAATTGATTTCTATGGATCACAGCTTTCCTTTGTTGGCGATAACTCATGCAAATACTGCAAAAGGAGGGTATTTGCAAATATAATGCTTGATTTATATGCTAATGCACACATAATTATGTAAATACACAATGCTACCTTTCGATTTGCTGCCTCGCTTGTTGACTCACAAAACACAAACTTCGTGCGCCTGTTGCATTTGTAGACAAGGACAATTCATTGCTTGCAGCCATGCAGCTGTGCAGTGAAGCTTCTTATTATTGACACATGGTGAAGCAATCTGAAGTGATCAAGTTTGGGTCTTTTTTTTTATTTTCAAAGCCCAAAGATTTAGAGATCTGGGGAATTAGCAGGCTGCTGTGCTAATGACTTAACAAATTCAACCTCGCTCTGTACCATTAAGGCTTCAAATGAAATGAAAACACCAAAGCAAGGTCACAAGCGCACAAGTCAACTTGCAGAGACAGAGTAAATACTTGAGAGATGAAAGAAATTTCTGTATTTTACGAGATATTAATCAGCTCTCTGACTTACTTTTTTACACTGATTCCATAATTGTACCACTTCAGGCAAAAGGCTCTGATTATCTTTCTAATATATTAGCTCTGATGCGTATATTCAGTGTATTTCTGCTCAGCCACATCACAGTGACAGCAGAGATGATCTGAATCAGGCAAAAAGAGCCACCCGCACAGAAATAATTACCAGTTAGATCTCTGCCGAATAAAGTCACTCATAATACTCATCGTGGCATCATCACTCTGAAATTAGTGTCTTTTTGTTTTGGTGATTACGTTTATTAGCTATGGCATTTGATAACTACCGAAGTGCACTTCTCGTCAACAAAAGCCAGAGTTCCCTGATGCAGACTTACCCTGGTACTCAAACCGGAAACCTGGCTTGTTCTGTGAATGGTCGCTGTGAAAATATACAGTCGTCTCGTGGGAAGTCGTGAGCAGAGAAGAGGGAATATCTTGGCCGCTGAATCGACCAATGACGGCGCTTGTCTCGAGGGGTCCGTTGCGTATCTCGAGGAAATCGTGGTTGGCCTCGGTTGAGAAGTTGAGGAACTGTATGTGAGCTCCTGAAGATGAGTAAATGTTGGACAAAAAGTCAAACTCCTGCTGTTCGAGCAGAGAAAGAGGCTCCATTCAATATCAGACTGGTGGTCATAATATTCTGGCCAATAGGTGCATCTGTAGCTTCACATGTTTTCACCCCGAGGTGCATTCTTGTGTCTTGAAAGGTTCTTCAGTGAGAAAATGCCAGGTTGATGTGCTGTTCGAGTGTCTCGTGTTGCTCACCATAACCAACTGGCAGGTAGATTCTCCAGGTACAGTCGCTGTTGCTAGGGTAGTTGCCAGGGAAACCAGGACTGAGAATCATGCCCTCCATCTCTTCCCGGATTCCTCCACATTGAGCTGGCAGAGTGCAAACAGAGCAAACGGCGATTTTTCCCCCTCAATAACCCATTACAAACATGGTTCGAATCAATTCATCCGCTCTTCACATCACACTAAGCCTGCGATGGAGCCGCTGCACACTTGTACAAGGTATAAGAGTGCATGTGGAGCCTGGCTGAGGTCATAGCATCAGGGGAATCCCGTTCTGAAGCTGAGGCTTGAATGATTGACAGGTCTTTTTATGGCAGGTGAAGTGAAAAGGTTTTGTGCTTGAAAAAAGCCTCAAAGTCATTCTGAGGCACATTTTCTGTCCTGCACAAAAAAGTTCGAGCTTGATGAAGAGTCCAAATGAACTTCCTGCCTCAATGTTTGTTCAAATAAAGATTGAAATAATAATATGAAAATCGTAGTGAAATAAAATGAGCTGATAGCTGATCTTATCAAAAAGGTGAATCACTGACTCATCAGTGGTTTGAGTGTACAGAAAAAGCAACTTCTCAAACTGGGTACGTCATTGGACCAATCTATATATATATATTTGTGCAACACACATGACGTCAAGGTGCAGGAGACTGTATCTTTTGTGAGCCCTCGTCCTCCTTTCATGTTAAAGCATCGATGGATGAATGAATCTGTGTGAAATCCGAGCTGAAGACTCAAAGGAGCCAGAAAAGAGGCGGGATCAGGCGAAAAAAAGAGGTATAGATGTACAGAGTAGAAAAAAGGTGATGGGATCAAAAAGGATGATAAGAGTGAGAGATCCTGAGACCAGAATTAAAAAGATGAAAGGATGCTGCAACTAATGGTAAAGAATTAGCTGACTCAATGGAAAAAGACGGTCGTGCAAGTGGGGGAAAAGAGCAAACACGGCGAAGGAGATTAAGAAATAAATGAGACTAACGGTCCATACAAGTCAGAGGAGAGATGAACCGCGGAGGAAAAAAAACCTGGCTGCCGTGCCATTGTGTTTCTGCAAAGACTAAGTGAAGGGTTAAATGTTATTCTGTTGTAGCAGAAAAAAGCCCGAGGTAATCAGGAAACTGCTGATGCCTGTAAACACAATGAATCTTCCACCGACTTCAACCAATCATGGTGTGAGATGGAACTAATTAGGCAATAGTAGGTTGTTCCAATAAGTGCAACTCGTTTGTCACGGCGATCTCAGAGGCAGGAACACTTGAGCAAAAGAAAGACGACTCAAGTGCAGTTTCTTGCTGCGCGTATGTTCGCATTTCAAGGTAAAAATGCGGCATTCTTCAGTATTTTCCTCATTCTCAAATGGGGAAGGTCAACGGTAACTTTTTATAAAGGCAATGGCTGACTGGAAATCGTTTCGTTTAAAACCAACCATCTTTTACCTTGTTAGATGGAAGCTGCAGCTGTTATAATTGACTGCCATGACAATGACATCATATACTGTCTGTATCAGGAGAAACAGGTCAAAGAATCCCCAAATAAAGCCAGAGGAGGATGAGAGAGGACAGGACATGTGGGGACATCAAGTAAAGAAAAGAGGTATTTTTACCTATGCAGAGAGGAGGCGGGTAGTTCCACCGTCTGACAGTTCCTGGCATACAGGTGATGTGTGAGTTCCCCTGCAAGGCGCGGTGCGTCCATGCCCCGATGTGTGCGCACACAGACACAAAAGACGGACGGGCCACAAAGAAGAGCAAAGATGAATTAAGTTGTTTGGCTGACTGTCACTCATCTGTTGCTCCAATTATTTGAACCCGCTGCCGGTCTCCACATGAATTCATGCGGAGACTAAATGACTAAATCCATCTGATGTGACAGAGGACAACAGAGAAGCTGCATCGGAGGCAGATTAAGATGATCACACACAGAGAAATACACAAAGGGGAAGATTACACACAAGCCATTCTTGCTCTTTCAAAATAAGTGGCCGTTATCTGGAGTCCCGTTTTAACACTCTCATCCGAAGCCCTCAAAGAACCTTGATGGATCACAAAGAGTTGACCTTTCAGAAAATTAGTCTGTTTTCATCGTCGAACTTCAATATACAGAAGACGGATTAACTTTTAACGTAGCACTGCACACAAGCAAGACAGGAAAATGAGTATGCGTTCATGTGGTTTTCATGTTGTCAATGCTGAATCACAGTCGAATGACAGGGCCAGTATGAGCTGCAATGTGGCTCCAAAGGTTTGGGAAAAGAGCAACACTGACTTGTAAACATGAAGTAAACAGTGCTGCATTTAACAGACAGAAAACCAGTTAATGTGCGAGGAATATGCTCACATTGCTAGATCTCAAGAAAGCACAACAAAATGTGTTTGGTCAGCAACCAGAAATGTGAACTTCCACCTGACAGGAGATTGCGGAAAAATACAAATCTTAAATTGCATTGATTTTTTCGAGGAGTATTTCCATGTTTTTGAAGGGAACTTTCAGGCTGTAATGACCAAAGCAGATCGTTTGTGAACACACTCGAAATGTCAACAAGATAAAGTCTGTCTAGTGAAACTTCGTTTGTGCTCCCTGACATTTTGCTTTATCGAGTAGCGTAAGAATGTGATCATTGCTTGAGCGCAGACCTGTAGAAAGGAAACAGCTGCCAGCAGAGCAGTGAAAGACCAGTGTAGTTCCCGAGCTCTTCTTTCACCAAACATATGTGACAGTAGGGTGCGTTACCTGCAGTGTATATCCAGGCTCACAGTGGAAAGACACCACGTTATTCATCTGAAGACGCTCCCCCACCTTGATGCCGTTCATAGGAACAACAGGCTCGGGGCAGCTGGTCAGAGATACAGCTGGGAAAGAGGTTTGCGTTTTAATTTATGATGTTGGAAAATAATTGGAGGATAATTTGCTCGACCATCTTCAGAGGAAAAAAAAAAGGCTTCTTAAAGAACAAGATTCCTGTTCAATTTAAAATGCACTTCAAAAACAATTTCCTCGCTTACTTTTGTACTCCAGCCTGAACCCCGCAGCTGACACGCTAATATCCGAGAAGAAGTGGAGGTAGAGCTGGTTGGAGGTGCTGTTGAGCAGGGCTGGGACCGTTGTGCCTTGGGGGAAAGATTAAAGGTGGAGTTTAGCGAAGGAATCTCCTCGATAGGCCGCCCACAACAGACTCCATGAGCCACTGGCAAAAGACTGAAAAACTGCAGGTTGTGTGAGGGCGACTGCGTGAAGACACAGTGCAAAAGACAGGCAGTAGGAGGGTTTCCAGACCAGGGGCTGTTTTTTCATATGGCTCAGTTTCGTGGGACTGACATTTGTCTTTCACGTCTTCACTTCGGGGAATCTTTAACATTTACCTGTCGTGTCCCGAGCGCAAACACACACAGAAAAAAACATCCTTTGTTTCAGCACCCTCCCACGGTCCCTTCAAATCCGCACAGAAAACCCCCAAAAGCATCTGAGTTCAATGTAAAAACAAAAGATTTGGTGGGGAGAGAAACAGAAACCCAGAACTTTCCATGACTGTCCCAGCTGCTTCTGTGTCCTGTGACTTTAATTTAGTAAAGTTACAATGGAAACACAACCAAATGAATCGCCTATTTTTAGGTGCTGTCTGAGTTGACTGATGAAAACAATGTTGAGTTCCAAATCAAAGTTTCTGCACTGTGAGTGTTCAGAGTCATGCGTCGGTTTCTTGGCAGGTCAAAATGAATTGAACACCGCTTTTGCATCCAAGGTTGCACACGTCCACCCAAAGCGCTCACATGAAAATCTGATTTAGCAATACCTGAGAAGCTGCCAAGCATGGTGTCGGTGTTGTCGCCTCCATCGAAAACTTCCAGTGAGTCCCAGTTCTGTTCGGTGACAAAGCTGATTACCTGGATCTATGACAGGGCAGAGACAGAGAAGCACCGCTGATTAAAACTACAAAGGAACCGCCGAATAATACTGAGAAGAAAGGCAGGCGCTCGAAAGGCCTTTTTTTCCGTCTGGGTGCAGAAAGTCAGTGGCAGCGAATCTAAATTGAATTCAAATGTGATCAATGAGCTGAAGAAAACTAAAAAAAGATTCATAGGTGGGGGGCTTTTTACTGACTAACTCACCTCACCTCACAGGAAAGAAACTCAACAATATGCAGACGTTTCCTTAGTGCCTCAACGAAGGAAAATTAGTCCGAAAAGGGCCACAAACAGAAGCGTATTCAACAAAAAATATATCCTCTCTCTGTCTTTTTTCGAGGTTCTTTTGGAGTGCAGTGTTTGAGAGCGAGGATTTAGATTTAAAGGGAAATAACAACCCAGCTTGCAGAGGAGGGGGACTATTTTCACTGAAGCGCAGAAACACCACATCCTCCAAAATATCATTGGATAGCAGCTCAGATAATAGAGTGGTGTTGTATTCTGATCAGACAACAATAAAGCTATTCACTGCCACAACCGAGTATTCCAGAATTGCTCGGCAGCATCTCTGAGACATTTCTCTGAAATAGACTTTGACTGAAATCTATTCAATCATGCAGCCTTCTATGGGTCGTCCTTCATCCCCCCCCCCCCCCCACTCTCTCTCTCGCCGCGCCTCCCTCCCTGTTCCCGCTCGTGTTCATTCCTCTGCCCTCTTCTCTGCCTCTGATGGTTATAGATCGGATATGAGCCAATTAAAGGGGCTGTAGGGGCTGTGGTGCACTGGGCTCCCGGGGAGACGAGGCAGATCACAGATTGATCTTTCATTAGTGGGCCGCTGCAAATGTGCCAGCGAGGCACCTCGCTCCTTTAAGTTCTCTTCTAGATCGTGACACTCCAATCTAATGTGTTTCTGGTCGCTGGTACAGAGCTGCGAGCTGGAGGGAGGGGGGGGGGGGGGGGCAAGATGACGGGGTGGAAAACACGGAGGAGAACCGATGAGGGTGATTCTGCAACAGAGAGTTCAGAGACACAGCAGGAACATTTCTATAGTGGACACTTTGCATTTTGGGAACATCGCTGGTGAGCCTGCAGCGACGTGGGGACGTGTCTGTGCTCGTCGAAGCGCTCTAAACTCTGCTGCTGATCTTGTTCCCCATTACAAATATATACAGGGGAGCATTATGCTTCTTTGCTCTGTGGAGGAGCAACATACAATCGGCCTCGTGTTCATATTTCAAGCCTCTTCCGCCGGCGAGCTTTTCCAATGTTGGAGTGACGAGCAGCATGTTAAGTGTGCCTGTGGGCCATCTTGTGTATTTGACCTGCAAGGACAGTCAGCTGAGGTGGGGGAGCTAATAGCTGAGGGACGCCACTGAGGTCATTAACCACGGAGGCTGGAGCATAAGCCTAAAAACTTTCTGTCAGGCACATCCGCTGGGACCTCGCCAAGGTTCAGCGGGGCTCCCAACACACAAGCATCTGAGAATACGAATATGCAGAAGGAATTTACTTCCAAGAAAGAAAGTAATTGAAAAGGCAATTATATACAAACTGATTTAGGGTTGTAAAGTCTTCAGTTTCTGCTATGGTGATCTGCCAAATTAAATTCAGAGCCTCTGTAAAGTCAACAGAAAATCACTTAGCTCCTCTCCTGTACCAAGTGGAGTGTAAACACTATACCTTGATATACTGCGAGCTAGCTCGGTTAATTAAACTGAAAACAGAGCGCCACACAGAGCTTATTGTCAAAACAAGAAGAGCTATAAACGCTACAGGCTGGGGATAAATAAGGCCTGCTCAATCCTTTTAGTGTCTCATCAGACAGCTTTGAAACCTGATTATGTCATATGTTTATGAAAAAGATCATTACAGCAGAGCCTCAAAGAGAGAAGATAAGAGTAATGACCAGAGTGAACAAGAAAAAAAAGGAAGTAAAGATGCAGATGTGCGGTAAACAGTCACGTGGATTGTGGTTTGCAAGCATTTGAAAAAGACTCCTCTCTTTTAATCCGTTCACACATGAAGGAGAACTTGGAAAGGCCAAAGAAAGGATATTGGAGTGATAATTTATGTTGCCTTCCTTCGACTGCGTTTAATTTCAATACTTGGAACATCAAAAGGCTCGAATCTTGCTCAGACCGTGAACTTTCATGGGTTCCTGAAGTTCTTCCTCTGGCTTCAATAACGAGGGAGAGCAGACTGAAGGCGGGTTGTTCCTTTGCTGAACCTGTGTCTGATTTGACATTTCTGACAAGCAGGAGTTGTGTTGAGGGGGGGGAGGCGGGAGGGGGGGGGGGACCAACCTGGATTCCTGATCCCTCAGGAACAGTGATCTTCCAAACACAGTTGAGGCTGTTGAGGTAAGGCTCGGGGAAGCCGGGAGATAAGATGGTGCCGGTTCGATGGGTCAGATTACCTCCACACGGAACTGCAGAGCAAAGTGGAAAAGTCGGGAGTGCTCGTTCATGTTCACGCTGTACAAAATGTACCGCAGATACAGATCGAATGCACAAAGATGGGAAGACTTCAGCTGATCTCCTCTGTAATCTTCTTTCAAACATACATCCTTGCAGCAGGGTGAACAAATGCACCAAAGAACTGAAACAAGTAAAACAGTTTCGAATAAAGTTAACAATCTATTTACTCGGTATGGCTTCGGCTCTGTTTATGTACAATGTGATTTTTTTTCCCCAACAGACAGTGAATAAGATGAGCCAGACAGACACATTAAACACTACTCAACTGGCTACGCAAGTACACATACAAACATCATACAAGACACTCCTCACACATTCTCTCCCGAGCTTGTTGTGTGTGGATCACAGCTGCTGACAGCATCGGAGCATCTGCTACAACTGTAGGCTCTGTGTAGGACAGCGATTCTTTGTGCATGTTGAGATCTCCATATGTCTGTCTGTCTGTCTGTCTGTGTGTGTCTGTGTATATTTGTGACCCTAAGCCATTTCAGCCACCTGCCTGCCGCATGGCTGAATCTCACTGTATCGCCACAGGCGACGGCTGACAGCCCACATCTGTGTCAAGACAAGAGTTTGACACTCAAAGCGTCAAGTGGAGGAGAGATAGAGGAAGGACGGAAAAGAGAGGGAGCGGCGAGAAACTAATGAAACCGGGAAGCAGATAACAGAATCCCCCCTCAGCCTCGGCGGGCTGTGTGTTCGGCGTGTGTGCGCGCGCTTCGCACCTATACAGCTGGGTATGGAGCTGTTCCACTGTGCCAGGGCGTTGGGGACCGTTAAACACTCGATTGCACTTGATCCCTCCAGCACATAGCCGGGGCTGCACTCGAAGCGGACCACGGCACCCACGGCAAAGTTGTTTCCCATACGGCGGCCATTGCGGGGCTCGGGGACCGAGCTGCACTGGGTGGCGCTGGTCCGTGGCACAGCTAGAGAGAGGGAAAAGGAGAGGGTGCGCTAAACTGCGACAAGAATCTCAACTCAGAAACACTCCGACCGTTTTGTTTGTGTACGTCTCTGTTTACTTCATGTTGATATCGTCTTATTTAAATGTTCCTCGTTCCCATCTTTCTATGCAGAGTCCCTGACCTCCAAAAGTTTTAATGAATACATAGAAATTAACTTACTCATGTTGTTTCCCCCAAGGAGAATCGCACCACTTGATCAGCCCAGTAATTTTTGATTAAAGACTATCTCTGGGACTCTGTGTGATCACACCGCCTCGAAGACGTGAGACTGTTAAGCTGTCTTTTGCCTTGGCAGTCCTTCAGGTAACTTGCAACAAAAAGCAAAATGATTTATTCAGTAAACTTCCTCCAGAGCTGTGATCGCCTCTGGATATCTGCGGTAAATGTCATTTCTCTCACGGTGTATTGTTTAAGGAAAAAAATCACGATTCATAGGAAGCGTCCCTCTTAGGGACCAGGAGAAGAGGACAGCTTAAACGCAACCTTTTCATGAGAGCGCAGACTTGCGAGCGGCGGAACAGTGGCTGAGGGTGAATCCTTGTAAAATCACTCGGCACGTCATCTATTATGGAGGGGTGCTGGGGCTGTTTGAAAGCAGGCAGCAGCCTTTCCTGTGGATACGTGTGTGTGCGCTTCACACTCACCCTGGTAGACCAGATGGAATCCTCGGGAGCTGGATTGGCCTTTGGAGGTAAATCGGATCAGGATTTGGTTGGAGGTTGCTAATGGCAAGGACTCGCCTGGAATGAAGGCAGTTAAAAGCACAGTTAGAGAAACACTTTGTGATGTTTGTGCGCTACAAATGCCTTGGGTTCCTTCCTGGGTGGGGACAGGCAGCTGTTTCGAGGTACCCAATTCTCGTCTAATCACCTACGGCGTTAACTAACGCTTTTCTTCTTTCTTTAATGCGAAACTATTTCGGGGACTCAATCTGTGTCCACAATGAACATAAAAAAATGCAAGTGCTGGTAAATGTGCGATTGCTGACTGACAAAGGGCAAACTGCAGGTTTGTGAGGATGGATATTTTCAGAAGTGCTGTTCAGGGACTGCACTGCAGGAAAGTGCAAACAACAACAACAACAAGAAACCCAAACAAACACGTGACTCCGATGTGAGTAAGATACTGCTGTTTAGACAGAGTCCTGCTTGGCGATGTCATCATTTTGCAGCAGAATCTAATGCTCGCTTGTTAAGCTCACCACCATCTGTGATACACACACACACACACACACACACACACACACACACACACACTTGGTGCACACAAGTGCTTTTTAATTATTTAGATTCATCTATTAACACATGCTCATGCAGAACTATGTTTATCCTCAATACTTGTGGGATATCCAACTGTTTGCGTCAGGTATGATGTGATTACATGAGAGGTCTGACTGTTGTCTCTGATAGCCTCATGTTGTGGGTACAGCTGAACCTCTGATTGCAATCTGTGGAGACAGAGTGCTTTTCTGGGAGCTTCCAGACTGCTTTTCATCAGCATATGAGACGTTTTTTCTCCCCCTGCCAGTTCTGAAGTATTCACAACCTCAGGTTAATTTTTGTGCCCTTTTTCCAATGCCGTTATTTCAACTCTCATTTCAAATTGTAGCTCACAATTGTCTCCCAATTAGGGAATCCTTGTTGAAGATTCTGCAGCTGGTTTAAATGAATGCAGCAGGATTTTTTCCCTAATTCTGCAGAAGCAGCTGCGGGGACCTTTTTAGACTGCTGTAAAAGGCTCTAAACCATCACAGTCCTTCCTAAACTCAGGGAGTCTTGACAGGATCCTGTTAGTGGACCCTCAGGTCTACTGATAAAGACTCAGAGTC
>JASSRZ010000054.1:6153699-6174051 GCA_032164315.1 Malacoctenus gilli | reverse complement strand
GAATTGATGCAACTCGCACAGTCCTCAGCTATCCTCATCAGCTCATTCTGTGATTACACAAACGGACAACCCCCATGGTATATCCGCTGCGGTGGAACATTTGTTGACTGACACGGAACATGATACAAAGTGTGAGCATCTCTGTCTCTGCCTCTGTCTTTTTCTCAGTGTGCTGCTGACTGGCTCTCTGCAGTGAGTCTCATTACTCTGTGTCTGCTTGCTGTCACACTGTAGTGGGAGGCAGACGTGCTTAACCCCAGAGGCAACATCTGTGTGTGTCTCTGTCTGCGAGTGCGTTTGCGAGACTATCCTGTACTCGCAGGATTTCTCCGCTCATTCCAGCGGGAGGATATCAGCACCTTTAAATGCGCCGCGTCCAATGGCATGGGTTCCTCTAACGTGTCGTCACCACGGTTGCTTGGTGTCCCACTGCCGGGTCCCCAAAGGCCTGCTGGGTAGTTTATTAAAAGGAAGCTCTTGCCGAGTGCTGTCATGGTGACAGTGTCTCATAATTTCCAGTGCAGGTATTCAGGCACATGGATCAAGCGTGTCAGCGTGTCACTTATCAAGCCTCTGGCTTCTCTCCAGCTCGTAAACTACTTTGCCCTTAAAATGCTGTCCTCCGCCTGCATCTGGGAGACTCACAAGGACAGATTTGTCTTTGGCTGAATGTGTGCGGTCAGTTGCAGAGGAGGTTGTTGATTCGGTGACGGCAGTTGTGTGGAGCAAGGTCAAAGTGTAATGCTCCAGCTGTTCCATGACGACTGCAACAGGTTTCGGGTGAGAAGCATTAACCCCGGGAGCGAGACAGGAAGTGAATTTTACATTTTATGAATACATGTGCAGCATGTCAGCTGTAAAAATAAAGTAGCAAACGCACATTAGCAATAAAAGTGGTCAAACCTTAATAGACTCCGAGGTCACTCTTAAAAAGATGGTCACAAGAGTGACAATTACTTTTTCTTTTAGCGGGCACTCATATCAGTTGGAAAATTAGCATTTAGATAAGTTTCCTAGATTTGTGGATTGTGTAATAATGTCCTCCCTGCCAGCATGCTGTCTCCTTTTCTTTTCTAATTCTCACCTTTGATCGTTCATTCCCTCTCCTCTGCCTGACCACTCATTTTAGCCAGTTTGTCCCCACCACCTTCAATAATTCACAATCATCGCCGTTTCCTTTCAGGGCGAGTGATTTGCCTCACTCGATGCGACAATAACAAATAAAACACCGCGGCATGTTTCCTGAGAGGAGCTTAATGTGATGCGTTCCTCCAAGGTCACCAGCCTCACAGCAAACTGCATCATTTGTTGACAACTGGGGTTGACCACGTATGCCAAATAACATCCTGCCAGGAGGGAAAATGCTCATTACCTGACAATGATTTTACAGTACGAGATGACAGTAATTTAGACAGAATGGGTCATTTCCTTGATTTACAAGCTTGCCAACACGCTCGTCGGGGGGGATTTGGGATAAAAACAATGTCGGCTTTGTCCAACACGCAATGGGCAAATCTCAAAGGCAGAGATTAGGACCATGGAACAAGATTTCCCAAAGTATCACAATGTGATGCACTCTAACTGATTTGAAGGCCTCTCTGAATCTGTAAGGTAGTTGAGGGTAGGTACAAGGATCTGGTTTCTGCCTACATCACGCTCGTTATGCAGTAGTTCAGTGGCACTGTGTGGGCTAAAACTCTCTCTTCCCGTGCCAAAGTGTGTCAGCTCTGCTCTGCCATGCCTGGTTAGATAGCTCTGTGAACCTGCCGCCAGGAGTCCACAGTTAATATAGCGTCCTGTTTATTGAGCTGTAAACTGGATTTTCCCAGGCTGCCCTGGACACAAACCAAAGTAATCATTTTGCTTTTGTCAAGCCACGGGGCTAAGGCAGGCCGAGATGGAAGGCTGCCCTAAACTCGCACACCTTTCCATCCACCCCCACCCCCACCCCCCTTCCCTCCCTTCAAAGGTTGAACCTCGCCTACCCAAGCTGTTTCTCTCTCCTGAGCCTTCTCCCAAGCATTTATCGCATCTCCCGATCACCATGAAATGACTCAAATTGTACGACCTTCTCCTCAGGACACACCCTGACTCTGTGTGTTGCATTTCTGGTGAACGACTGCTCAAAATAACTCTCCCTTCCTCATCACTTATTATAAGACCGTGTACATTTACATGCAGATTGAAAAACTCGAATAATTGGCTTCGCTGCGCTGAGATTCATCTATCTATCTATAGTGCGGCTAGAACATGTGATTCCAGTGAAGCTACTGCTGCATGTGTCCACAGAGTGCGACTGGAACCAGACTCGGTATTCTCTGCATGCGCTGGTTTGTCTGACGCAGGCTCTCACCTAGAATTGGATGCTAGTGGTACAAGGATGCCGCAGTTGGGCTCAGTGTTAGAAATACTTGCATTGGTGCCAATTATTGTCTTAAACGTGGTCAGGTATCTGCGGGTGTCGCATATGTTTACATAAACATGTCAATTATTTTGCAAATACTCACCAGGAATTTTTTTGGGCCTGGCATTTGAACATCTCAACAATAACAACGATAAAACCATCCAGGCAGTTTGTGGCCATAGTTTCTGAGGTTATCTCAGACAATTACTGCATGCTGTGCCATGAAAAGAGGATCAGTGCACCAATTTTTGCAAGGGGTTCATCCAGCTGTTTCCGTGATTTGACACGTAGGGAGCTGAGAGTGTTGCATGAATAAACAGCTGCATGAAAAGTCGAGCGGGTGAATGTGGCAGCTTTCTTACAACACAGCGTGCACCCATATCTTGACTTTTGGTGAGAGCGTTTGTGTAATACTGATTCTTATGTACGCAGGTTTTCTGAAGCCTGTCGGCGGCTATGTTATCCCTGTGACTCTTTAGGTGTCTGTTGTCCTGATTGAATTGTGTTACAGCTCACTGAAGCCCACCTGCAGCCATGGCGGCCATGCCTGTGTCAGCAGTTTAACTGAAAGAGATGGGGCCAAAACAACCGTGCACTCAGTGTCCCTTACACACCTGAAGCAACACCTGGGTGGTCCAATCACCAAATCCCATCCCGAAAACTCTTGAACAGCTTCGCAAAACTTTGCATAAAAGCAGGCACGACAAAGGCTGCTTGTGTTGAAATACCTGTGTGAGCGCCAGACAGTGAACTGAGGACTCGAGAGTGTTGCGTTGCTCCGTCGTAAACCTCCACAATGTCATTCAGAGCCGTCTGGAAGAAGGCGAACTGACTGAAGACCACTAGAGAGGATAAAAAAAAAAAGACAACAACAAAAAAGTGACATCAAAGAGTGAAATTAGCTGAAATTAGTGACAGCATCAGTAACATGGAAAGTCCCAGAGTTCATTTGAAATGACTCTGAATATCCAGCAAAAGTACTGTGCAGTATCCACATTCAAAAGCGAACATTATCAACACCAATTTCAGTCAAAATGTCTTCTTTAAAGCAGGGTGGATAATACCAGCAGTTATGACAACAACTAAAAACTGATATTACAAGGGAGATCAGCAATCCTGTCTGGGCTTGATGGCTTGTCAGGAGATGAAAGGCTTGGCAATGACAGCCAATCTGTTGTACAATGTGCCGCTAAAGCTCCAGTATGGTGCTTTCATCCTTTCAAGCCAGCCTTTCTCCCACTATTGCCTGAACCCATTCAGCCCTTTCACATTCAATCTTTGTCGGGTTTGCTCATGGAAAATATTAGAGGTTAAAGAGAAGGGATAAGGAGACGCAGGGAGACAGGGAAAGGGCAGAGGGGACAAAGGACAAGTGCTCTCCATTAGGTGTGATGGCATGGCCTCATCATCTGAGTTACACTTGCTCAACATGACTCAGCGTCTGTGCCCTCCCACTCAACTCCGAGCCTTCTCCTTGTTTGGACGCACGCCTCTGACTTCCAAAGAGACCAGTGGCTGCAGCGACCCTCCATCCTACCGCACACCACCAGGACTCGGCCATCAGTCTAATGAGAAGCGGCAAAGTGGAGGCAAGAGCATTCGTGGCCTCGCACCGCAACGTGAGCTGCCTTAGGCGCCGTTGTCATTTTCCAGGGAAATGCTAATGTAGCCTCTAATTATTTCAATTTCCTCTCAAGCTTCGAGTCCATTGTGGGAAATTTCGCTGCCGACAGGGTTCAGCGGGGATTTGTGCCCTGTCATTTTGGAACATCGCTCGGGCCTCTGAATGGACACCACGACCTCAACGTTGGAAAAAAAAGGCTGCGGCGACGAAGCCCGAAGCCACACACACACACACACACACACGCATACGCACATGGCTGCTATAGAGTTTTGGTTTAATTTCACAAAGAAAGGACTTAAGCTTTCCCCCTGGAGAGACACACTGCTGATAATTCATTAGAAGAGCTGGAGGGAGGGAGGGGGAAATGAAACGGGAGATAGGAAGCAGACACAGACCAGGTCGTTTGAGACAAAGTGAGGCATTAAGTAAGTGAAACGTGTGCCGCTGAATTCCCGTGTCTGAGTCGTGTCACATTTTCTCGTTGTTTTGCCTTCTGAATAATTTGCTGCTCCTACAGCATCAGATCACATATTGGAAGCAAACTGCGACCTTTAAGATGGAAATGCCAAAAAGTAAGTGAAACTCTGGGAACTCTGAATGTGCCAGACACCAATTACTTCTCCGTGTGTGTGTGTGTGTGTGTGTGTGTACGTACGAGGGAATATTGGATGTCCTGGTTTGTAAGATGGAGATTAAATTGCTCTTCCAAAGTAATGTGAAAATATGTATATAGTGGACCGACTGATATGAGGACTATCAATCACTGCATGATTTTTACTCTGTGTGGCGAAAAAAGGATGAAAAAAGCATGCAGCGAGCCTCTGATGAACGGCTAAAGCACTTTGTTTTCAAAAAGTCGGTCGCTATGAGAGCAGTTAGAGCAATTTACTACTTAATTTCTGACCAAAAAGCACAAAAAATAAATACTCAGTTTTAAAGAAACACTTTTGAGAACAGAACAATGGGTCGTAATGATGCCATTCTTCCTTTGGAGATTAGTTTTTTAAATGCATCTCTAAAATTTGAGGTGGTTAAAGTACACGGCCCTCCTTTTTTCTTACCATAATCTTTGGGTACAACGACAGAGTACAAACAGGTCCGTGCGCTGCTGTAGTTGCCAGGGTATCCAGGGGACAAGACCACTCCCTCGAGCCCGGAGTACTGTCCCCCACACGGCGCTGCGGAGAGAGATGGAGACGAGACATGAAGGGACATTTGTTGAAAGGACAGGACGGACAGAAAGGCTAAAAGGTACCGCAAATAGTGAGAGACTTCACTCGTCCCTCCACTTCTTGCTTTTCCACCCTCTCCGTTCTTCTCCCCTAAATTACTTTTCTTGTCTGATTGGGCTTTGGGTGGGAGATGGTCCCGCTGTTTGCCACAGTGAAATTGCAATGTTTTCCAGGTGTCTGTCCGGGTTAACCTGGTCGCTGTGAGGCCTGAACCCCCCCCCCCCCCCGCCCCACGGCTAAAACCTCTGGAAACCAGCGCCTGTGTCTTTTTGAAGAGCCGCGCATGTGAATGTGTGTTATGCAAGTGTGAAAAGGTGTGTGGTATGCGCATGTCTTCCACCTGACAGTGAAGCGAGGAGTCCTGCTGTGGGAGCCAGGCTCTGTGGAGTCGGGGATCTTTTACCAGCTTTGCAGGGGGATACGCACAGCGTGTGCTAGTCGTGTCAAAGGAGTATCAGAGAAAAGTCGCAAAGGATGCTGCTTCTGCTGCGAATGTGAGGAGGAGATATGCAAACCGAGCAGCGCTCCCCAAACTGCAGATGAGCTTCAATCTATTCATAATTGCGGAACCTACACAGTTCTGCGTACAGGAGCTGCAGGACACGATTGTGTGTAAAAGCTACATAATCAGATGTGTGTGTTTGCACGTGATGAATCTATAAGCGCTGATGCGGGTTTGTGTTCCTGACAACCGACTCCAGATGTCAGTGTTTACCAATGCAGATGGGTTTGGGCTTGTTCCAGCTCGGCTTGCCGTCTCCCCCCATGATGCAAGTGAGCGTCGGGTCCCCCTCCAGTGTGTAGCCACTGTCGCAGTGGTAGGTGACAGTGGAGCCCAGCTTGAGATCGGTGCCCACCCGCGTCCCGTTGCGCAGCAAGCCAGGCTCGAAGCAAGATTCCCGGGGGTTCTCTGTGGAGAGAGGTAACACGGTGGAAAATCAGTGACAGAAGGCGGCACGTGACGCTATTCAATAAGAGGATTTCTGCATCCTGCAGCAGCGGTGATTCTGGAACCGAGATTGTTTTTCTGCCGGGGGTTGGCTGATACACTTTGATTTCTAACTTTCTTTCTCCGTGGCTGCGTTTACTCTTTCCCCCTCGCATCCTGCAACTCGGTGCTTTCCCTCTCTCGGTAAATATATCTCACTGACTGCCACTTTTCTCTCCAGCCCTTGACGGTGGCCTCTCATCTGTGGCTGCTGGGGTATGTATAGCTGGGGAGACAGACAGGCAGCTGATTGAGAGTGGCGTGGCTCTGGCTCAAGGTCTGCTGACTGCACACAACCGCTTCTCAAACAACGCTTCACTGTGCAGTCAACTAGAGAAGACAATGCACATACGCAAGCTTTCTTTGTGAAGCGCATGCACACACACACACACACACACACACACACACACACACACACACACACACACACACACACACGCGCGCGCGCGCGCGCGCACCAAACACCCTGCCAGAGCTCACTCACCAACACTCTGCATCCAGCCACATATCAATCACCACTCCTCAGGTCGTAAGAAAGATGTCTCGCTCAATTTACCCTCACACTGTTCTCGGGCGGAAAATGTGCACGCGAGAGCGGGGCCTGTCAATTTGGCACACTTCACACCCTCGCCGCTAAAATAAACATAGGAAAAATGCCCGAAACAATTAAGCTCAATCTTAAACACAGTCCACTCTGCCCCTGTGGCAAACTTCAATATTTGATGACTTCACGTACCAACAGGAAGGCGAGTCGGATGTTTTCTCTTGTCGGGAAAATCTCAACGATTAATTCAGAGCCTGATCAAAAGCACGCCGCAAAAAAAACCACGGGAGCGTGAACGGGCTCAACAAAAGCGAGTGAACCTCAAATACGAAGCGTCTTTATTAACACTCAGACTGTAGACGAGTTTTCTGCAGAGGCTCATTGGGATGCCATCAAGAAAAATAGGCCTCGCTTCATTCACACTTCGGAGGTATTAACCAAAGCCATATTATAATGTGACTGGGAGGTGACACAGAAAAGGTCCCTTGAAGTTCACGTTGCTTTTATGCGTTCGCTTGGCATCTAACTTTACTGAGAACAACCAATACAATGAAAAGTGAGTGTCGGATTTTGCAGCGCGACCTGCAAATTCTCTCTGCACCTTTTTTAACATTTGCGATCACAAAGCTCGCATTTATTGTTGGGGAGATTAAAACAGCTGCGTGATAAGCCTGCTTTGGCTGATGAAACCACGGGGCGTTCAAAGCCCAACAGGAGCACACAGGTTGGACTGCACGTTGTGCTGCCTGTCAGTCAGGACACCTGTTTGCGGCAAGCTGCAGCCCTTTCATGAGCTGACTCTTCCCTCGCTGCCTTCCCAATTAAAGCGGCGCACCTGAAGAGTGTGGGCGTGATTAATGGCGGCGACATTAGGCGAGCGGCGGCCCTGGACACAAGCTTGTTGGGAGAAGGTCGGCTGTCGCAGCGAGGATGACCGATTTAACAGCGCTCGCTCCAGGATGTTTGTAGGTGTGAAAGGAAATGTAAGGAAGGCATCATCTGTTTGTGAGCGCACACAAAGGACTACAGGTGATGTGATGTGAAGTGAAAATGAGCCCAGGACTCGGTGAAGGTATCGGATTAGACAGCCGCGAGTGTGAAGCTGCTTGTATGTGCGCGTGTTTTTCGCGTATGAATGTCCTTGTCTGTGTCTCTGTGTGTTATTCAGATGTGGCTCAGCCATGAGAAGTTTTTAGCCCCTATATTTCCCCAGAGAGCCCAATCAAACACGGCCACAAGAAGAGAAAGACATAAAAACTGCTCGGTAAAAAGGGCTGACAGCACCTCGGGCAGATCTTGTAATGCAATTTTCAGTGGCGAGCTGACCAAATACTTGCTGGGCCAACTCGTCAGCTCGCCTCTTCCTCACCAAACGGGGCGAAAGCCACAGCCAAAGCTGCTTCAGTGCCATGTTGTTTGTCTGAAACTGAGGAGGTAATTTATGTATTATTTGGTTATGGTTCATTAGTGTGGAGAATTGGAAGTGGGGTGAGGGAGTTTTTCGGCGCCACACACTGGGTCCATCTGCTCTACCAGATTGGCCATACAATATCACACACTGTATCACACACTGCAGCACACATCACTAGGACTGAGTTAAGGGGTAGTCTCCGAAACAGCGTCTCTCCCCCCGAAATGCTGTCTTCCACTCGGCTTGTGTACATTTTGCATTAGAAGGCGGCTCGGCCCCACCTGAACGTTCGCCAAGAAGCAGCGAGCTCCCAGTCGATCTGGAATTGGTTAAATGTCTGATACCTTTAACAGCTCTAATTGAGGCTCGGAGATTTAGAAAGATTTAATACGGCTCTCTCGAGCAAATCCCGAACAAAGACGCCCCATTAAATTGAGAGCTTGTTGAGTCTCCGTCTATTTGTTCGAGGGCTTTAACATACAGGTGCCGAGGTGCTTCCCTGCGAGGCTGAAACCTTAGAGTACCAAACACGGATATGCTGTTCCTGTCTTCAAACAATTTGGCCTTCTTTCAAGGGCGCCTGTGATCACTGTGCACCATGTGCGCGGCACAGAGTGTCTCATGTGAGCAAACGAAATTTGGGTCCCCAAAAACAATTTGCCGCGGTCAGCCAAGCTGAGACACGAGACAACAGAACGCTGTTTGCTCCATTTTATCAGACGCCTTTTGTGCAGCTGGACTGATCAAAAAGAGCTTAAGCGTGCATGCTGTCAGCTTTTTCTTCATTTTCATGATTCTCTGTGTTAGCAGGCTACAAGGGGAGGTGCACACTGATAACGACAACCTGGCACACCACGATGATGATGGTGGTGGTGGTGGTCAGGATGCTGCAGCATAGACGCCCCTTTCTCTCACTCAGGCATTTTTCACACCACTAATCTGGCTCGCTTTGGACTAGACACAAGAGAACGTTAAAGAGAAACAATCTGCGGGGTCGATAAGCAGCAGAGGATAAATCTATTCTCACCCTGCCAGAGGAAGAATTTTAAAGCACCAATTGTTGAGGGAATAAAGTCGCAACTTATCGAAAAAGGGGTATTTTGTTCAGAATCATAAGATGCGACTGACTGGAACCTAAACGAAACTAAAAGACCTCCGGAGACTGAATTCAAAAGTTTTCAGCAGCTCCACCGAATGTGCATACCTGTGTACTGCAGCACAAATCCATTGCTGCTGAGGGAGGCATCGCTGCGGAAAGCCAAAAACAGCGTGTTGGAGCTGCTCTCGATGCGTTCAGGGACATCCGTGCCATAAAAACTACCCAGCAAGGGGCTGAGGGAGTCTGGGCCGTCATAGATGTGAAGGAAGTCGTAACTGGGCTCCAAGCTGAACCTGGTCACACAGACATCGACATCCAAAACAATCAGGGAAAATGCCGCAAACACAAGCGAGCACCGCGGGGATGCTTGTCACAGAGCAATGACCGAAAACATTTTGAGCTGAACAACTTACTGGTTGAAGCTCAGAGAGATGACGTAGTCCTGTGTGACTGTCACCGTCCAATCACACTCCCTCCCGTGAGGGTAAGGTTCAGGGTAGTCTGGAGACAGGATGAGCCCATTGGGACCTGTCAGGTTCCCGCCACATGGAGCTGTGATAAAACACAATCAGATTACAGAAGTATTTATTGGAGAACCATGCTGACATACTGATGGAATTCATATCATATTTCAATGTAGTAAAACGTCCAAAATGTTAAAAGTAAGCGTCTTCTTCAAACTAACTACACTGCTAAGTTATAAGTTTGAGGCACAGGCAGCGGGGGAGCAGCTAATTAACTGGATGACCATCACCTGAGGTCACAGATTTTAAAGTTGCCATGGTAACTGGGTCTCTTAATGGAACAGAGGTGCACGGTACGATAGAATTTGGCTCCGTGTATCCCTCCATGTGCAGCTAGATCTGTGCAAACTAAAACCACCCTGTTCAGTGTTGAGCGCGAGAATAATCGGCCCTATTTGATCTAATTTTCTAATTTTTAAACCCTTTTTTTCCTTAGTTATTTGGAATATGTGTCTGGATGACAGCATGCGATGGCTCAGCCACAGCATGCTGTTATGATGGAGCATTGGGGGGGTGTTGAGACACTTGTGGGTCAGTTATATGGCCGGGACCAATCAAAGAGTAAAAATAACTGTACTTTAATCTTTCAATTTACAACGGCAGCATGAGGGGCCCTTCATTAAGCCAATCAGAGCATTTGAAGTCAGGCACTTCTGTGTTTGTTCTGTTTGAAGCTCTTGAACTGTGCCGCATATGGACTTCAGTGATATTTCAATGTCGTGCCAACAGTTTGTTCTGAGGTGCGCAGACTTGCTTTTGGAACGTACTTTGTTTGCCTTTTTCAGTGCACACGACAGTCATCACACCGTCTCACATTAAACACAGTCGCAATTGCATGTTCGTGCTAATCAGCCCAATCCTGGAAAGTGCAAACACACCCTGAGATTAGTGAGAAGGAGCTAATGGCTGCTGATGCCAGCTTACCTCCTCCTCACCTGAAGGTGCCATAGAATTGTTTGAACCCTCACCCACAAATGAGCTCATTAGGCTAAGCCCTAATTAAATCATTGAAGCTAATAATGAGGTCTTAACTACTATTGTTAATTATTTCCCATTGTTTAGTTATTCAGCAGGCGATCACATACGTGTTTGAGAAAAATAAGCTCCATGCACAGAGTGCAGGTGATACTGAAAGGTCTGTGGTGCTATCGAAGAACTGGATAATCAGATCTCTCTGTCTGCTGCAGGAACTTCAGTAAATGTTCAGGGGACTGGGAATTTGGTTTGCCACTTAGGATTCACTTAAGGAGTAATCGAGTTAGGAGTCTGCATCATCCACCTGTTTGACAAAAGTCAGAGAAAGCCAGGCAGAAAAGCTACACAGGGGACTGTCAGCTCTAATTTTTAGACTTTCTCCCTTCTCTTTTTGCTGATTGCAATCAAAAATCTTCGAATCACTGAGGGTTCAGAGCAAAATTAAAAACCGAGACACGGGCCGACTAAACGGATTAACAAAAACTTCACAAACTCGACAAATCTGCACCTTTGTTGAGGGTTCAAAAAAAGCAGTCGCAAAAAATGCCCTGGGGGATGAGGGATTAGCAGCTGCTGTGGGAATCTGTGACGACACTTGGGTTAGTTTGAGAGCTAATCCGCGTAAGAGGGATGCTTAAAGCACGGCCGTCTACCTGTGCATGTGGGAGGGTCGGGCTGCCAGAAGTAGCGACCGTTGATCTCTGTGCAGGTGATCCTGTTGGCGCCCTGCAGAATGTAGCCGGGATCGCACTGGAACACGACATGGTCCCCTGGCTCCCTGCTGTCGCCGCCCCGAGTCCCATTAGTCGGCATGCCTGGGTCATTGCAGGAGGTCGCAGTAGACACTGAAAGAGCCAACGGAAGCTTAATCAGTGAAATGGCCAGAAAATGGACTGCAGTCAGCAGATGAAAGGGGAGTATTATTGCCATTGTTCACAATTAAACCAACGAATGCGGCATTTGCTCTCACTCAGTCCCCTTTCAACGACGCCATCAGCCTGTATTATGTGTGCTGCTCACCAGAGAACTGCAAAGCGAAGCCTTGCTTGCTGGTGAAGAAGTCGGTGGTGAACTGCAGACTGACGGTGTTGAAGGTGCTGTGGGCGTCCGGGGGCAGCGCCGAGCCACTCAGCTCCCTCAGCAGAACCCCCCCATCCTGCGGCCCGTCCCAGATCCGAAGCACATCGTGGACCTCTTCGGTGTGGAAAACCAGGAAATGCAGACTGCGGAAGAACAGTTGACAGAGGACACTCTGTCATCAACGGAACAATCTGTGGCCCAAATGAAAAGGAAGTATCTCGATATCAAGCGAGAGGTGTTTACATGAGAGACAAATCGAATCTATACAGGTTAAGGCAATTTGCAAAATGTACCGATGAGTCAAAATCTATAAGGAAATAAAGGGATTACATCAGCGCAGTATTAGAAAGAATCAATAAACGCGCGCGGTAATGATGCGATTAAAGGGGAAAATAAGAGCAAGTGAATAGACAAAAACCAGCGAAAGCTGACTGAAAAGGAGGAAAACAAATAACGTTTCGGAGTGAATCAGAGGCGCCGGATCCAGAGCATTCAATGGATGTTCCACAATGTCAGTCAAGCAGATACGTCTGCCACAGCATTTAATAGTTTCAGTCTAGACATCAGAAAGATGACGCTGTCAAAATATCTACCCTTCACTTTGGCTTAGACAGCTGTCAGCCAGCTGGTGGTCCAACGGATGCGAAACGCACTGTCGCTGTGAGTGTGTGTGTGTGCGCGTGTGTGTGTGTCAGTCTAAATGCAGTGGATTTATATTGATATATTGCTTGGAGTTTTGAGCATGAGTTTGTTTGTATTTTGGACAGGCTCAGCAGGACTAAAGGAATAGAATGCAGCCATGAAAGTAAACAAATGAGAAAGAGACGGAAATGTTGACGGTTGCTCCAAAAGAAGACAAATACTGTCTGTAGCATCCTTTTCCAAGCAGATCTTTAACGCTTACAAAAAAGATAATAACCGGGCTTGTTTTTGCCAACTTATTCAATTTGCCTGAGAACTCTTATCTCGGCCAAACTGCTGAATTGAATACCTTCAAAGCACCACAACAGACTGGGATGCTGTGGCACTTTGAGTCAAACTATTTTCAGCTGAACTTGACCACATGGGCTAAACATAAGAATCACAGATTAATCACTCTAAAGAACTAAAACTGGTAAACAAACACCGTCGAGATATTCGAAGGAGTTACTGAAGAGACAAAACATCAGTCTTATTGGGAAAAGAGAAAAATCTGTTTTTCACACTTTGAATTAATGACAAGGCATTTTGTGGACGGGATTGACAAACGATCCATAACAATTTGACAGTATTCATAAGTAGTTTGTAAATCTCCGTTTGTGTTTTCGTAATGCTGGAGAAGCTTTACGTTAGTCTGACAGTCATTAAGTCAAGCTCGTTTTGAAATTCGATGCAGTGCTTTGTACTCCTCTTGTTTGTGACTTTTCGTTGCTTGAAATAAATCCTATTTTGCACTTGGATTAATTAAAACAATTTATTAATGAAATAAGTGAAAATTAACTCTTGAAAAAGAACAGAACACAAACATACCTTGAATTAAGCAGGAAAATGCAGAATGTTTTTGGTTATGTTTTGGACTTCAGATGAGTCAAACCTATATGGCAAGTTTTTGTTTTTAGCAGTATAGGACATGATGTGTTTTGGTACGCCCCTCCATCCACACACACAGAGCCCTGAGCTATGGATGATGCAGAGGAGGAACAGCAACCCACTGGTATGTCGAGTTTAGCAACAAGTTCCCACCGATTCTGCATAATTGGTGTCAGACTCCGATCCCCATACTGTCTGATGTGTGTGCAGCAGCCAGAGGCTACTCACCAATGTGCCATGTATGTGTGTGTGTGTGGATACTGTACATAACCCACATGACAAGTCCTGTTGCAACGCTTGTGGGGAGAAGTGTGCATAAAACAAACAGATGAAGACAGGCGCGTCAGAGAGTGTATCCAAGTAAATGTAAACTGATCGTTATTTTTAGAGGGCATGCTGCATTACATGCACATACATGAACATTCACGCCTGGCAGACAGACGCAACCAGCGGAGTCTAGCGTACATACAGTTCAGTCATTAACCTGCTTACCTCTACGGAGCAGCACGTCACATTACCAACTTTTGATATCTGAACACTGGTATTCATGTTATTCCTACTCGTTGTACACTCCTCTTGCCAACATTCAGTGAGGCAGGAATGACATCCTGTGATATTCAGAACAGGAATGGCATATGTATGAGATGCTCGAGGAGTCAGAAGATGGAGCCGGTAAAGCTATCCATTACTCTCTGGACTGCACAGAGAATCAATTGCCACCGTGTGGCCGCCAAACTAAAATTAAAGGGTGCGCATGTTTTGTTTTCTTCTGTTGCAAAGGGAATCAAACACTGAAGTTTACAGTTTATTGTTGGGGGGGGGGCATTTCTGTTGGACCGACAGCAGCTGACAGACCAGCAAAGCGGATGTCAAACAAACAGGCAGTGCGCGCGTCTCATGAGCTACATCTGATACGTCTGTACTTATGCGAGAATCTGCATCCATTGACAGAGTCCTGATGATTTCAATGAGCGTAAAAGACTGTTGGGGGGATTTACATGAGCAACGGCAGGATGGAGCACCAGTGACGCGCCGGATCAATGCTCCCGCTGAAAGGCGTCATGTTCTAATGCAACCTTCAGGCCTGTCAGGCACCCAACGGCATCATGTTTCCTTTCCGGATTTATGTGGTAAAACAAAGATGGAGAAGTGGGTGGAAAGGAAGTAGTGCCTCTTCCAAAAAGCATAATGTAAGGAGGGAGAAAAAAAAACAACTCTGGCGAACGTTAATCACCGCGAGGCGGCTGGAAAAGGTGGATGATGGCAGCGGGATAAGAGTTTGATGGAGCGCCCAGGAAGCGCTGAGGGATGTAGGGATTGTGCCGTGCGGCTCGATGGATTGGATGGACGTGGGTTGCGTGTTAGGATAATTGGTTCCTTTTATGTAGCATCTAAATAGGCGCATCTCTCCTGGTTACTGTGAGAGTGACGGCAGCAGGGCGGGATAAAGAGATAGGGCCGAAGAAAAGCTGTTAAAAGGATAAGAGTGCTCTGGGAAGGTAACGGCGCAGGATGTTGATATTGGCATGTGAAAACACTCTTCTTTCCCTTCCTCTCACTCCGAGGTCTCAGTGGAACACAAGGACCGCACTTTTCATTTAACGGACCAGGCTGGTCTTATTTCCTTATGTCTTTCCACTGCGTTGTCCATGTGTGTAAAACTTCACACTTGTTAAATGCCTCACTGCGACAAAGTTGTTGTGTTCAGGGGAGGCAGACAGGCAAACGCTGGCGTCGCAGGGGAGACGGTCCATTCAGAGGCAGCTTCTCCACTTAACACAAATGCTTCAGGGGCCGAGGTGAAACTGGTTGGCGTGGGGGAGGGGCCAGAGAGATGAATAAACAACAGATTGATGGATGTGAAATTACTGTACGAGTCGCTGAGGAAAAGGAAATTTGGGTCTCTGCGTGCACTTAACGTTTTGTAGAATCATAGGAAACCATGTTTTGAAGTTTACAGCTGAGGGCTCTCTTTTACACTTGGTCCCCTCTTAACAAGATAAAATAGTTCAATCAAGTGTCAGAGGAATCGCCGCGAGCAGATGAGATGGAGAAGAGAAGGATGGAAGAGATTTCTCAGGTCTCTTTTGATTCTGCCTTAACTGTTTTGTATTCATATGAGAGAGATAGAGAGAGAAATAGAGAGCAGCGAGCACACTCATATGAATACAAAACAGTCGAGCTGCAATCACGAGTCCTGTGGGGAGTCTTCCGAGTAGGTGTATGTGTGCATGAAGATGATAAATAAGTAAGTATGTACGAGTGTGTATGGATGTGTGTGGTATGAGGGAGTGAGGGAGAAGACGGATGCACAGCCAACCGACTCCTGCCGCCGCCTCGCTCGCTTCAAACTAATTGTGCTACTTTGTTTAAACGCGGTGGCACCGTGAAGCAGTGGCCTCTGTGGGACCGTCCCAGTGGGAGCATCCATCAGGACTGAGAAACATACATATAATGGACTTTCAAGGACAGTGAACAAACCAGACACGGTGACCGAAGCTCCCGGGTTGTCTGGACACGTGTATCAAACAGCGTGTACTCATTTAGGGATAGCAATTATTCAACTGAAATTAAGTTTCCAGTCAGTCGGAAGCAGCGCGTATACTTCAAAATGAGATGGTCAAAGATTATTTTGAGATGAACGAGATGTCTGTTCCTCTCTGAGGTACCATGGAGGCTCGTTTCCAGCACTACTACCTCCGACAAACACGTTGTAGTCCTTCGAGTCTTGCATAAACACAGCCCTCTTTAGCCCAGATGCACAACCTGATTGAAATACGAACATCACCGTGACATTTCAGAAACATCTGTAAGAATCTTGAGGGAATGCATGTCCATGTGTGACAAATGGCGTCGCAGCGGTCCGAAGTCTCGCCTCAGTTAATAGCTGGTTGTAATGTGATTGCGTGTGTGTGTGTGTGTCTGTGTTTGAGCTGTGACGAATGGGTGAGCTGTCCAGGATGTCCCCCTGCCTCTCACCCAGAGGCGGCAGCTCGCCACATTTTTAGGGTTCGATAAAGTTGGGACGGATGACAGACAAATTAATACCACCAACATTATGCAGGTTTTTAGCTCTGCAGAGCAATTGGCTGGAGAATTATACAAGAGCAGATAGAAAGGTGCTTAGTTAAATTACAGCCTATCTGCACTGATAAACAGTAGGTACGGCTTACTGTAGGAAACTAATGCTAAAAAGGTTCTCCCAATGCTGTAGACTACACAGAATACTGATGATTTCAATGCAGCTCTTCTGTATACGACTGTGTTTAACAATCAGAAATTAACTGGACTGTCTAAAGTTATGGGATTAGCACTGATTTTAGAGGCATCTTCAAACAGGGAGAGTTCAATTCTGTTGGTGGGTTTGAACACTTGCAGAGACAGACAGTGTTTTCCTTCTACGATTTAATTGTGGGAGCTTGCAATGAGCATCACACTAAAGCTGGGAATCAACGACACTGGAAATCTAATGTGCATGATTGTTCTGTATTCTATGTGGCCTGGATCCCTGATTTGATCAGTGCAGCAGGAACCACTGAATGTTACATCAGTGAAACGGCTCAATGGCTCCCTGAGCACCGCTACTCATTTGATCGTGTTATTATCTCTTTATGCCTGTATTCCACTCGCTGCTGTGCACCTTTATCCCCCCCGCTGTCAATAACTATTGGCAAACTGGTCTGCAGGCTATTAAGATGTCTGCTGTCACTCAGCCCAACTTCTGGTTCCACATAAACTCAGCTCAGTTTGATTAGTGTGCTACCTTCAGCTCCACCACTTGATATACAAGGATTCCCTGGGCTAATGCATTGCAAATTCCTCTCAATAATGAATTGCGTGCGTAGGATCAAAGGCATGGATATGGAACATACCATGGCGAGGAATGCCAGGGACTCCGAGTGAAGGTACTAATGAACCTAACTGAGCATTCGCGAGGGACCCAGGAATGTCAGATGTGCATGCTTTGGGACGGCGCACAGGCACACAGAAACCCATGAAGGCAACGCACAGGGGCTGAGCGTTATGCAAAATGATACATAAAGGTACAGTGGAGGAAAAAAAGTACACGCCGTGCTGTCTGAAATCATTAGGACTTGCTTTTGTTGCTTCACCACAGCACAATGTAAGTGAATTAAAAAAAGGGTCGAATTAAAGCGAAGGAGCCGTTGAGACGAGCGACAGCGATAGCTCGCTGGAAGCTAAGTAGAAATATGAGAGCTGAACTGCCGCTGGTGTCTGCAGGTCAAAGAGGTTGTCTGCATTTGATGGCGTATCACATACATGATTAAAATGATCCTGACTATTCCCTCCAGTCAGACATGTTTATCGAACGCATAGATACACACGTATGTATAAATATATATATAAAGCCAATGATCTACTCCATCATGCATGAGCTATTCGATTTCAAATAAACAAATCATCATGATCCAATGTTCTATGATGACGAGCGTGTGATTTTCATGGAGAAAAGTTAATCCAATTTATGAGAAGAGAGATTATAGCCATCCCACTTAAACCATCCATTGTGTTCTCTGCCTCTTCCGCGTGTTCCTCCACATACACATGTACTTATGGATTTAACGGCATTCTCCATGAAGAGCGCCGTGCCCCCAGCGCTGTTCCCTCAAGTATATGGGCTTACAAGATTATTACATTAGTTTACATTGCTTCTTCGTGACGACGCATAAACACTGTTAATAACATGAATGCTCCCATTTCCTTCTGTGCTTGTGGCTGTCAAAAAACATGGATGTTATCTGAGGCTTGATGATGTATAACGGGCACTAGATTTAACATGCCTAAAGTCCTCAGCACCTTAATGGATTCATAATGAAGCTAACACCAGCTGGGGGGGAAGGTGTCAATATGCCCAAGGACATCACTGGGTGAGAATACAGTGTGAGCTGGCTAGACCGTGCTCCAGTTTAAAATATTCTGCAAAGCCGCGTATTATCTCACACCTGCATGTATAAGAAGACCAAATTGGGTGATTACACACAAGAGCCACAAGGTGTTCTTTCTTTGTCTGAGGGCGCAGGGGAACATCTGCACTTTCTATTACCAGGGCGACTCCAGGTGAGCGGAGTGAGGTGAGGAAAGGAGAACTGATTGACGACCACAGGAGGAGGAATGAAGGTGACGAGAAACAACCCAAAGCCAAAGGTGTTGCGAAGCCGGCGATATGGCAATAGAAATGTTGCTCAAAAGAAGCTTTCCGTAATTTTTGAACAATTAAAACTCTCAGCGGAATTCCTCTTTCGAATTTCATCGAGTTGTTGAACTTGAAATACTCGACTTTTCTTTTGCTTCGTCTGAAACCTGAAGGCTCCGAGGTGACGTTTCTTCACCCCGTGGTAACTCAGCAATTGGCCAACAGCAGCCCGCCGAAGATTGATTACACAGCAGCTTGTGAAAGTGATGAATACCACTGCAAAAAAGGGGGGAGGTGGGGGGCTAAATTGGAAGTATATTGAAAGGTGGTAGATTGAAAGAAAGCCTGCAAAAGAACAATGTAATCAGGAAAGTAGAACGCAAGCGGAAAAGAGGAAATCAAAGGGGATTGCGCAGACCTAATCGTGCTTCCAGGGGCGGCCTCGATGGTCCACATGCAGTGCAGGTTGTGCTCGTACGGCGCCGGGTAGGCCGGAGACAGGATCCGACCCGAGGGCTCCTCCTTGATGATGCCCCCACACTCGGCTGCGGGGAGGAGAAAAAACAGAGAGGACAGAATTCAAAAAACGACGCAAGGAGGTGACCAGACTTATCCCAGCAACTGTGTGAGCCTACTTTCAGGAAAGTGCGTCCCATCACTTTCCTCTCATCATTATTAATTATTGACAGAGCAGTCAAACGTGATGTGATGCACTCCATCATCTCGCTTGCAATCTGACTGATAGGAGGGAAAGCTGCCAACTCAATATACTGGATGTGTCTACTTGGCATCAGCAAAGGCAATCCACCACCTCCACCGTGAGCTCAGAGTGTTGCCTTAAGGAGCCGATGGACCTGTTGAGTGTACGGCACGGTATTCAATTCATCAGGCGCAAGTTCAATCGCAACTTTTGTCACAGATACTTTGATTGACGCGGCGAATGTCCAAGTCTCTTTTTTCAGGCATCAATCTCAAAAAGAGGAAAAAAAGCCCCAACAAAACAGTGAGTCGGTGCAGAGCAGATGTGTGTCTGTCAAATTAAAGTCACAGTCAGCGACATGATAGGTAGATCAAAGCAAAAGAGCGGGAGACTTGTCAAGAATCACTCGTTCATTAGACAAGTGTCAATCACCGACTGAGCGTTGCTTATGAGTGTGAGTGTGTGTGCAGAAGTGGTACCTTCAGTCTGTGTGGTTTCTTACTATCATATCACAGTTACACAAGGTAACATGAGCTCAGTCTCTAAATAACTCGAGCACACCGACACACATTTGGGAGAGTGCGAAGCTAAATCGCAGGCCTAAAACATTTTGTCGACAGCAGTGGGAAGAACGGAGGGGCTTTTTTTTCTTTCCTTAAACCACCTTCAAGTAATGAATTGCTATCAGAAACGCTCGGTGACTGAAAAGCAATTTCCAGGCCTCTTCAATTACCACCTCCCACTCGGAGGGGGGGAAAATCTCCAACAACATCAGATTTAAAGTGTTTTTGTTCACTTTTTGAGGCCGTCTCAACTGACGAGAGGATGTTAAAAGTCAAAGTTTTTTCTTTCGAATGAGAGATAAAAAAAAGGTCCTTTCTAAACAAATTGAGGACTGAAGACCGTACTGTGACAACTGCAGTGACAACGTGTGTGAAACCCGTGTGTGGCGAACGTGCTCTGAACCGAACAACAGTAAACAAAGTAAGAGGTAAACAGCGAGTGGGAAGCACAACAATAACGACATTAGACATGTCAGCGTTGTTG
>JASSRZ010000054.1:6125507-6153599 GCA_032164315.1 Malacoctenus gilli | reverse complement strand
CAACAGTAAACAAAGTAAGAGGTAAACAGCGAGTGGGAAGCACAACAATAACGACATTAGACATGTCAGCGTTGTTGGCAGGGACAAGCAGACATCTCTCCTTTCGCATCACACATGTTTGTCCTTCCTTTGAACATGAGTCATCTTAAGAGCACTTGGTTTCCGTCCACCAGGGTCTGTCCATACTCTTTAGTTCTCACATGTAAGACACATCTGAGCCACAATATTGTCTATGATTTTAAATCTGAAACACACAATAGAACATATTTGCTTTGCAAATACAGCACACATTTAGTTTGAAACATTCACTGTAAAAAATCATTGGCAGTTTTGGTTTTGGTTTTTGACTGAATAAATGAGGAGAAGATCGCAAAAAGAGGTAAACTGCAAAAATGGGGGAAACACGAATCAGCTGCCAGGATTTCGTCTGCAGCTTTTCACACTCTTGTGCTTTTTCTCGTTGAGGAAACCTTACTGTTTCATGGAGTGAGAGGAGACGTCGGTGATCTATCACAGTAAGACAAAGCCATCTCTTTCTTCTTGCCTCATGACCTAAGAAACGACTGCTCAATGCCGCCATGACGCTGGAACTCCCTGGGCTCCTGCAGCCCTTCAATCTCTGTCTCCCTCTTTCGAAAACCAACTCGGGCCCTCCGTCTTCCTCTCACCTGCTACTCGGAGCAGTTTCACTCTGCTCCCTGAATGAGAATAGAAAGTCTGTGACTGAGGTTTAAGATGAGCTTTACTTCCTAACAGGCATTAAAAAAAAACAACCCCAAAAAAGCAAAACCCAAACCAAACACAGAACTCAGACACGTTTATTCCTGCATGCGCTTACAGCTGGTCCACCATTTGGGCATTAATATGAACAAATACTCTCAGAAGCCACTTCATTAGCTATTCTAACCCCCCCCCCCCCACCCCATGTATATTAATAGGAAGGCTTAAACCTTGCAATATGACACAGTTCGGCTCAGCTTCACTGCAATCTGCAAGCTCAAAAACAAACATGAGCTTTAATTAAAGCTGAGCTATAATCTCAACTAAAAGTGAACATCATCACCTTTGTGAAGGAAGACTTTAGAGAAGAGCTGTTAAACTTCAGCACATCACATGATCCAACAATATATACAATATAATATTGACTGAGGCAATTAATCGAGTCATCGGATTTTTAGAAAACTTCGTTTCATCATATTACTTTTTTCCCAGTAATACCGGGCAAGGAAAATCCAACTCTTTTTATAAAAGACCTTTTTACGGGCAGAGTTTGGTGGCGTATGTTTAGCAGTTTTAACATGAATGAAGCGCATATTAATTGCAGCTTTTATCTGTGGGATTTCGAGGTAACACTGACCTTTATTTAACATAACATCTCATCATCTGGCCACTACCAATTATCAATTGCTGTTTACTTGTGAATAAGCCATTTGTCGGTTACTCATACCTTCTTTGCATGCTGTAATCTACACCAGCAGTCACTAACCTTAAATGAAACACATGTGTGAAATGCTCTTACAGACACACACTCGCATTTATACTTATATGTCCATGTCTGTGGGACTTTCAGGACACCAAGTCTACCCGCTATCCTCACCTCAGTTTCATTCTCCTTGCTCCCTCGCGCCCCGCTCCCTGTTCCTGTCTCATCAGTGCTCAGCCTGCCCTCACATTCAGGAAATAATCTCACCATTACAAACAGAAAACAGTCCCTCATCTGCTCCTAAATTCAGTCTGGCTGTTAAGCTATCATCTGCCCGGGAAAGAGCACGGGGAGGACAAACGTGTTTCGGGGGATATACAGTTTGCTGAATGTTGTTTATACCCAGACATGAAATTACCTGTCACTTTGGGCTGAGGAGGGAGCTGAGCAATACTATTCTAATCACCTTGGCTGATGTCAAAGAACACCTGCCTGCTTGCCTGCCTGCTTTTTTTTTTTCTTGGTGAGTTTTCAGGCTGCTTTCTGAGACACTGTCAAAATGTCGCCTGGGAGAAGGTCCAAAAATTGCTCTGGGTGTGTTAACATGACACTACACAGGCAGAGAGTGTGTGGCGAAGAAATAGGATTTTAATAGTTGTGGAAAATATGCATTGCATGTTTGTGTCTGGCAAGAGATGACAGGTGAATTGTGGGTGAACTATGCAAATGCGGTGATCAGACAGGGGCAACTTTTGCTGAACTCTCATGAAAAACAAATCAAACCTCAGACTAGAAGAGGTTAACAGAAACCTGCTTTTCCGCGCTGAGGAGCACATTTAATGATGCGAGTTTTATTTTAGTAACAAAAAAAAAAACTAAAAGTGGAAAAGGGAGAATTTGCAATCGTGATGCAATATGAATACGAGGAGCTAAATGGAGTGCAGTCATTTTCGATGAGATAATGCTCTGAATAAGGTGCCGGGAAGGCAACCAAATGGATGCCCCAAAATAGCAGAGCTAAAAGAGACCACAGAGCTTTTCCAAACCTGCGCCGCCACATTCGCATTGTTATTAGGATGGTGAAATGGTTCAGACAGCAGCCAAAAAACTAAAGCTGCTCTGACTTAGCAGTGTGCCAAACGGTAGAAAAACACACGCATGAGCACTGTAAGATAAAAATGTATGACACAACATTATTCTGTTTGTTGCAAGCTGGATACTTTGGGCTATTTGGGACCGCATGAGCAAAAGTCAAGGAATTGACAAGATGCTGTAACACAGGATGTGGCACAATAACATCAAGTTTCTTCATGGACCTATTAGACGTATTGTTGCTGATGGAGGTCGACGTATCAATGCCAAATGTTGTCTTTTGAGACCTGATTGTTGCACTTACAACCAAGCATCGCGAGCAGACACATATGATTTCTCAGCACAGAAGAAAACTTAATGTGATGCAAACTTGGGACATAACCTGTCACTTTTTGGGAAGGATTTAATGCATTTCAACTGGATTGGGTGGAGAAGCATCGATTGCTGCTTCACAAAAACCTTAATGATATATATATATATATATATATATGACTCACCAACGCAGAGTGGGAGGGGGCTGTCCCATGACCTCCGTTCCCCCCTCAGGCATGTGAGCACTTCGGGGCCTTTCAGGGTGTATCCGGGGTCACAACTGTACGACACAGTGCTCCCTGCAAAATGCCCTTTGTCCTCTCGCTTGTAGCCAAACTGAGGGACGCCTGGATCTTCACATTTCACCAACTCAAAACCTTTAAGAAGCAGTGAAAAGCAGCAGAGACAGGTTGGGGTTTCTTTTCTGTAATGCGGCAAAGGCAAGAAACTGAACGTAGTTGGTACAAACTGGGATAAAACGAGAGTGGTTATTATGCATAAATGCGAGCAGTGTTGCTGTGCAGGGGAGAAAGTGTTACTCACTGGTGAAGTGCAGTTCAAAGCCTTTACTGGTGTTATCCGCATTGCTGATGAACTCTAACCACATGGAGCTGGAGGTGGAGTTCAGGGTCGTGTCTAGCAGCTCGTTGCTTGTAAACACCCCCAGCAGACGCGCCTTATTACTGCTGCCATCAAAGACCTGCAAGGAGGGGAGAGGGTGAGAGTGGGAGGATGCATCTGAATTAAGGTGATTGGCTGTGCACGCGCGGGGACGCGAACAAGAGCGCGCGCGCACACACACGCAGGAAAGGTTGCAACTCCCGCCGCCCCCTCACTTTGAGTATGTCATCCTCCTCCAGCCGAAAGTCCCGCGCTCGCAGCTGAATGCCTTTGCCGGGCTGCGTCTGGATGGAGTAGATGCATTCGTGGTTGTTGCCGTAGTAACCGGGGTAGTTGGGCGAGAGCAGCACCCCTTGCATGCCAGTCACGGAGGAGCCGCATTCAGCTAGAGGAAAAGAGAGGGCGCGGAGGGACGGGCGGGCGCGAGGAGCGACAAGAGGAGAGGGAGAGGAGGAGGAGGAGGAGGAGGTGGTGTTGGAGAGAGCAGAAGACATGTCAATCGCTATATGCTTGAAACTCAGCGTATTTATTCATGCTGCCACGGACAGGGAGATGGGAGAGGAAAATGGTCACTGACTATACCTGAATGTTGAATGGCACATCATCATAATCGCACCGCAATCTGAATATGATTAACAGTAATTTCAGCTCTATTTGAAAATTGCTTTCTCTGAATCGCATCAGGGAAGAAGAAGAAGAAGAAGAAGAAGAAAAAAGGCGGGAAAAAGGGGACAAAGTTTTGTGTCGAAAAATTGCTGCCGGAATTTAAATGACCACAAATGTACCCCGACTGATAACTTTGTGGAAGCAGCGAGGTGAGATAAGGTGATGGGACTGACTTGGAGGCATGCGGAAAAGTATCCCATTTCTCAAATGGAGCCGACTATAAAGACATAGGAATAGAAATATGAAAAATATACATATATATATATCAAAATAGGTCTTCTCTCTCATCCCTCGTACACCTGAATTCACCCGGAGGCAGAAAAGACCAACAAACTCTAAACTGGCAGCTTAACACGGCAGACAACTTTGCATGAGCAATAAAGGCAGCGGAGGGAAGGCTCAGAAGTTTTCGAAATCCGGCTCGACCTACTTTACACGGACATAAACAATGGAAATAAACATCCGAAAAGAATTCAGGCGCTACCTCTGGGGTTGGATAATATATTTATAAAACTTTTCTCAAAGTGTTCTGATTGCAGTTTTAAATGCTTGCATTTAGTGGAGATTTGGTCCATGATATTAGAACGCGATGTATGCAGTTTTTCTAGTGCTTTTTTGTTTTTCTTCCATTTGCTTTCACTTTGCAATAATATTTATAATACCACAGCGATAACACAACTGGGTCAGTGACGGAGGTTTAAAAGTATTAGAATTAAAATGTTTACTCGTTCCCGCACATAAATTCCACTCCTAAGCTCTGCTGCATCATAGAATCAACACCGTGACCCGAATCTCTGCAGTTTGACCCCGACCGCTTCCAATGCATAAACAACAGGCCGCATCAGTAATTAACATATTTTCCCTCTTAATGCCATCCTCATTAGAACTGCTGCACTATATAATTTGGACAAGGTCAAAAAAGCTGTTTCTGGGAAGCCGTCCAATGAAGAGACAAAATGTGGGCGTACGGAGGGATGATAATGAGGAAAATTGGACGGGGAACCGTCTCATCTCCCAGAGTGACTGACAGTTTTGTACATTTCTTAATTTGCCGTCGTGTGCGCGTGTGTGAGGACGCGTGTCCTGGCCTGGCATCGGGAGGAGTGGAGAGGGGTGGAGAGGGGGTCGACAACAGCCAAAATAAAGGATGTGACCACCTACCCACACACCTTGGCAGAGGGGAGCTCCACACCCGCCTCCTGCCCCCTAAGCACACCACCCTCGCTGGACCCTCCAGTCGGTAACCTGGGAAACAGGAGAAGATGAGGGCGTCCCCCACGCCATACTGCAGTCCCTTCCTGGTGCTGTAAGGCGGTATTCCGGGATCCTCGCATGGCTCCAAGTCGTATTCTGTGACACAGGAAGCAAGAAAAAAAGACCAGGCATGAACCAACGGCCGCGCTGCCTGAAAACCACGCCAACGATCAAGACTCGTAGATTTTTCCCCCCGACTAATTGGTTTCACGTGTGAAATTAACACGTTACTGGTGCTGCTGTGCGTGATGTGGAACTGGGTGCAAACTGTGAATCATGGCGATAAGGACCTTTCTCTTTGTTGTACAAATAAAAAGCCTAATAAATCTTCCTATATGAGACAAAGGCTCTTTGAATTGAAATTGCCATCTCAGCATCAAACAACCGTATGGCTTTTATTAAAAGTTATCAAAGCAGAGCTCTCAGAAGGGCTTTGTTCCTTATGAAACAATTTTCCGGCGCTCAATCTTTCACTCATTGAGCCCCCACTGAGAGAGGTGCTATTTATTATTTTAGCTCGTCAATAACCGTTTATTCCTCTCTTTTTAATCTTCTTTGTATGTTGCTTTGGTGTTTGTGAAAGCGGCAAAGGCAAGGAGGCTCCCTGCACCAAAAACAGGCTGCATGTGCACACTTTCTCAGCTTCCTGACTTGGAATTATTCACTAAACCTGATGCATGTTCTAGAACACACTCCTGAGAGCAGGGAATCGCAGTGCGTCGAGAAAGAAACAGAGTGCCCTTTATGGTTTCTTCCCTCCCTCAATTTATCCAGCCACTCTTCTTTTCCCCCTGTTTTACATGCATAAATCGGCTGAATCCTTTCCAAAACACAGATAGCCAACACTTACAAAAGTCCTCAAACACCCCCTTCAAAACCGCCACAATCACGGACGCCCGCCAGTGTGAACTGTGCTTGAACACCTCTCCAGCGTCGGTGAAAGCACAAAAGACCGACGCTCAGAACTGACCTTGAAGCCTCTCAGGCGATGCTAAATGAGCTTATCACGCTAAATGACATCACGACAGAAACTCTCAGCAGAGGTTGTTTCTGTTTATCTAATATGGGGGAAAACGATTCAAGTGAAGAGCAAAAAGACATTTTATCAATGTTTGGGTGGAGCTCGCTCGGTTTATATTTTTACCTACAACAGCACAAGACGAAGCCAAGTAAAAACAGCACGACGTCAGAAGTTTTGACTTGGCTTTTTCTTCAATCTTAGCTTACTCATACCAGCAAAAAATGTCTGTTCGTCATCACACGCTCGTGCAGACACGAGGCTGACACAACAGCCTCGCATTCCTTGTTGTGGCCTTCACCAATTGTCACCTGAGAACGTGATGTTGAATCCCTCGTAGGACACGGAGAAGTCTGAGAGGAAGCGGATTTGCGCCGTGTAGTTTCCGAACAGGCCGGCGCTGAGAGGCGGCGGCAGCGTGGAGCCTGTCAGTCTCCACAGCGGCTGAGAGAAGCTGCTGTTCTCCGTCACCAGCAAGTGGTCGTGAGGGCTCTCCAAGTGGAACGTGTGAAAGGTGAACTGCACACCTGAGCAAGAGAGGACAAGGAGGGGGGGTGGGGGGGGCATTGGAGTTCAGGTCGTAACATACACAACATGTTTCAAGAAAAAGTTGAAAGCGCTTGTTGTTTCGGCCAGAGAAAGGAAGAACTGGCTGGAGCAGCCCGTCGCTGCAGTGCAGTGAGGCACAATCGTTTCGGTTTCATAATGTGCACAGCATCAATTCCCTGCCTTCCTCCCCTCTGACTTATCAAACACATTACACCCACGCGCAGTGAGCATCTGCAAATAAGGCTGTGTCGATTTGATGTGAGTGCTCAACCAAAGGTGACATGACTGGAGAGTCATCCCTTGGCGCCGTCGCCCTAGGCCAGCCTCTCGGCGCTGCAGCCTCACAAAGACAGCGTGTACGGCCAAATGAAAAAAAGGACACTCGGTGGGGGAAATGACTTTGGAAGGGAAATCGAATTTGACTGCTGCATGTGTTGACACGGAATTCCTCCGCTCACCTTTGCCATGGGAGGTCTCAATTATCCACGTGCAGTTCAGGTTGTGCGGGTAGAAGTCCGGGAAGCCCGGAGACAAGATGGTGCCGACGTTGCCCTGGATGTAACCGCCACACAGCGCTGCGGATGCCGGATGGGCAGGAACAGCGAGAGATAGATGGAGGACGGAAACCAGGAGGAGGAGAAGGAGGAGAAGGGGAGGAAAGTCAGAGCGGGCACAGAGAGAAAATTAAAATTTGCAGCGAGAAAAATGCCCGATTTGTCTGTGCAATCACAATGCAGCAAATGCATTTTACAAGAGGTGCCCTTCAAGACGGCATAAAAGGAGAGAGTGGTATTATCAATATCATTAGGAGTGGGCAGAAATCAATACTGTCCTAAATATAAAGCATTTACAAATGAGGAAAAGGCGAAACATCAAAGGGTAGGCTCGCCACCGAACATATAAAACATTTCTGATGAAACGGAGCCGAAACTTTGAAAGTCTAAAACAAGACTCATTGAAAAAAAGGCGAAAAAAAACGCTATCATCTCATATGGATTTTATAATAACTCGGGAATATATGACATTTTGAACGTGATGCAATATGAAGCAAAGTGCTCAAAATGATTTCTCATGTTTCATCTGTAACAACACACAACAATGAACGGCGCTTTAATCCCATTTAAGAGAGAGGGGGAAATCTGGCAGACGACGATTCATTTCTAGGTCAATATTATGGAACGTACCATCGCAGCTAGGCAGGGGGCGACTCCACTGGAAATTGGGTTCGCACTCCAGAGGCTCGGCGTCGCTGAGCGTGTACCCCGCCTCGCAGCTGAATGTCACCAGAGCGCCCACGTAGAAGTCGTTGCCGTGTCGCTGGCCGTTCACCGGTATGCCAGGGTCCACGCAGTGGTCCGACTGCAGCTGCAACGCTGGAGAGGGAGGCGAGAACAAGCGGGGAAGGAAGCTTGAAAAACCTGTGAAAGGCAGCAGCGACTCCGAACATCAGCGTCCACCTGCTGGCAGCTTCGTTAGGCTTTGATCGCCAGGATAATCAGAGGGTCCAGCGGAGGTCGAGAAATAGAAACGGCTTGTTTTCCTGAAATAATCTTGACAAACGATCCACCAAATAACCTTTGTTAACAGAAACGGAAACGAGAGATGTTTACGGCTTCACCTTGCATCAGGTTTTATGAGCGAGCGCTTATCGTGAGTGACTGAAGTTTGATTCAGTCTTTGGCAAGATGTCAAAGATCGAAAACACACGTGACGCACAGGTAGAAAGGCAGGATCCACTGTTCCACATTGTGCTTCACGCCGCGTGGAGACGGATCATTCAGAAAAGAGTGCTGCTTCCTCTGCACGCCTACAACAATTTCGTTCTTGGCAGTATGTGTCAGAGCAGGAGTATCTGTCACTAAAATCTCAACTCATTTGCTTTGCCATTATCTGGGTATTAATAAACGTGGCTTCACCATCGAAATGAAATGTCAGGGAGACGAAATATATATATATAAATCTATATTGTACGGCCAAGATTGAATGTCGTTTTAAAGTATATGGCACAGTAAACAAGGCTTACGTCTCTTTCATTTGTTCTGCCTGCAGATAGTGAATTCATTCCGCGCGGGGACCATGGGTGGAGGAATCACACGGGCTTTTTATCGTCATTTTAAATTGCAAACACGTTACCAACGTCTGGGAGTTCGCCCGTTTGAGACTCTTACTTTCATAGCGTATACGGAAGCCGATGTCGGAGTGGCTCTTGTCCGTGGAGAAGAGGAGGTAGAGGAAGTTGGAGGTGCTGATGAGGAACTGGGGGACCTGGGTGCCCTGGTAGCTCCCAATTAGAGGAGAGGAGGGAAAGCGTCCATCGCGCACCTCCAGGACGTCGTAGTTGACCTCGGTGCGAAACCTGACAACGGGAAACCAAATAGGTCAGAACACTGAACCGAACGACAGTCAAATGGAATACACACAGAGAATCAAATTAGGTTCAAAACAACTCAAAAGCTGGCAACGAGTTGATATTGACGTTGCTTGATGACCAAACTGGTTTAAGTGCACTCAGATTCAAGGTCACTTCCTTTGAATACTTTCTTTTCGCTTAAGTACAGAGATATACGTGTGTGTGTGTGTGTGTGTGCGCGCGCATGTGCATCTTTTGTTGCCAGAGTCACTTTATCTTCAAAGCCATGAATAAATTGCTCGGCTTCAGAACCGTGTCATCTAAACGAAGTTGTCTGTGATATTTTATTGATGTTACATAAAAATTAAAGAGCAACAAACATTTATTCCGTATTCATTTTGCATGCTGCGCCATCGTGGCAGGGAGAAGGATGAGATGGGTTTGCGCGTAGCATCTGATCCTACAACTGTCTGCAACTCTTTTTCTCTCACTCGCAAACATCGGGACAAATTACCTCCTCACTGGCTCCTGAGCTCCCCTGTGACTCACCGTCTCCACTTAGATATACACGTGGATTTATTTACATACTTGAAGATCTGCTGCCTCGTCTCGGCGCATGTGTGTGTAAACCTTAAAGAGGGCTGTTGATCAGGGAGGGGGTGTCAAATGTTTCCAAAAGAGCTTCCTAAATAAAAGATGGCCTTTTTTTGGTGGGGGTGAAAGCTAAACTGCATTAGACTTGCTGCATTACTTCACAAAACAAAAACAAAGGAGGTGATTACAAAAGTTCCGAATAAATTGAAGGATGAAGCTGTAAGAAATTGTCAAACACAATTTTGGTGCAAAATCAGTTGGTATGCTGGTGACTCACTTGTCGAAGATGATCTTGATGGGGTAGCCTGGAGGAGCCTCAATGATCCATTCACAGTTAAGGGCCTCTTTATATAGCTCTGGCCAGCCCGGGGAGAGGATGATCCCGGTGGGAGCCTTCAGATCCCCCCCACATGGGGCTGACAGAGGAAGAGGAGGGAGGGATGGGGAGGGGAAAGAGAGATAGAGAGAGAGAGAGAGAGAGAGAGAGACAGAGAACGAGAGAACGAGAGAGCGAGAGAGAGAGAGAGGGGCTGAATTATGCATGTCTTTCCCAGCTGATGTACGACAATGCCCATAGATGATCCCATGCATCAGCCAGGACTCATCCCATTTCTTTTACTGCCAGGGTCTATCTAATGTAAATTGGTGACAGCTCACTTCAAGGTTAACCATTTCTCCCTGGAACAGGCTTGTCACTGCTTGTGCGTCTGTGCGCACGAGAGCATGTTTCCAGGTGCACGTATATTATTCTGCCGCAGAGCTTGTTGTTGTTTTAAACGTATCATCAAATCCCTCACGCAGGGGTGCCGTTTTCATCCCCAACTAGAAAAAAAAACGGGACATGTTTGATCGCGAGCCCACAAAGACACTTGAGCACAGCGACCTCTCTGCTGTACCCCTTATATCTATTACAGCTCACTTTGCCGTGCGTCCCTTTAACTGCCTATCCTTAACCAGAACACACAGGCACAGCGGAGGGCTTCGTTACAGTGCCAGCTCCTCGCTCCCTTTGAAGTGGAATGATTTAATCAGCCAACTCAGCATACTGAAGGACATCTATAAAACGCATTACGCTACAAACGCAGGGGTATGATAGATGGTCTCTGAGGAATACAAAGCTGCAGTGGCACACGGGAGGGGGGGGGGGGGGTGACATGTTTTAATAATGGCTTCTCTTTTGCGAATCACCGAGAGTAAACCTGATTAGGCTCTTTGGAGTTCGAGCCATGTCTGTACTTAAAGGACTTCACTGCTGGTGTCCAAAACCCTTCGCTGGTTAATGCCCGGCTTTATCTAAGCTCTGCCTGCTATACTGGACTTTTCTGATTGGCCGGGGAGACTTCCTATAATACTGAGGAGTTAGGGAGATGTAAATGGATTGCTCAGCAGTACGTATGGAAGTGCTGTATGCCTGCTGCATTGCACAGCTGTGAGAACAAAGCCTCTGCATCAGCAGCAGCCACAGTTCGTATATGGACGGAGTTTGACGTCAGAGCACTAATTATCGATTGCATTTGAATCTGTTACAGGAGAACACTGGATTTCGGAGAGTCTGGTTTGGGGGCAACTGGGCTGTTGGAAAAACATCTTAGCAACAATATTTGCAGACAAACTTGCTGAAACAATTAAAAAAAAAAAAGCGCTCTGAAGTAACAGCCACACCTCCCACACAGTTTATGAGGTGCTACAGCAAAGAAAAAGGGACTTTTTATTGTTTGATTTCTATCCATTTACAAACATACACAGTTCTTCAGCTCCATTTACTGGGCCACAGCTAGAACTGAAAAAGAGCAGTTCCTTTAGACTTATACACGTTTGAAACTACATCATGAGGATTGGCTCATTTCTTCTATTGTACTGTTAGAGGAATATGAGTCGAAGTACTTATGAAATAAAGGAGCAAAAACAAATAACGTTACATAACCTTAAACCCTCCTGAGGTACTTGTATGCATTTTTTTTTCCTAAATCAGGTTTTATTTTTTCTGCTCCACAATTAGGCACAGAAGGAAGGCACCATTATTTTTCTTTGAGTCACACTTGGGGGGGGGGGGGTGCAGTCAGAACACTGTCACAACACTTCACACCTCTCGTATTTACCTTCACAGCGAGGGACGGCGTTGTCCCACACCACGTTGCCGTCTTTGAGGATGCAGGAGATGGTCTGCGAGCCGTGCGTCTTGACGAAGCCTTCCTCACACAGGAACGAGATGGAACTGCCCAGCTGCAGGCTCTCGCCGAAGCGCTTCCCATTAACGGGCACGCCGGGGTCCGGGCACTCGTTGTGCCGGAATGCTTTTGGAGACAACGGCAGAGGAAGAAAAAAGGAGTTAGTGAGGAGAACAAAATGATTGAGAGAGCGTCTCCAATCACAATAACGTCTTTTCGTTAGTTCACAACGAGATGGATTCACGCAGCATTCCAATAAAAGCACAGCCACATGAATATTTTGTGTGCAAATCTACGAGCAAAGTTCTGGGCATAACTTTTTCGATCTGCAGTCAGCAGTAAAGAATGCCAGCATGTAACCAGAAGGAATTTGTTTCACTTAGTCACATTGATTCCGCTGCAGCAGTAATTCTGGAGGGTGGGCCACCAAACTGAGTGCAGAAAATGAGCGTCAAACGACCCCCACTGTAAACAAACCTGGAAAATTGTTTTCAGACATCCTCGCAACTTTATCAATCGGGGCCCCACAATTAATTTCAAAGTGGAAAGCGTTTCGAAAGCGCACAAAGAACTGTCGCAGCAACAAGAAGAGTCATAACCCTGGAACAAGGCGCGTAAACAAATACATCACCTGCGCCGCTATCTCACATCTCTGCTCACTCTTGTGCACACATGCAGGTTGGTGACACGTGGGGGTGTTGATGAATCCTCCTTCTGAAGCCGTTGGACCCAAACAGAGTGCCAGCTACACCTCATCAATCACCGATATTTTATTTATTAACGTGCCAGAAATTGCTTCGATACAGTTTGGCATGTCCTTAATTAACATGAATGATGGAAGTTGCGCGTTCGGCCCCGCAAACCTCCGAAACAGACTGTCCTGCAGTCGGATGACACTGTTCTCAGGAGCTCACCGTCATCTTCAATTAGCTGCTCCCGACATTCATTCACCACGCTGCATTGGGTATTTATTTATTCATCTAACTTGCTAATTAATGCCTAAGCCGCCATGTGTTGTCCACACGGTGGCTTTTCAGAGGCACCTGGTACGGTTGATGACATGTCTGCAAATGAGCTGGGCCGGGGCCCACGGCGTGCTTCGCAGCTCGCTCCCACAATTAGCGACTTTTAAAGCAGGACCAACGTGATGACCAGACTTGTCACAATTCTGACAATAACAGACAAAACCTCTGAGGATTTTGGAATAAGCATGTCAAGATTATCCTTGAATCTCCTTCAGGATGCGCTGGCTGTTGGAATTACACCTTTTCCAATGGGAGATTATACACTGGATATGTGGCAGCTTATACAGTACATGCAAGTTTCAGGTAGTCCCACTCCAAGAAAGGAGCAGACGTGGCCAGCACAGTGACCATAATGAGTCTGGCTCCACCTTATTAATAGTTTGCAGCGCTCCACCCAGTCGCCGCACCATCTGTCTCCACCTTCCTTATAGCTCCTCCAATAAACACAAAAGCTCCCCAAATGGCCGCTCGATCCTTCTCTCATTCATCTCCTGATGGCGCCAGCCGCACTCATGGAAGCCATACCAGACGATGTGTTCGGCCCCGCCATGGCGGTCGTCACCGCCGATCCAGTGGCGGTTGATATCGCGCAATCAAACTTCCCATTATGCTGGAGTTAATGGGATCTGTGTGGCAAAGTTTGGCAGGTAATAAACATAAAAAAATCTAAAACCACAGTCAGTAGGAGGCTTTACAAGCCTGTGTGGACTGAGCACCTGTATGCACATTACACGATAAATAATCCAGCGCGCCGTAATGCTATGCTTTCAACGATAAAAAAATGGAGTTCCAAATTTGATGCTGCTAAATAACAACAAACTATAAAAATAGCCTTTTATTGCCTTCATTAAGTGCGTCCCCAAATAGCACCTCAACTGTCCGTGAAAGAGCTTTTGCGGTTTTAAAGGGTCAGAGCCAGACTCTCCGAGCAGAGATATATTGTTTAGGGTACAAAGGAATGTAAAAATGGGGCCCATTGCACAAAAGTGCGTATGCAAAGAAAGCAATAATCCTGCTGCTGCCAAGCCCTCACGGTACAGTATATCCATGAAAAGGGTTTACCAGCAAGCAGCCGGCGTGCACTGCGTCAGAGACTGAGAACCCGGGTGGAATTTCCTCAGAAGTCAGCAGTTACCCAGAATAGAATATAATGAGCACTGCCGCAATGTTTCTGTCAGGTAAAGATGCCACATCTTTGTTTGGGTTTAATTTAGACGTCAAGCCTCTATTTCGACAATAAAGACGGGGGTGCGGTAGTTTTTTCTCTATGTGCGCGTGGGGGGGGGGGGAATGTGGGGCTCATGTGTGAGGAAGGAGGATACGCGGTCTACGGTGGGCCGAGACATAGATATGGCCGATGATTCATGAGGCCAATTGTGTGCGCCCAGACACACGTAGCGAGCACCTGCGCACACCATCCAGAGCAAGGACGCAGTCAGAGGAGGCGCCTGTGATAAGCTCCAAAGACGTGCCTTTATCTCCTCTGAAGGAACATTCAATACTCACTTGTGAACGTGATGTTAAAGCCTCTGTCTGTGTAGGTGTGGTCAGTCAGGAACTCCAGGCGGGCCACGTGGGCACTTGTTGTGATAGGCGGAGGCAGGACGTCTCCAGAGAAGGTCCCCAGGATGGGCGACTCAGCCTGGCGGGGGGGGGGGGAGAACATTGTTTTCTCGTGAGATGGAAGCCGAGTCGAAGCAAAGGCGATAAAAAGTCAAAAGTAAACATCTCCTACAGTGAAGTAAGGAGCACAATGACGGCGGCAGGGAGGCTTTTTAGCTCAGACACATAATTACACAGGCGACTTCTCCAACTGGCAAGCACAATGACTGATAGACAGGTCAATAGAGGGAGTTGGGAAAGGGGAGCTATTCAAAGTAAGCGAGGACAACAGATTATAATTCCACACAACCTTTCCCCCATCCTTGATGGAGAGGAAGTCAAACTGTTTCTCCATGCTGAGGTCGTTGAAGGCCAGATTGATTCTGCTCTCCGGGTTGGAGATGATGAGCCACACACAGTGCATATTGTTTCCGTACTCCTGAGGGTAGTTGGGAGACAGCAGCACCCCAGATGGAGTAGTAAAGTTGAAGAAACAGGAAACTGTAGGAGTCATAAAGAGATGGAGAAAGAGGGAGGGAAATAAAACAAAGTAACATAAAAATGAGTCCTGTTTGGGAGACCAAGACCAGGGCGCACATTACATTCACTTCTGCTGACTGGGAGATGACATGGTTTAATTCATCCTCTCGCATCGGTGGAAATCTACGTCAAGTTTCACTCACTGAAGTCAGATCAGGAGAGCAAATCATATTTCAGACGACACCGCCATAATAATGTGGCAGTATAGGCACATATACAATGACAGAAACCCGAGCCTCACTGTATCTCAAAAGGAAAGACAGGGCCATCAATTTCTTGACTTATCAGGTGAACTTTCTCAAGACAAAGTTGAATAAGAAAAGCTAAGAGACACCCACTGCATACATTGCACTTTCATATAGAAGGCAGGAACAAGAGACAAAAGAAAATCAGAAATAGAGTTAAACTATTCCTGAGAAATACTGTAAAGAGGGTCATTTCTTCTGAAATAAAAGAGAAATCAGTGCATTTTTCCAATTAGACGTAGTTGCAAAGAAATAGCCTGAAAGTAATACGCTTGATTTTAAACTCATTATGTTCATGTTGATGATTTCATCTCCAGTATTTACGCCCAACATCTGAGTCAGGGACACAAGTTGAGGCCTGCAGGCAGGCACAACATGCTAGCAAAGGCATCGTCGCTCAACACTGAACTGGGTTACAACCGGATGCCGACATAAAAGAGTCAGAACAAGAAAAAATGACGATAAAACCAGCAAACAGAAAAACAAACACTGAATGATCGTATATTTAAAACGCACCGTGTTTACACTGTAAACGTCAGCAGCAGAGCCAAGCATGGTGAATTGTGTCTACAGCACATAAATAGTTGATCAAATGTAACTAAATAGACACGGTTTGCCTGCATTATGTTGCCAAAGTGTCTCCTGTGCCAGGAAGCGCTCTGTCATTCAGTTCAGGGATGTTTATCTGGGTACTACAGCTTTTTGTCCCCCTATTGTCTTATCAATAATACAATGGCGAACATTATCTGCACGGTCAGCGGTCTCTTTGCCTCCCACCCTCTAACGGTCTCATTTTCTGTGTTTGTCTTTCATGGCGTTAATTAGCTAATAATCCCTCCAATTATGCCAAAATCCACAGCCTCTGCAAGGCAAACTCGAAGGATAATCTGATCATTTATTATGCAGCTCGCCCTGTACTCATTCGCACAAACATTCATATTCATGCAACCCATGTGAGCAGAGTCATCCTCCCGCACGTGTGCACATGGAGTGTGTGTCCAGTTTGTGGAACAGAACAAAGGGGAGAACTTACAGACACAGCTCGGCTTTTTAGCGGACCACTGGTTGTTCTTCTGGCAGGTGATGTTCTTCTTCCCCACCAGCTCGAAGGCCGGCAGACACTCGAAGTACAACCTGTCGCCGTGGCGAAAGCCCGTCCCTTCCCGTTTGCCGTAAGCTGGGATTCCAGGGTCGCCACAACTGCCTTGGTCAATTTCTGGGTGAGCGAAGGAACACAGAACATGTCAGACGGAACACTTAGAATGCATCGGACTCAGGCCAACATGATGGAGTGAAGACTGTCAAACCGCAGCTTATGGTTGGACTTTTTATCGAGGGAGGGTACATAAAAACTCCATTTATGGCCCGTATGACCCACGACCTCTATGACCACCCTTTTCCCTGAAAACCACACGCGCAAATTTCATCATCGCAGGATGTATGCATCCCTGTCCCACTCGCTCACTTTTCACCCGACTTTTCTGAGGCGAAGAATTGCAGCTGGGAATGCTGAGGCATCTGGACGGGAGGAAACACAGACAGCGAATAAGCTCATCCATCCAGGAAATGATGGCCGGGCCTAATACGATTTTAAACCGCACTAGGGGTGATGCTGGGTATAAATCCATACTCAGCCCTAATGATGATCATCATTTCGAGCACATATTTAGAGCTCACTGCTGTTTGGATGTATGGCTGTCCTGAGGCTGCCTCGTTCACAAGACAACTCATTGATCTTGCGTGGAAGTCACCTTTAAACGGGGAGACGCTGAGAGCCAGTTTCCAGGCCAGTCTGACAGAGAATCAAGGGGATACTCAACCAAAGGAAAGTGAAAGATCCAACAGGAACCACAACTGATCATCCAGCTCATGGGACAGACGGAAGCATTATTTACATACCGATAAAAAAAAGCAAAAAAAAAAAAACCCTTACTATCACGCAAAAGATCACACAATCACTTGTTTATCAGAGTCCCTACAGGGCTTTTCAAAACCTCAAGGCTCTCCACAGCAAGAACTTAAGGGAGAACAGTGGTAATAAATTAAAACCCTATGAAGTATACACACATGTTACAGAAATTGCGTCTCTTGTTATCTGTGCTGTTGTTGTGTGGTCTCTTCGTGTACACAATGTGTGTGGCTGTTGCCTCTGAACAATGGAGGCAGAAGTCAAAACAACAGCCGTTGATTCCCATGAATAAGAGAACAGATGTAAAAGCATATTTGTCCCCTCTCTGTTCAACGTTTGGCGAACTGCTGTCGACAGCTCCACTGCAACCTGGTCAGGACTGGGAGGAAGAAAGCAGTCGCTGAGTCCGGTTAAGAGCAGTGCTGCATGTAGTGTCTATAAAGGCTTCACAGCCATATGACTTCATTCAATGCATTTGAAGAATGGGCAGCTTCACGTGGGAGCACATCGCAGGCGAGACACCGGATAGCATCACTAAATTGTGAAAACAACAAAAGCAGCACTTATCTATACGACTCCAAGTTAGTGCGTTATTTCTGACACACATGCACAACTTCCAACCACAAAATCTGAACATCGAGTCTCTGACTGAGTCTATAATCTTCACTGGGATGCAGTAAAGATAAGGCCGCTTTAGGGTTCCATCGTGCTGTCGCATGTAGGGGAAAATGAGAGGAAATAAATCAACTGCCTGCAAATAACACGACATTAGAGTCAGAAGCGCAGCACTGCAGTGGTTAGCTTTAGATCTCATTTGCATTAATACAAATTCTGTTTGCGAGCAGTCTCAGGAAGGCTTAGGCAGTGACTGTGTGTATGTGCGGCCCACAAACAAATATATGTGCAAGGTGGGAGTGTGTGTACTGGTGTGACTGCGTTTGCAATTACACTTGATGATCGGGCTTAAAATACAAGTAATTGAGAATGCAAATTAGATTTTGGGTCCTCCAATCTGGGAGGTGAAGTGGTTCAAAGCGTTTCTTCCCCTTCATTAAGTAGAACTCATTGTTTTAATTACACTTGGGTTCAGCGTGCTGCTCCACTTTCTCTGTTATTTTTACTGATGAAAAATAAGCATCTGTGGGCAACAGAGAAGACTTGCTGTGCTTCTCAGAGGCAGAATCATCCAGAAGAACCCTGGCAAGCACCCCACACTCCCATACCCCCCCCACACCCCCCCACACACCAATAATCCCTCCAGTATCTCAAAGCTGCGCATGCATGCAAGTTGCAAGTCAAGACATACATAAATTAACTTGTTAGCGCTCTCACACAGACGGTGCTAAACACCCTCCAACATAAATGCAGACCGACACGCTAGGATTAGGCAGGAGAAACTATGCATCACCTGTTTGTGAATTAGGAAGCTCATTGACAGTTTTCAACGACATTAGTTGGCTTTCAAAAGTGCCCTGATGGTCCTGACTTATTACTGTAGAACAAAGAATTCATATAAAAGCAGAAGGACTTCCCCAAAATCAGCTCAATTCAGTTTTCATGATCATACTGCGACCAACGCATACAGTCGCTCAATTGACCTGCTGTAAAATCCTTTGAGGTATCTGTAAATTGACTGAAATTAGCAGCTGTAAAAGGACCTGTGGCACAAAAAGGGGTAAAAAGCAACACACACCTCTTTCGTTGCGCTTGGAATAAACATGATAAAGATAGCACAAAAAAAATGCAGCTGGTGTGGATACAGTTCAGCAGTTGCCATCATGCCAAACTGAAACACGCTTACCTTCATAAGACACCTTGAAGCCCAGGGAGCCGCTGGTGTCGTCTGTCTTGAAGTTGAGCCACATCTGGTGACTGGTGCTCACCACAAGGTCGGGAGTGGTGGTGCCAGACAAGCTGCGACGGGAGACAAAGTTCAACGCTTAGTTTCGGCTCGACAACAAATTGAGTAGATTCTGACGAATTCAGGCGAGTTGTTATAAGCAAAGCCTGCGGTTCCTGCACAGAGAACTTGTCACCACTTTGATAGACAAAAGATGTGCTTCCACCACTTTGTTGAAACAAATTAAACGCAACTGTGAGCGCTGAACACAATACGTGAAGTTCCATTTTCAACTCGTTATAACTGTTGTAAGCATTTCTAGCCTCCGAAACTTTTTTTTTTTATGCTAACCCTTTAATTCCAAACAGCTGGGGACAAGAAAGTGGAAAAGGAAGGCGAGATCAGTCAATGCCACAGAAGTAATTTAATCCTATTTGAATAGTAATTCTCCCTAACTCTAATTAGGAAGTGTATAACTGCAGAGTAAGTGATTAAAGCTTCTAATTTTAGTGAGGGAACAAGGAAAATGGTGGAAGGAGTCGTCATGTCTGGATCCTTTTGGCCTGATGTTTTTGTCCTTTCACAGCCTTTTGGTAATTTATTAAGTGTCTGTGAACGCTGATGCACCCACCGCAGGACAATAAGATATGGATTTGCATCCAGAACACCAGTGAAGCCCTGGTGAATGCAAATCAATTTCAGGGTCCATTTGGAGTCCTCATTTTTTGGGTTTGATTACTAAACTACTTATTGCTCAGATGTCTGTTACCTGGCCAAGCAATGTATTTGAGGCTGGGACGGAAAACAGACGAAACTTGAGAAAACTTTCTACTCCTGCATTGTTTTATTTCTGTTACAAAAGGTCAGTGTTTTTGAGACACCGTTATTTAGCAGCTGAGAGGACGTATATGACTGGTCAGTGAATTATTTACCAGCAAACTAATCACCGTCCTGTCCTTGTTCACAGTCTGTTAAAGGTTGTCCGTCCCCTTGTGACAATGATGCCGTCCCCGGGTGGGGACATAATTTCCCTGAGGGAAGGTCTGCTCACAGGGACTTTGCTCACACCGTCCACTTCTCCCTCGCTGTCACACTTTCTGCGCAATGCCGTCCAAGTGAACAAAAAGAGAGGCTTTGATTGGTTGCCACGCCTCGCCTTTTAACCACCACATTTATGACTGGGTGCAACGGTAAGGTTACAAGCTTCTGACCTCATAGTTACAAAAAAAAAAAAAGATTCTATCCGGCCTGCACCACTTGTCCGCATCACTGATCCCAAAAAATATGGTCCCCAGTTAACAGTGTCGATAGCAGCACTATATTTTCCGGCCCTAAATTGTTCTAGTTAGTTTGTGTGCAGCAGCGCGCGCACTGAATAACTCACTCCACTTTTATATTATAAAGAACCCATGGGGGGAAAAAAAAGAGACTTAATTGGAGAGATTAGGTCATTTTTTTTCAGTGTCTGCGCTGTGCATAATAGAGGTGCGTCGTCAATGCATGTGACGAATGATGTTTAAAAGAGACAGGACCTCCTGCATCACCTCGGTATCCTTGCACAAAACCTCTCAGTCCTTTAGCCCCCCCCCCCAACCCCCACCCTGCCAAGGCAGCCTCGCATAAAAATTGATCTATAAAATCTTTATTAAGGTAGTAAATTTCAGCACAATTAATAACAACATCCTGTGAATTGTTATGGAGCATCTGCTAGTGCAAACTCTATTAAAAGGTATCAATATGCAGCTTGCGATGCCACGCCGGATGGCTGCGAGGTGTTTTTTTTTTTTTTAAATGTTGGAGAGCGGTGATTGACATCAAGGTGTGACATCTATTTTTGATGCACGGCTGCGTCATCAAGGTGATGATGGATTTACCAAAGGCTGGAGGGGAGAGGGAACGGGGAGGACTGCTACCAAATGTGAGGATGAGGAGGGGGAAGAGTGTGATCACATGAAAGATGTCGCCCAAAAGTGTAAATCACTGCAACAAATCCAAAAATCTAGATCAAAGGCAAGAAAAAAAAATAAAGAAGTAGGTCAAACAAGTCACTCACACGTGGAAGATGGTCTTCTGATCCCCCACCACCTCGCCGTCTCCCACCGTCAGGGTGTCGTAACCCCGCTCCAGGTCGAAATCCTCAAACGTCAGCTTGATCACCTAGACAACAGCAAGAGAATGCGGGGGGGGGGGGGGGGGGGGGGGGTCATCACCAAGACAACCGTGAACAACAGATGTGGGAATCTTCAGGAGCCAGGTGCAGTGAGGAGACCTCTTCCCATCTGTGACTTCTTTCCCAATTCTTTGCTCATCAATCCGTCAAACCTCCGTCCCAGCAGGACACATTTCAGCAGCCGCCGACATGGCAAATGCGTATTTTATGTGCGGAATATTCACATTTTCTTGATAATTCATTTATTTTACTTTGCTGCATATTTGACATTCTTGATGCACAACTCTCGAAGTCTGTTTGGGTCAACTGACAGCCGAGTGTGTGATTGTGTCGGAACATTTTAAGTTGATCCAACTCAATCCCCCATCAATCAAAAGTCTGACTGCCTGTCAGACAGTGTGCGTCACACCTCTGCTCTCTGCTCCAGGGGTCATTTGGATTCATGCTGTTCTTTTTTTAAGCCAAGCAGCTTCAAGCAGATATTATGTGCATTGTAACAGACCAACTTATTTGATCTGAAGTCAAAGTGAAGTCAAATCAGGGTACCCAAGCCAGATGAAGCATCAATTAGAAATTAGGACAGAAGAACAAAGTTTATGTAACATTGTACTGTTATATGTTAATGAACCAAAAAGTAGCTCAATTAACATTGCGGATTTTTAAAAATGAAAACAACAAAAACAATGGGCTTTTTTGCCTGTTCATGTAAATTGGCTGCAGCTGATTTCTGCTAAATTCCTCGTGTTTTCAGAGGGCCGAGAGAGCACGGCCTAATGAAAAAGCTTATATAAATGCAAATTGCATTCTGTCCAATGTTAAACCTCGAGCCTAATGAAAATTGCCAAGGTGGAGAAAAAAGATTGATGGTGTGTTGGCAAAATAGGTCAGATCGCTCGATAAATAGAGTTTCATACTGCAAACTCATCTCTCATCGGCGAGCCAACAGGTGATGCGCGGAGGGAATCCAGGGAGACACTGAGAACACTTGGGGGCAGCAAGGCCGAGAGAGAAAGACCTGCGTGAGGGGAATGAACCCTTTACGAGTCCTTGTCAGGATTCTTGGCCACGCTTCGCCATCACTGTAAAGCATGTGGCTGAATCAACCATCGCAACAGGGAGGCTGGAGGGCTGCAGACGACTTTTCAGCTGTTTTAACAGGAGTAGCCCGCGAGGCTATTTGTGTCGTGTCTGTTGTAAACCACTTGAGCCTGTTGATGTGACTTGAGTGGAGGAAACAGAAGGCTGGAAATCTTCCTGGATTCAGTAGTTTAGTGTGCGCCGAGGTGCTGCCAGCCAGCTGACTCCTGTCGTTTTGTTTGGGGTTTTTTTTAACATAAACATTCCACACAGTCCATGCGCTCAAATCATCACAGTGCATACATGAAATATAGATAACAGAACTGCATCTAATCCTCATCTTGCTGCACTTTCACTCTTTCTTCTCTGGCACATTTGGTCAAGGTGCTGCATGAAAGCTTTGAAAAGTAGCTGAAGTTATTCAAGGTCGCCTCAGTTGTTCACGTCTCCTCATGTGATCTCACGCGGTCTCTCGGAGCAACATCCACGACTGGGCGAAAAAAAAAAAAAAAAAGAAATCGTGTACAAACTCCGGCCACGTTTGGGGTCATTGCTGTTACACGATGAATCTAGGTCCAATTGTGCAGCTCCCTGTTGGCAGTGTGTGATGGATAAGCAGGTGTCTGGACTGTTTCCGCAGCACGGTATACTTTTTATTGTTTGAAGTCTCCGAAGGCAGCTCTGACATTTCCGGAACAGAGAACGCGGTGTCCCTGACGCTCGTGGATAAACACTTGAAAGATCGTCAACTAAAAACAGCTGCTTTCAGTGTCTTCAGGACATTATGAAGCAGCGGCACTTGTCAGAAAGCCACATTAGTCATAATGTCAGGGGGTTGGAATTAGGTCTGGGAAAGCTTTGTCATTTCTCACCTGCCTTCCTTTGAAGTTCCGCCTCAGTCTCCTGCCTGACCTAACGTCTCCTCTGGCTGGGCCAATGCGGACAGGCAAGAATAGAAGCCCATTACAACTCTAAACAGAAAGAACAGCCGCTCTCCATCTTCATCGCGGCCCCGACAAGAGACAGACTGCCCGCTGGGTATACCTGAGGGTGTCGATGTGTGTTTTGTGCTGGGAAGCAGAGGGTAGAGTTGGGTGGGTGGAATCTGACCACGCGCAGCCTCCTTGACACGGCGCGGTGCAATGAGAGAGCCGAGTTGTAAAAGCATTTCGTCTCGGGTTCAGACTAATGTTTGTCAGGAAAGCAGCTGGGTGGCCTTGAACACAGCTCCAAAGTCAACGATGTGAACGGAGCAGCGATGACACATCCGTGATATCCTCCGAGCAGCCTCTTCAAAAGCTCTCCATTACTCTGCTGTCCATTTCGCTCCCTCCTCCCCTTCCTCACCACAGGTGTTTTAACAACTCACTTTGTCTTGTGTTGGCTCTCTTCCATCCCCCCCTTCATTTTCTTTATCTCTTACATTTTTCAATGAGAGAACCTCTGTCACATATTGTGTTGAACAGCCCCCTACACGTCCCGCTGCGATTATCAAAAGCATAAAATGAGTCGGGTGTGTCAGCGGAGTGCTGTCTCTAAAGTTGCTCTCTAACGAGAACAATCGCATCCGTCAGCGGCTTTGCGGTTCGCTGGCAGCTCAGGATGCCCACTTAACACACCATTGGAGGCCGCTGATTACGAAAACAAAGCGAAATTGACACCATGCTCCGCTGACTTGGGTCCGGCGAAGACGGAGATTCTTTGTTTGCAAAACGACATCGGTGCTGGTGTGAACTCGTGTCTGGGGACCTTTTTACCTTGGAGGTGTCCGTTGCTGTGATAACCCACGTGCAGTTTGCGTTGTTGTCGTACTGCACAGGGTAGTTTGGCGAAGTGATGACGCCACTGGGTCCCTTCAGCTGGCCGCCGCACATGGGTGCTACAAAAGGAGACAGAGAAAATAGAGTTTTTTCCTGTGGCGACGTTCAATGTTCAAGATCTGCTCCTGTTTTGATGAATGCCGCTATTTATACATGTCACATGACAGCTCAGGCAGCATGTCTGGTTCCACAATGCAGACACATTCTCCTGCGTTTTACAAGTGTAACTACAGTGAGTGGGTGGTGGACTCTACTAAAATACAGGTGACCTACTTTCGACGCTGCGCCTGAACACATCGTATGCAGGCTGATGAAGCAACTGGAGCTGCAGCAGCTGCTGCTGCTCAGCGAACGCGCCCCTCTTACATAAACACCAAGTGCACATCGCTTTGGTGACACGAAGTCATTTTTGCAAGTGGTTGGTGATGATAACGTGGCTGTTTTTAAAGCCCAAACACCCAAATTCTAAAGAAAAGAGCAATCAAACAAACTGCAGTGCCCTTCTGGATACTTGACTTGCACATTTGGAGTGGCGACATCAAACAGAGACAAATAAAAGATTGAATCAATCCCAATCATCAAGCGTTCTCTCGCAGGTCTGAAACCGACTGCAGAAAAAGAACCTTTTTTCTCAAATAATCACAGTGAAAAAAAATGTAATACAAGAAAAATGTGGATCAAAATACATATGGTGAAGTACTGCGGGCGCACAAAAAACTCGTTTGTTGGAAATTAAAGAGGACAAACAAACAAATCACAAACTGAGTGACTCAGAAAAAAGTGAGTGAGTGTAAAAGCTTGAAAAGACAAGGTGACTTTTCTTACGGGGGCCCAGGGGTGTCTGCGTGGCCGAGCTGTTAAACACCTCTTCAGATTAAAGCAGAATTTCTAATGAGTACTTTTAGGAAATTGAGTGTGTACGTGTGTACATATGTCAAAGGATACCTGAGGTATTTGAAAGGACCTGAATCTGCCCCGATTTTAATGAATTGGGTCTGAAAAGGGTCCTCGGGGTGCTCAAGTCCCACTCAGTGACTCCCTGCCCCACCCTTTTCCTACCAAATCACCCCTATTAAAATTGTAAAAGAACTTTGGTGAAGTTAAGGGGAGAACAGAGTAATTAATGTGGGCTGTGCAGACGGGGAGGGTGACCTTAAAAAAAAAGAGAGAACACAGCTGGAAGGAAGGAAGGTCCACAGAAGCGTTCCGGCCCTCTCTTCTCTTCTTCTTCTTCTTCTTCTTTAATCATTGCCATCACTTTGTTTGACACACCCCACCTTGTTTAGTCACAGGGCATCAAAGAGCGGCGGGCAAACCAGCAATCAAGAACTTGACGGAGCAGAATGTGAAGGCAAAAAAACCCCAAAAAACCCGGTACCGCCGAAAATGAAACCATGAATTTTATATTAGGAGAAAGAATTTGCAGCCAAAGATGAAGTTTTTCCTCCCCTCACCCCTGTGCTAATGATAGTGCTGTTCGATTTAATAATGACTCATGCTAATTTGGGAAACAGACCTTCATTTATCTCGACATGAGGTTTAATCTTTATTTAAACATGATGAGGCAGAATAAAGGAGCAGCTCCACAGGTTAAATGAGGGCGACAGAATGTTCGCAAAGGGCAGTTTCACCGACTTTGTTGCTGCTTCTGTGAATCTGAATGTCTCCTGCAGGAGCATTTGGCGATGCTCAGACCTCCAGCCTGATCGCCTCTTTGTTTCGCAACGGCAACGGGTGACAGCGAAGGCCTTAACTTCTCAGGACGTCACTTAACACAGAATTTCTTTTCCTTTAACTGAGGTGAGACCATTGAAAGAAAAGCAGCTGAGGCATTACTACAGCACTGCCAAACGACAAATTAGTGTGAGAAAGGCATCAGATGTCGGATAGAGTGCTTCCCTAAGAGTATGCGTCCCACTGGTGGGGGACAGAGGTATTACAGGGGCGAAACATTCAATCGAGTGATTTTTGAGAGGGGAATCGGTGCAGGTGGGCTTTGACAATCCTCCTTGGTGAAAGTGAGGAATGATCCACAAAGACGGACAAGCGTTGACTGAACATCAGTCGTGTCGCAAAGTCTTTCTGGAAAGTTCCCTCAAAGCAATAAAGGTTTGCGTTTCATCAGCCTGTGCAACTTTATTTTATAACTCGACTTTGTTTATTTTGGCATGAGGTTGTTTTTTTTTTATGAACTGCAACCCGAACTTTCTGTTTTTGAAAGCAACTGGGGGTTTGCATCTTCCTGAGTTATGGTCATGTCAAGTCTCTTTTGGATTGTTGACAAGCAACCAGTACGCCTACGTGTTGGAGAGAATTCTCCACTTGCGAGACGCACAACAAGTTTTTCTTCCCTCCTTCATCCACAGGACTTGAACTCATCGGTTCACAAGGCTATTTTTCTTCTTTTGGGCTTTCTTGATCTTTTCTTCTTCCTCTTCTACTTTCTCAATCACACTGGCCATCTCGCTTCAATCAGCTTGTTGATCAACAGATGAGGAGAAACACGGAGCTTCTCCTTTCCGAGCCAAATGTCGTATCATGAACAAACTTTTGTCTGACACATTTTGGATGTTGAAATAAACTTCCCTGAACAAAAGCAGATAACTGAAACTAAACCTGCCAGCTTTTTTTCCCTAAAGATGAGCAGCGTTGTGCTGAAGAGCCAAAGGATAATAAAAGAAAACAACTTCCAAACTGGGCTCTTCCTCCAACGATCAAACTCACTTTCTCATGATTTGCTTTCAGACTGGTGCCGAGAATCGGACCTCTGATCGAGTGAAGCCTCACAGAAGCACCAGCGGAACACAAACCACTTTACAAATGAACGTCGGCGCATTAAAGAGAGATCGTACGGAGCGAAGCCTTCAAAAGATTTTTGGTGATGTGCAATGAAGGTCTGGTGCAGGGCCGCAGCGACTGATTACTCCGGGAATCGAGCGTTCTATCGATTATTCAGGCGAATAAACGAGTAGTCGGATTTTTAAAAAAATTCTTTTCATCATATGACTTAATTTCCTATTAATACCTTACAAGCAAATTAAAGCCCTAAAGACTTTTTTATTGGCAGAGTTTGGTGGTGAAACTGTTCTTGGAGCAGCTTCTTGAAAGAAAGAAAAGAGTCCATTAGCTGTGTTTGGCTTTTTCTGGGTCTAAAAAGGAAGGAATCGTTTCAGCCCATTTGTACTGCTGCAGTAGCAGACTATCCTATCATTCATATCATCCACTGCTGCACAAAACATAATTAAATAGCTTGAGTGACTCTGGCCGCTGAAACTACAATCGCAGATGCGTTCGTCCAACATTGCAGGGAGCCTGATTAGTTTCCGCCCGTCTCCAAATGGTCACGCATGACGAAGACGCGATTGATTGGCAACGCGGCGCCAGCATGACTGAACGACAGGAAGCCCACCAACAACAAGCTGTTCAAAAGGTCACAGTCAGAGTCCAAGAGAAGAAGTTGGACAGTGAAAATACTGCAAAATTAAAAAGAAAAAATAGACGTCAGACCGGTACGACATGACAGACAACGCAAACAAATGTGAGCCGGACACCCGGGTGGGATGGGAAATATATATGGAGGTCATCCTAAGTGCCTCCATTACACATGTGCTTGGATGGACAAGCAACGCCAGCGCTTACCTCTGCAGATGGGTCGATCATCACTCCAGCCCACGTAGCTGTCTGTCACTCGGAGACAACTGATGCTCTTGGAGCCCTGAAGTTCATAACCCTCGTCACAGGAGAAATGCACCGTGGCTCCGCGCCTGCAGCGAGATTGCATGGGGGGGGGGGGGGGGGGCACATATTACCACCGCAA
>JASSRZ010000054.1:6115411-6125497 GCA_032164315.1 Malacoctenus gilli | reverse complement strand
CCCCCCCCCCCCCCCCCCCCCCCCCCCCCCCCCACATAGTACCACCGCAAAGCTTCTCAGTCAAAAACACATACTTAGCTGTGGAGGTCACAGAGGAGGTGTGAGGAGTAGGAGAGGAGGAGAGAAAAGATGAGCGCTCTCTGTGCCTGCCAGGATTTCATTTCCAACAGCAGACGGATGTGACACATTTGTCTGTGTTTCAGTTGACCACAGACACCAAACTCTGTGATCCTGCAGGTAATATCAGCATCTCCGTGTGGCAGCCTAGCAGGGGGATACGCTTTAGCCCGCACTTTTCTCTGCTCCGATTGGTTGAGCGGGGGCTGACAGTGTGTGTGATGTGTGCGCGACTGACGCAGTGTGAGCGCCCCTGGCAGCGACACCCAAAAACACACTGGTGATTAAAACACAACTGTGAACTGAGCGAGATCGTCAACAAAATGTCTTGAACATCAGAAAAAGGATTAAAGACGTGAGACGTTCAAAAATGTTCGAGCCTTTGAAACGGGTATTTATGAAATGACGCAAAGGAAATGTTGTTTAAAAATGACTACAAGAAGCGAAATTTTACAGAGAGTTTGGAAGTAATAAAAAAGATGAGTTAAAAGTGCTAAAAATCAATGTGGTACGCGACAGCTCGAGTGACAACAAAATGTCATCGAGTTAATAATATCATTTAAACTTCAAAAGAAAACTGTCACAGTGTCTTTTCTTCATTAGAAATGCTTTTGACAGGTTTATTTCCTGTTTAACAAAATTACAATCCCAAAAAAAACCACTCATCTTTGACATACCACTGGTTTTATGTGGCGTGGTACGCGTTCAATTTAATGCGCCGCATCACCGTCGAGATGGCTTATCTTTATCAGAATTTTACACAGAATCTTTTGCTCATTGAGTTTCAGCTGCAAACCAATCAAAGTCTGCTGTCAAACGAGACTCGCCTCCTACCTGAAATCCGATCCTTTCCTTTTTCCTCGATCTGGGATCCCTGGATCCGGACACATGTTGTGTCCTTGTGCCACACCCATCTGGGACACTGAGGGGATCGAACAGAGAGAAAAAAAAATGGAGGAAGAACTTTAATTGAGTACTTGAGATGTTGCAAAAGACACTTGCTTTATCTTGCCCGATGGAAGAGAAAAGAGAAGTGCACCTAAAAAAACACATATTACGAATACCAAGTCACACGTGTCATATTTTGTTAAAAATGAACCATTTTTATCATTTAGTTTACTTTACATATTCTGCTGACTGCTCCTTCTGTTTCTTGGAGAAAATTTTCAATAATGCATCATGTACTTATAGATCAAAAGGTTGCCGGGTGGGATTTTGCAAGAGCGAACAGCTGACTTGGCCTTTAGGCGTTGGAGGAAAAGTTTGTGACATTTGCACTGCACTCGCGCTGCGTGCTTCAGCTCATTTATCAACATTTCGACAACCCTGAAAATTATCACGCCCGCGTTCTCCCCGAGTGCATCCCCGTGGTGCTCTGTGAGATCACGTCACTCAGCGCAAAACACTGGAAGCCGATCTGTCAGGGCGGGGTCAAGTAAACTTGGCCATCGACTGAGCGCTGGCTGCCTGAGAGAAGGGGGGGGGGGGTCAAAGATGAGCGGGGAGGCAGATCGATGCGACACCTGCTCGTTGTCCAAAGTCCCTCAGTGAAGTGAGAGAGCACTGAATTTAAATGGAGGCTCCAAGGTGTCAGCTGAAGGGAAGGGGAGGATGCTAATCATAGCGACTGTTGGAGAAGATGGTGTGGAAACCTGACATTTTCGAGAAGAATCAAGATTAACATTGTTTAGGAAAATTGTGCGGCTTAAAGCTCTCTGAAAGGCAGAGTCAGAACGATGTAATTGCAGGACATCAACTTTGCAAAACTTTTGTCAGGATTTAGTTCCCCTTAAAGTTTTTTTTTTTCATTTAGATGGCAAAATGGAAAAGAAAGTTCATTATTTCCGCTTGAAACAAGCTTCCATAATTTCCTTGTCTTTCCATTAGGGGTCACAGGCAGAGAAATATTGCAGGAATAGACAATGAACTGCAAAGTGGGGAAAGGTAAAGCGGACATAAAAGCATTAAATCAATGCAAAGTTAGGCAAAAAAAAAGGTGATTTCTCTGACTGACAGAAGTGCTAAAAAGCAAAGTTAGAGGCAGGAGTGGATAAAATGAATTGGAAATGTCCTCGAGGCAGCGTTGCAATTACCGCCTGAAGGCTCCTCTTTTTGTTCCGCTGGTTGTTCTGAAACCCTTCAACATCCATCTCTGGTGTCAGTCTACTCAGGTGACTCACAGCTGCCACGCTGTTGACGTTACAAATGTTCAAACGAAGCCGAACGGGATAATGAACAGTGAACTCAAAGAGAGGATGCGGGAGGACAAGGGCAAGGAAGACGTGTTGAAAAGAGCGACCAATGCAATTACTGCCGTCCATTTGCTATTAGGAGCGCATCTCCTGCACAGACTGTGCGTCCTTTGTGTCTGTGCCTGTTGCCAGTCAGCAGTTACCCTTTTCCCCGGCCAACGAGGAGAGTTGAAAGAACCTCAGATGACTTTGAACAAAAAGTGAGCGAGGTGAAATGTGGAGAAAAAGACTTCTTTTTTAGGAACTTTCACGGCCGATGGAATTCACAGGCATGTTTCAACATGCAGCCTCAGACGAGATTATCCCGATTATTCCACTGGACAGTCTTGAAAGTTGTTGCTCTGACAGAACAGTTATTTTTCTTTTCTTATCTAAAGTATCAACAGCAGGAGGCTGATAAAAAAATACGAAATAACTAATTTGGATGATGTCTTTTTTTTTGCCTGTTGTCAGTGTGAAAATTACCAAAGAAAACAGAGAATTGGGTGGGCACAATATTGTTTCATTAGGATACTACAAAGCAAATATGATAGTCTTATAATGATATATTCTCAGTTTAAGCTTGCATGACCTGCAGTTTATACCTGTAAAGAATAGATGCTGGCAGTTTACTTAAGTTTCAATTTCATTTCGCAATGTACACTGAAAAAAAACGGAGATTGGAAGAAAGAAAAGTCCGGAGGCTACTTTAGGGCAAACAAAATGCTGTTTTAGACTTTTATTTACACAACAGAAGGGACCCCCGTAATTCCTCAGACAACAATTGTAGCAACCACCGGCCACAGATATAATTTGTCTGCCCTCTCGGCAAGAATCAGAGGAGCTATAATTTACTTTTGCCACCGTGCGGAGATGTCACCAATTAACATCCCTGAAGTATTTCAAGCTCATTGTTTTACCGCTGCAGCAAGGTGACAGCCTCTCAGTGTGGCTTCCATTGATGCAGATGAAGGAGTTTTAGCAACTGCAGACAAATTCACACAGAATCAGATGGGGGGGGAGGGGGGGGAGAGAGAGCTGAGTGAATATCAAACTCGTGTGGCTCATCGTGACTCAAGGTTTTCAGGAGTGCACAGCTGAGAGACTGACTGAGGCCGACCATCCAGCTTGAGGAAATAAAATCGACAGTCCCACTTTGCGTGTCTCGGCCAAACACAGCTGTGTCAGATTACACCCTACAGAGCAGACCTTGAGCTGCGTGTGGTGGCGGCGGTGGCACAGGTGACTTTTTAAAGAGTTTAAAGTCAGACGTGGGCACAGGAGAATGGTTAAAAACTTGCATCTTTCCCCGCTTTGTCTGTGGCTTTTTTACTGCCGATTCTAAAACTGGGTTTGATGAGTGGAACCTGGTGCGGGTAATTAAGTCCAAGACAGCTACGTATCTGGTGATGCCAGCCTTTAAACTTGTGAGGCTTTTCAAGACTGTGCTTTGTTCCTGCTTTTGATGGCTGGGCAGAGGCAATAAACCCCCTCAGCATCTCATTCAGGAAATCCTCCACGGATCCTCTTTTCACCCTCTTGTTTAGACAGTCTAGTGATGCTGGTAGAGCAGGTGCAGCTTTCTCTAATCGACCGCAGAGTCCTCTGCACCGCGAACACGGACCTCATAATGAAACAAAAAAACGTTTCATCTCACGTATATGACAATTGAGTTGTCAGATTACTGAAGAAGTCGAGTTGTGCATTCGAACTAGTAAAATGAGGGTTTGTGACTCACACACGGAGATTTTCTGGTGGTTGTCTTTGCTCGGCAACATCTTCACACCTCGAGACTTGAGCTCAGTCATCTTCTTCACTGTTGGCCAGACAAAGCAGAAACAGGTGTAAGAGGGCAAAGAGTGCCATGACCGACACCCACACTGGCCTCCGAGTCACTCCATGTTTGCTGTGGGCTGGTGGAGAAGGTCGCAGACTTTCCTCATGTTGACAGGGCAACTGTGGAAGTGAACATGAAGTCACACCTAAAGTCGATGATGATGAAGTGCTTTGTCACTGAAGTAAAAACTCTTTCACCTCAGCAGGATCTGAAGCACACGTTCGCTTTATGTTAATCCATAAAAGCCTCATATTGAGTTTACGCTGAAGAAGGGAGCCGTGCGAGATGCAATTTCCTTTGCCCTCTTGTGGAATGAAGGGTCCCGAGCGCAACAATGCCGTTCGATTAAAAGGATTGGGGAAACAGGTTTTGTCGTGAGCCACCTGCTCCTTTCTATACAGTGATGAGATGAGCCTCAAATTACTGCGTTTGGTGATAATGGCAATACAAATAAAAACCAAGTCATCACTGCAAAACGAGAGGCTCATCCAAATGCATATTTATTCAACAACTGCAGGAACACCATCAGCATTATCTTTGCTCCCTTTCACTCATCCTATTTCATGACTTTGATGGCTCCTCGCGATGGAACTTTTTCTTGTTTTGCATTTCCGTTTCCATCCCTTTGCTCTCATTCAGATGCATCGTAATTCAAAGCTAATCTGAGTCGTGTGTCAAAAAGCCTGCTTATAATGTGTCTGGAAAAACAACAACAAATGATTTTTTTTTTAAGATTGGTTGCCTTGATTACATGTGGAAAAAGGATTTTTACTGTGTGTCTGATAGGTGAGGCAGAGCATCAGGTGTACGCAGTGTTAGGGAGTGGCTGCTTGTTATGCTGCAGAAAATGAAGAACGCAGGAAGGGGAAAAAAAGAGCAGATAAGAATATTCGATCGCTTCATCACTCTAACAAGCTGCTGCTGCTGTGGAATCATGGGAGCTGTCATGATGAGAATGGCGAGATATGAGAAGGGGGTGGGCAGAACTCGAGTCAGTGTTTAATCTAATTAAAGTATTAGTCTCCCTGTTCTCTCTGATCTTCTAAACATATTTATCTAACATTGAACCTGTAATCCCAGAGGCTTACTGCCTATCTTTGCCATGTTCCTCAGCCATCTGGCGTGTTCCTTTCTTTATTTCTCCCCCTCTTCTCTCTCTTCCCACCATCTCTGAAAATTTCCCCTGGATGGCTTGAGGTGAGATCTGTAGAGATCGCCTTTTTTGTGGACAAACTAATCCTTTTTCCCTGCTCATCCCTTCTCAAAGGTGACCCCTGAACCCCGAAGAGTAATGGGACAGGAAATGGATACATGGTACAAAGAGGATTTTGTGTGCCTCCCCGTGCATGTGTGCCTGTGTGTAGACCTGTGTGCCAGCGTTCACGTGTTTGTGCGTTTATCTCGCAAACAATAATGGTCCAATTGTCCCTCCATCCTGTCAACCGTTCTGCACAGATTGACATCACAGACATCTGAGCAGATCGGATCCAAACACCTGCTCTCGTTTGTTCTCTACATTTTCTAAGCATTACGCGATGATGAAGCAGATGCACTGATGGACAGCTGAGGGTTCACGGCTTCACCTGCCTCTGCAGTGATCACTGTGCACTGGGAAATCGCACTGAGAGGAAAGGGACTCTGACACATTCTGCTACATGCACTGCTGAACAAGGCTGAATTCACATCTGAATGTACCCATATCTTCTTTATCTTACCTTGGTACTGCGCGCTGAATCCCCTCAACTTGTGGTTACCGTCCGAGGTGAAGTGCAGCCGAAGCCAGTTCTTGCTGCTGATGATGGGCGAGGGCAGGTTGGGGCCAGTGAACCTGTAGACAAAAGCAGGGGGTGCATGAGTGTGATGAACTGCTTACGCAACACCACATTGTTCGGATATGCAAAGGTGAAGACAGCAGGTGTCAGGTGAAGGTGTGGAGCTCAAATCTGGATCAACACTGAACCATCTTCCACTGTGGCGAGATTTTTCTTAATGGACGTATTGTCTCCAATCAGTTGAGTTATTGCATCATCATCTGTTCAAATAAACATAAACTTTGCCATGTTAAATTCTTATAATTATTGGACAATTAATTCTGCTTGGTAATATCATGGTGGAAGATTTCATGAGGCTGAATATATAGAAACTAATTTCTCTATTATCGCATGGGGGGGGGTATCTCTGCTTGTGCCCATGTTTTGTGGCATAAAGCAATTATCCATCCATCATACTTCCAGTAATTTCGGGCCCGATGGCAGACAATATATCTCAGAGGCTGGCAGAACTTGCCAATCTGCCCTGTGATTGTCTTGTTTGTTTGTGGTAATTACACTAATGTTTCTAAATGAATGCTGCCATGGCCCGGAGAAGTTAAAAAGCTGCACCTTTAAGACCTATTAAAAGGTTGTGTTTGGTACTTAAGACGAGCTGTAATTTCCACGACTCTTAACCCAGCTGTAGTGCAATAAATTAAATAAATAACTGAAATGAAAGGGGGGGGTGAGGACGAAGCAGCACAGACATGAGTGGAGAACAGACTTTCCTTTTATAGCTGTGGAAAAGCAACAGTGAATTATACTTCACAAACACTTATAGTGGCTCCTGATCTGTATGCTAATGAGGACCGTTGCTTACCAGGCACTTCTTTAGTTGTTAAAGCCCGAGTCATTTGGGGACACATCATGTTTTATCTTGAGACACGCAGACACTCGCGTGCGTGCATGTGGCACGCACGCACGCTCGCACACATGCACACACACACACACACACACACACACACACACACACACACACGCACGCACGCACGCACGCACGCACAAACAGACACGCACACACACACACACACACACACACACACATACTCCGACCCATATATTCAGCATGCGCACGAATACACCGAAGGCGTGCATTCGAACAAGTGTGTGCATAAATTCCAATTCCCTCACTGTAAATTACATTTTCCCAGCTATGTCCACCTCATCAGACCAGCCAAGATATATGCTCAGAGGAGATGCATTCAGTGGTCCGCTACCATCCAGTTTCCATTAACACCGGCGGGGGGGGGGGGATGATAATCAACTAACTGATCATTTAAAAGCTTAGAAAAACAGTCTTGCTGATTTAAAGACAAACATGTGTGCTGATTGGGAACAATTGGAACGGTCCCTTCAAGATGAACTGTGACCACAAAAAAAAGCAAACAAAGCTTAGATGTACTGAGGGGCTTTAATGCACACACGTGACTGACTGCACAAAATAAGTCTCTTTGGTTCAATTAAAAGCATGTAGCTCCATGGATGCGCACAGGAAATAACGTGCTCCTTGTAACAGGGGCTCCCTGTGCTGCACAGGAAAGCTGCAGCGGGGAGCGCCGCAAGTAGCCCAACTTCTGCCTCAAGCTGAACACAAGCTCACCTTGAGGATTGAAGGGGAGAGACAGAAAACAGAGTGGAAAAATTTTTTTTTTGGAAGAGTTTTGGGGCAGTGGGCGGGACAAAACACAAGGGACGCATGAGACAATGAGAAGAGAGAGATGGCATCAAAGTGTCAGTGATTCGACTTTGTTTTCAGCCACACTGCAAGCCGACTGCAAGAGAATTGAGACAAGTGTGAAAAAGTGCCCCTGAGAGATTTGTTGTTTTTTTTAAACTACTCCGAGGTTCATTTCAGCATGAAGCTGCTGTGGCCTCCAGCCTCTGGCTGGGAGCCAGTGATGCTTGTGACCTCAACCCACAGTTGAGAGTCTCTCGGTGAGGAGAGCTTTGCTAATCCAACAGTTTTGTCCAATGGCACAGGAGGTCAGTGAAAGTGAAAGCCGAGAACATGCGAGGCTTTGGCCATGTTTCGTGACCAGCAGAGAAAATCTTTTAAATGTGTTGCTTGATAAAGGGGGAACATGCTAAAGGTCTGCTTAAAGGTTTGTAGCGACCACAGCGAGTATCAAACATGTGCTGCTGCAATTCATGAGCTAAATTCCACTTTATTAATTCAGTAAACAGTGAATTTACCCAATACAGAAAGGTTCTGACTTTTATCCATATTCATAAGAAGAGTTATTCTCTCACCCTTTCTTTTGCGTAGCCTGAAGTCTCAGAGAAGAAAGAAAAGGTGAAGCCATGTCATGTGACACTGGTCTTGATTTAACACAAGCGCAAGACTGATAAAAGCTCTCCAGACACCTTGGGGGAGGGGGTTTATCATGGAAGAGAAGGGTGGGGGGGGGAGATAAAGCATTGCAGGAACTCCTGTAGTGTCTGGCACATGCAGCAGCACCAACAGGCAGGAGAGCGCCAAATCACTTTTAGCTCTTAATACAAAGCTGGTTTCTGAAGCACCCCGAGCAGTAAATCTCACGCTAGTAAATTATAGTATATGATCACACAAAGGTCTCCAAACAGCACTGCCAGGAGTTGGAATGCCGACTCGCTTCGTTATGTTGCGCTGCGTCGCCACACTTCTGGAACCGAGGGGACGCATGAAAACCTCCCCGCGATTTCCGTGCAATCTGGTCCGAGCTCAGAAACATGCAGCAGAGCCAGAGTTCAATTACCTGATCCAATGGCTGATTGATAAACGCAGCATGGACTGCCATAAATATCCCACTGACCCAACACCACACCTGCTATTTCTCAGTTTGAAAGTCTCTCTCTCCCACTCTCTCTCTGGCTTTGTTCAAACCCTTGAAGTTTTATGATGAAAGTGACCGCAGGGAGCAACAGAAAAGTCCTGAACAGGCTGATGGAGGTCTCCTGAAGGGCAATACAGCTCTTTCTACAGCTCTTTTTCACCTCAGCCTCCCCCCCCTTCTCACTCTGACTGACTGGCGAGCCATATTAGATTTTATGCGGGATTGTCTTGAGAGAGCCGAGCTAAATAAGTTTCCATTTCCAGGCCCCAAAGCTCCTCAGTCTGACTCAGACTTTTGATGATCGTCCAAGAAATTTATTTCAGGTATGGGAAGGTGATAGAGGCGGCCCCTTGTTGTACTTAGCAGCAGAGACTGAGCTGGGACCCAAACACCCAATTCCAGGGGTTTGTGAAAACAGCGGCTTTCACTCCTCACACTTTCACACACTTCCTTTTCGAATGCATATCGTGAAAAAGGTATACGAGTATGAACATTAAAGGGAGTATTCTTCCAGGAAAACTGGGATAATTTGATAGTTTCAACTGACAGCATGAAAGGATCAGTAGACTTTATCTAGAAACTCTCGAGATTTACTTGGAAGTGACTCTTTTGTTGGTAAACATTTTGGCTTTCTCCTCAACACAAGTGGGAAACCCAGCTGACCTCTACCTGCATCCGGCCAGCAGTCACTGTGAATCCTTCAGAGCGCAGTATTCGCTCAGTTTCAAAGATCAATATGATATAGCACTTGTATGAAGATGGAAAGGCTCTCATGCTTTTACATCACATTCGCCGGCTCCCGGTTCTTCAAATTTTCTCCTCCTTTTTATATTATGATTGAGGACTTGAGAAAAATGCCCAAGCAGTCAAATCCAATTACATAACACATGCACAAGGGTACTTTCCGTCGTGATGTGATGTGACTTATTAAATTGTTAATGCCTTTCAGGATTTTGAACAAAGGTCATCGTCATCAAGCAATTCAGCAACCTTTCTCAGTGAAACGGCTCCTTTTTTTCTGCTTTATATTCATCGTTTCATGTCATCTGTTTTCTGTTCAAAGGGCAGGGTGTCAAATTACTCGATGCATAATCAGTAATGGGCGGAGTTACGGTGTCAAGGGTCGCTCGCTCCACGCTGCTATCAAACGCTTTCAGCGCGAGAATTCAGAGTGATACAGCATCTAATGACCATACAAGTGTGCAAGTGTGTGTGTGTGTGTGTGTGTGTGTGTGTGTGTGTGTGTGTGTGTGTGTGTGTGTGTGTGTGTGTGTGTG
>JASSRZ010000054.1:6083350-6106507 GCA_032164315.1 Malacoctenus gilli | reverse complement strand
GGAAACATAATGCTGTTCTTCTGCTGTCACTGGGTCTATAGAGGACACTGCAGAGGTTGCAGCTTGTGGGTGGACAGGTGGGTGGACAGACAGACAGACAGACAGACAGACAGACAGACAGACAGATAGACAGACAGACAGACGGACAGACAGACGAACAGACAGACAGACAGACTGTCCCCATCCCCATTCCCTCACTGCGCGGATTAATGGCGCCTTAATAGCCCCAGTCGTTGGGCCGGGTGGTCACTGACGAGACTGCGAAACCCTAAAGATCCTTTATTATTCATACACTGGAGTACACTGCGCTGACTTGAGACTGAGAGTGATCCCCGGATGATGATAGCAGACGAGCACATTCCCATTATGTTCCAATAAAAATGTCTATTCACAGCTGACGCCTGTCAGTCCGAGTGGAAATTTCGGGGCGGTGATATCAAGCGTTGCCTTGTCGCCGTTGAACGCTTTGCTCCGTTCTAAGACTGCGAGCTGCTAATGTATCGATACTCGGAAAGGTGCGAACACGCCTTCATTTCGCAACAATTACCCGAGCGCCATCGGAGCGTAAATACATAAATCATCCTTTTGACATGTACAATATGCCCATTCATGATCACCACAGCAAACATGCCCACACACACACTCCTGGGCAGGAAGCAGCGACGTGCTCCTGAGACGGCGATATGCAAATTCACTTAAATATCTACACCAAGACAAACACTCTCTGTGGCAGTTCTAACTATGTTAAATGACTAGTATTAATCACCTTTCTCTGTCTTTGTGGTGATTATGAACACATTAATCAGCCGCATGTCTGCCAGCTGGAAGCGGGCGTCCTCGACAGAAGAAGAAATGGAGAGTAATGAGTGAGAGGTGCAGCGAGACGCAAACACACCGGTGGGAATGATTCAGGGGTTTTTTGTCCTCCATAACAACAACAACAACAACAAATATGGAGCCACTTTGAGAAGTAAAAACAAAGCTGCAGCTGAGGTTTAATCGGAGCAGTTTTTCAAAAGCTCGCCAGAGCTGTTTCATCATGTTGCTGCAACCGTGTGTGGCCTCGCTTCCTCAGCAATGCGTCATGATCCGCGTCCCCTTTTTCCCTACTGTTCCCATTAGACCATGCGGGCCTCACATCTGACCTTAACACTGTGTTCAAGGCTCCTCGCTTACCAAGAGCTGACAACATGTTCAAAAGCCACAGACTGGAGGTGTCAGAGTGTGTCTGGGACTGCTTTGGGCCACAGATGTGTGCAGCAGTGCCACCAGATTTCCTCTTGGTAATGCAAAGACCAGTGACTCACATATTAAAAGTCTTTGTCATTCCTCTGCCCTATTAGCTGGAGCACAAAAGACTGAGTCCACAAGGAACGCTTGAGGTCAGGCCATGGTGGATTCTTTAGGGGGCTCCTGCTGTCTCCATGAGGGGATAAAAAAAAAGGTCCCTGTTGAATAATAATAGAATAAAAAGGTAGTTTTGTAGCTTTGAGAATTAGGAATTTAAATATTCGAAAGAAATATCCAAAAGGAAAGTGTGTCCTATTATCAATATTGTTATCAAATCAAACGCAACCTCTGGTCAACACGCACTGGTTTTACTCTGGGCCTCATCTGGCACCAAAAACGAGTCAGGACTCCATTTTTTTCCCACTCGCTCACAGGATGGAAAGCGGCAAAGTCTTTCTCTCCATATCATTGAAACAACTAAAATATATGTGCTTGGTCTGGCTGACGATTGTGCACAAAGCATGGACGCTGTAACAGATGGTTCTGAAAGCTGTCTCTGTAGTTTACAATACAAAGTGTTCGTCAGACTTGACATAAATAGACACGGATTTAAGTGAGAAGACGCAGGCAGAAGCAGAGACCACAACGTGAAGGAAAGCATCAATTCAGAGTGCTGCGACTCCTTGAATTTGCAAAGTTACCTCAAGTGCACTTCCAGGGCTCAAGAGTTCATCGCTCCATCGCCACCGTCTTGGCATTTCAAGTAACACAATCTCTGTGTCCTGATCTATTTGTGTGTAAACATATGCACGGCCATGTGGCACACATCAGAAGCTGCACACATTTCTAAGGATGCACAGGTACAGCTGGAGCCGTTTGCTTTGCCACGTGCTGACAGCTGTCTGCCTGCTGCGCACGGCATCAATCAAATTCCGTTCTCATCCCTTTTCACTTTGTGGCGAGCATTACAGTCGCTGCTCTGCTCATCTGCTCAACAAACAAACTTCATCTGTCTTTCTGAAAATAACTTTACTGAAAGTGCACAGCCACAGATATTTATTGCAACCTCCAAATTTAAAAGTGGCAAGGCACAGTAATGAGAGTGACAGCAGTAACATCAGGTAATTGGGGAAGGAGTAGCCTAATGGCAGCACAATGGCGGAACTGTCGTTAATTTCTCTCTCATTAATACTGGAGCCTGGAGCGGGAGGCACTTAAGAGGAATCAAATAGGTTGTGGGGGTGGATGGGAGAATGGATTGGCTTTGACACCAGCCAAATCAGTATTCCACCGAGAGTTTAGCCAATAATAACAAAAACACAAACTTCTTGGGGATCAGAAACATCAACAACAACGGCGGCAGAAGAGATAAACATTTTTTGACAGCGGTGCGTAAATGATGCAGGTACGTTTGGGACTTTTGCAAGAAAAACAGCATTTTATTCTCAGAGATCAGCATCTCAACTGATTACCACAAAGAAGAAGACAAAGTGACCATGACTGTGCAGCAACACCATTGGGGTAACAACACTGAGGGCTTCAAAACTGCAGTACATCAGTCACCAATTACATGGAATATAATGTACCTTATTATGGTCTTCGGAAAAAGAAAAAGGAAAAAAAATGCTCGAGTCTATTTGAGAGCTCTAAGCCATCAGGTCATCAAGGACTCATTATCCCTCAGCCTCACCGTGGTGAACGTGATTACAGTAACTTCCACATGGACCTTGTGTGAGCTGTCAATCTGCATCAGTCCATCCTGCACCGTTTTAAAGCCTGTTGTAACCTGGTAACCAAGAGTGAAGTCGTGTGTGTTCTTCAGCTCGGAGAAAGGGACAAAGCACCAAGACGAGGCTTGGTCTGGCTTTTTGGCTTTTAGTCCTTCTTTTGCCCCCAATCAAGTTAATTTGAGCTTCTTTTCAAACAGAGACTCTTGTGCTTATTGAATTTCTGTCCAAACACAACATGGGCTCTGGCTGCTCATGTAACACACGTCAGTCGAAGCAAGGGGAAGTTCTGTGCTCACAAAACATTGAGAGAAATTTTGAGCCAAAACAAAAAGCAATCGACTCCAAAAAAAACAGACAATGTCAAGAATATTTGAAAACTTAACAGGTTTGGATATTTGTTTTGGAGCACTCAAGCAATAATGCAGTCAAATTTAACATGATAATTGAGGCAAAAATAATCAGAGCATCACAATTTTTTGCACAAATCCATCAACATGTCTGGTGGGAATACGCCAGACAGCAAACAAGATTTGTCTGTAAACAAGGCGCATCGAAAACCCATTTCACAATGCCGGCCCGTGTTTGTTTTAGCCGAGGTAATCAAACGGCATTTTATCACTTTGAGGAAAACATGACTGTCCGCACTGTCTAAACAATGACTAATGTTCCATCTCTAAATGACTTGACATCCCAGAAGTAATACCCAATGCAGGTCATTAGCCGGCACTGGCAGATACTCTGCACCACAGTACGAAGGATCTGCTTCTTGATATCAGGTTAAAAATAAAAATCAATATTATTCACTTCCCAAAAGCAGCTGTGCTGAACTCCAAATACGAGCATGTATCCTAATATAATAGCTACTCATGTGAGGGGAGAGAGCACAGTATTTACACGATGTGAACTAGAACCGAGCAAAGAACAAAGTCTGTAAAGGTGCAAAACACATACTACTTATATTTGATGCTGTGTCCATTTCTCTTAGCAAAAGCAAAACCAGTCACGACAAACAACCCCACTGGACATAATTAGCCACAGTCAAATAGATGGCGGGACTTTTATTTCTCACCCGTGAGCTCCCAAACATTGTCCCGCTACAGATACATCAACATGACAATGTGTGCAAGGGAATCTCTGTGTGTGTGTGTGTGTCTGCGCACTCGCACAATGCCCGTCTTGAGATCTGTCACAATGCTCCCCAAGCAGCAGTGTGCACTTGATAATTAGCCCCAAGTTCATCACTTGTGTGACCACACGCCTGGTTGACTTTTTTTTTTGGCGAGGAGGGGGGGCGCCATCAGAAAAAGATGAATGCAACCAGTGACAATTACCCTGAAACTGTAAATATGCAAAACAACAGCCACTAATAGAATATAGAGCAGTACGGCGCATGTTCTCGTCATAAAGATGGCCTTACGTTTCAAATCTGCCTTTGTAATTGTAAAGGCGAAAAGACAAATGTCTGGAAGAGTAAAAATCTGTTTAGAAATGCACGTTTCTAAAGACAGCCATCTGTTGAGGCCAATGTGTTTGGAATACTAAAAATATACCCTTCCTGCCAGTCCGATTCACAGTCGCAACAGTGACTGTCACATCGCCACCAGCTGGGTGCTGTTCAATGCGTCCCATCAGGCAAAATACTGTGCTGGTCTGTGGGTGAGGGCCTTAAATACCCTTTTTGTTTCAGGATTGACAAGACAAGAACACATGAATTACAGCGACACGAGGTTCAGCTGGGAGAACGGTAAATTGTGGTATTTGGTCAGCACAGCGGAAAAATTGAATTTGCAATCGATTTATTCCAAGAAATGGGGAAAAAAAAGGTCCAGCTTTAATGTGATGCTGTAAAAAAAACAAAAAAAACAGTAAAAATGGAGAGCAATCTTCAATCATTTACATTCCGGTTACACTTGCGGTTTCATCTCAAGATGCCATGAAGTGCATCGCAAGTGTCCAAGCATGTTTTACAAAAGGTTAAAAAAAAAAGGAATAACCTTTCGGTGACATTGTCTAAATTTCATGTGATCTGTGTGTAGTTGGGAGTGAAATTCAACTGGAAAAAATCAGTTTGACCTCAGCATGAACAATCTGACTTTGTCCTGTAATTCAGTGTGCGGCCTGCCGCCTGCCTGTCACACGTTCGCATGCGACAGTCCCTCACTTTCCCAGCAGTTTCAGCGGCCTCCATTTCTTTCTCAGCCTTGCTTCAGTGTCCTCCTCTCACCCCTTCCATCTTGGCGCCAATGTTTGCTGTCCCGCGTCTTGTCCCCCCCCTGCCCCCCCCGTTTCCTCTCTCTCACTCGCTCTCTCTACTTGCACCTTTGATGTCAGGACCACAGCTAAAGCCTGAGCTAATCTGCTGTGGGGCTTTCTGGGCCCGAACCAGGCCAAGGGTTGGAATCAAGAACATGGCACAGGGGCAAGAAGAAGAGAAGATGAATGGTGGGAGAATAATACTGCACACTTTGTCTCTGCCAACACCTTTACGTGCACTGTGGTTAAAATCCAGCACCTTGTTTTTCCACTGTAAATGGGCCGTTTCCGTTACCTGGCAAAAGCGAATGAATTGGCGAGTGCCGTAAAGCTGCAAAGTGAAAGAGATTAGCCTTTGAGCATCAGTGGGTTTGATTACCAATTTAAAACGAAACCAAAAACTCAAATAGGCGACAGTTACAACGGAGGCCTGAAAATAATCTTTGTTTTGTCTTTGTGACGTGTTGGTGGTGTTAAATGCAGCATCGGGCTGGAATCAGGACACTTACAAATGCTGATGAATGGCGTCACTTTCAACGAGAGGCAGTGTGGAAAGTCGAAACAAAAGCGTAGCAAATTGAAGAGAAATGGGTGTTAGCTGCATTTAGCCTGTATCCAACGCCTCCATTCGTGCTCAGTGGCTTCCACACCAGGAAGGTAAAAGAATGAACAGTCCGAGATAAATAATGTGTGAAAATAACATCAATGGTGCCATTTATGGCAGGAATAACAATGCTTCTGATTTAATTTCAGAAAAAAACCCTTTAAAGTTAAAACTCCAACTAGACAAAGTGGTTTCATGGTTTCATGGCAATTCAAACAAAAAAGAAGAGAGTGGCAGTTTTTGAGCACACGAAATGGTTTTTAAATAATATCTGGCATGTTATCGGGGAGGCACATTAAAGTCCAGAACTCATATTATTTTACACTGCAGGGGGAATCCATAACAATGGGAAGAAATCTGAAACTCCCCCCTTTTATTGTAGGTAATTAGCCTTACAGCTAAGTGCACTGACATTATTGGAGGCAATTACAAATACAACAGATGTAATGCAAGGGTGCCAACATCAATTTATGCTGACTTCGTAGTTTCACAGCATCACTTTTGCAGAAATAAGCCAATGATACTTCACTGAGGCATCCTTGTCCTATATGCAAAACATTTAGCCAGCTGCCGTTAAAAAGGCAACGTCATAATCAAAGATTGCTTCTTGAACAATTACTCATTCCATGCATTACTAAGTGGGCAGATAATCATTTGTTTCTCCTGACATTTACACTGAATCTCATGCTGAATCAGGAAGCAGCATGTGTTGGGACTTTTCCTTCAACACGCTGTATATCAGCAGCATTGACAAACAGAGCAGACCAGCATGAACGAGCCACCGGGTGCAGGCATTCCAAAATAGAAGCGTGATCTACCAAGGCGTTCTTCAGTTGTTCCTGCATCACGATAGCAACACTTCTGTCGGTTTAGGCGGGTCTTTTCCAATTGAACTGCACCACGGGCTCCAAAGCTGGCCTTCTGTCAATGGATCAACTTTATCCCTGATCCATATCATCCATGCAAACACTGCACTAATTAGCCATGCTAAGTCAAATCACACAGCTTTTTCCTGGTTCACTGGCCACAGCACCTTCCGTAATCCTCCGTTATCACGCGGTTGGGGAGGATACTGCGGCTAATAACACAGCGATATTAGCAACACTGATCTGCAACTGATAGAGCCAGGCATTGCTAGCCGCTATTTCTGTCTGCGTGCGCCCCAGACCAGACTAATCCCTGTTTTAATTATCTTTTTCCCCCTCTTCCAACCCGGCCCGGCCCTCGTCAGTGCTCTCTAATCAGAGCATCTAATTAAAAAACAGGAACTGTGGCGAGCAGGCAGCCTCCGTGTTAAAAAAGACAGAGGGGTGCAATGTCAGTAACAAATGAGCCGCACATGTCGGTGGGGGGGGGGCAGAGCTGGTAGCCAGTGCAAGAACGCACACTCCATTGGACTCCGCGTTGAGCTGTGTGTATGAGAGTGGGCGTGTGCATGTGTGTCTACTCATTAATTTCTGCATTCAAATGCCAAGACTGCCCACTGCGGGATCAACTCAAGTATAACCTTTGAGTGTTTGATAATTGCAATTACTTGAAAACCAATAATTTGTTATGTTTGTGCTTAAAAAGTCCCACGAAGAAAGTCTTATTACAGTCAAGCTGTGGGGATGAAAAAGTTTTTAACACCCCCCCCCCCACAACTCCCATGTCTCTGTCTTTGCCTCTGTCTCATTCTGTCGGTGGGGAAAGTGGGATTAAGAAAGATTGCAGCGCTGCGGGATCAATATGATGCTGACACCTCTTTGGCACTCTCCAAAAATCTCTACCAAGCAAAAACCCACTTACAGGGGGGGGCTAATGGATCACATAGCCATCGCATCGCTTTAGCGCGTTACTTAACCCCTGTGGAGAAAAAAAGCCGTTTCTGCAGAGAGCGTCAACAGTCGAACTGAAAAAAACCCCGACAAAAAAACAAACAAAAAACCAAAAACTTTACCACCTAAATCTATAACAGAATCCTTCGTCAAGAAAAGGAAAGGAAGCAGCCAATTGTGAGCACTGGATCTTGTCACCAGGATCTCTGCACTGATCAAGATGAACTCCCACCAAAGACAACGGCGTCAGGAATGAAGACGGTTGCTTTTCGTCCACAGGTTCCCAATGCAGCGGAGGTTTTCCTCACGGTGAAATCCAACATTGTCCGTCACCCTTTGCCTCACCCACGTTTATTGAATGCGGTTGAGCTGGGTTTTATGGAGGCACGCTGCCCTGCAGCCAGTAATTGCTGGTCAAGGCACGTTCACCAGAGTTCATAAAAGGTTCCTCTGTAAATATATTCAGGTTGGCCTAGTGTCACCTCGTACAAAAAAAAAAAAGCGACACCCCCTCTGATGAATGAGAAGAGGAGGGGAATTTCATTGCCACTCACAAACACATTCACAGCAGAGTTAGATGAGAAGTGACTTCATACTGACTGTACACACACACACACACACACACACACCCACACACACAGAGGCAACCTGTCCGAAAAAAGATTAGGATATATTATACCCCAAGCCAGTGAGCATGTCCTTGCCTTTTTTCACCTTGCAGGTTGTCTCATTTTTGTCTACTGATCCCTCTTTTCCCCTTTCATTATTAGCCACAAATGTGAGCTGTCCTCGCTGAAAACACACGGATACTCCCTGACCTTCAGAGTGCATAACAGGACCTTCATCGTGTGACCAAGAGTGGAGTTTGGTGCAAATCAGTCCCTCAACAAGCCTTTCATGCTCCCGTTTTTGCATTGCAGTTTTGAGGGCTTTGTGAATGTAGTAAACACAAGCATCATTGTCTGCAAACAGCTGATCACTCGACTCACATCACCACAATGGTGCTTGATTCAACAAAAGCAAGTTGATTTGCATTGGAAAGACGGGGAATTATCTGACGCCCTTGGCTGTTGTCATGTCAAATTACTCGTCAAGAAGGCGGAAGCTGCACATGTGCTGTGCCTATGTTTGTGCTCTTTGTTGTTATATTTGCATTTGTGTGCAGAGGAGATGAGGGACAGACGAGGGGATGTGATGTGGCTGAGTAGTGACCCAGATCAAACAGCAACGTCTCTGTCCACTCAGAGGACGCTCGGAGATGAGACGTTCTGCTGTTCGTCTAGCATCGTCACAAAACCAGCAAACACCTTCTTCTCCTCATGGCCCATATTTATTTATAGAGATTTTCCATTTTGCAAATGTGCACCTTCGACAGGATGCGATGAACATTGTTTCTCACCAGACCCCCATCCTTGTCTGCCACCCTTTGTGCAAATGTCGGGCAAAACAAACGACAGATCTTCATGAATCCTGATCTTTGAGACATCCCACAGCCTCAAGTACCTGTTGAGTATGTTTACAGTGCAGCTGAACACAATCAAGCTCAGGAGTGTGCTTGCAGGGCCAAACGGAACAAAGAAAATAGCCTGGCATTAAAGTGCTGCCTCTACTTGCCCTCACTGCCCTGCCATTACAATCCACAAATCTAATTGGCGCACCCAGTGTCTCCTACGACAATCTCCTGACTGTTCTGTGGCTTCAGCCAACCGAGCTCATATTGTGTTGCTTGCCGCTAATCCTCTGCTCTTGGTTCTTCCATTTCGTTTTGTTCTCCCTCCTTGTGCTAATCACTGTGATTGATTCGACACCCCGCACAGCTCTGTGACGCTCCATGTGTTAACCCAATCACACACTCAGAGAGAGGTTGAAGGAGATCAACTTTTTCTGTCAGTTCTGAAAGATTGCCTTTCCTAGAAAGGGCAAGTGTGAAGAAACCAAGGCGCAAACCAGACTGCCACGGGGGGGCTGAAGCCGACACTCACGAAAAATTGCAGTCACCTTCGGTTTTGAAGCCTTTCACCAAAAAAGGAACTGCAAGACGAGTCATCTTCCTTTAGGTGTGCTAAAATTGACCCAGGAGATATTTTAGGGATCAAAGCATGTTGAATAGCACAAACACAGATTAGTTACAGCCTCTCTTTCCGGAGTGAAGGATTATAGAAGAGAGAGAGAAAAAAAAAGACTGTTCTGTAGTTCTAACAAAACTGATTGTAGAAAATCTACGAAGTTGCTCTAAATGTTAAGAAAAAATAGGGGAGAACCCAAGAAGACAGAAACAGCAAAGAGGATAAGCAGAGTTGGAGGATTACGGATAAAAAAGGAAACAATCGAGACACTTAAAGGATTATTCATAAACAATTTCTGGCATTGCCATAAATATACCACCATACAGTAGCAACAAAGCTGTGACATGATTATGCCATTTAAGTTTCCCATTGAGGATACAGTTCAGGAAGAAAGTCATCATTAATGGCATTTGTTTATTTAATTATCTCGCAACATGAATCGAAGAGCTTTAAGTCCATTTTCAGGTCGGAGATGCAAATATGCCTCATCTAAACTTTGTCCCTACGTACAAATCATAAGCCATTAGAGCATCTGTGGGACTGTTAAAAGCGACAGATTGGATCCCAATGGTGCAGTGCTTAGTAAAAACAACTAAAAAGACACCCATTCAGGGCACACTGTTGTGGCCCATTACCTCCAACCTCTGCGTGTTCTCTGGTGTCACTGGGAGAGGAGGGGTGAGGTAACACATGGCTAGACATGCTTACACAAACACATTGCTATTCAGGCTGCTTGTCTCGGGGGAGCCGCTTTATAGGTTGGACTAAATAATGCCAAGTAAACTGCTGCACCTGCTGTTTTTCTAGCATAACACAGACAATCAATGACAATTAATGATATCTAATCAACGGGAAAAGAGGCTCCTCATACTTGCTGCGGTGTTTTTTTTGACAGAAAAGTGCACACGCACACACACACACACACACACACACACACACACACACACACACACACACACACAAACGCGTGCACGCACACACACAGAGCCTGGAAGGTTGCTCGCTCGCAGGGACAAGCTTTGGCCCCATTTCTGTTCACCTTGCTCGCCTCTCCTCCAAGCTTTGAGCCTCAGCAACATGACAAAGTGAGGAACACGGTGTGGAGAGCCGGACGGAGCCAATCTGCAGCATGGCGCCCGGTGTCGGAGATAATGTTGACTTGAGGAATTTCTTGGCGGGGAGCACAGAGTTCATCATCAATGCTGTTTTGATCGATGACTCGCAGTGGATTGAGTCTTTAACCGAGAGCTGCTGTTAATAAATCCTGACTGAGACAATCGTTTGGAGGCCCACTGTGCAACGATTGGCACCAGGAACTAGCGATCCACTCGTCAAGCCAAAGCTAATTAACAAACCAACCGTGGTGATGCATCATACCAACTGGTATAAGCTGCCCTCTTTAGCTGGCTGTTTTATCAGCAGACGTTGCTGACTTTGATTCACTCAACATCCAAACAAAATTCGATCTCTGGAAGCCGCTCTTTGTGTCGCACACAATTCTTTCGAGCAGTAACAGAATATCTTGGTACGAATGTCATAGCAGGTTGCAGAAACTGCTTGGCACCATCTCTGTTTATCTGAAAGTAAAAAGAGAAAGTTCAGGATTCAAATGTGTCTCTTGGTGAAGGTTTCTCTGCTAAAAATCAAACTCTGGAGATATTTCACGATTTATTTCGCAACACATCAACTGATTTAGGGAAGAACGGACTAAAATTCAGTTTGTCCTATTAAGAAGAAAATAACACTGACTTTTTGGATCATTCTTTTCCGGCGGCTACCTTTCACTAAACTTCAGCAAAACCGCCTTTTGTTTGTGAGTTTACTGCAGGGGGAACAAAAGAGACAACACAAAAGGTTAAAGGGTGAGAGGGTCTTGGCCTTGCGCAGGTGGACAAAAAAAAAAAGTAACTGCCTGCGAGACAAAACGAATCCAACAAATCTGGATGAAGCAGCATCAGCACGCATGAAGGATGAGCACGTATATACACAAGTGCTTCACAATCCATTTTTTTTCCCTTTTTCCTAACTTTGACGAGATGATCCTTGACATGCGTCATGGGTTCATTACCATTCCTCACATCAGCCACGAGACATTTCTATCTCAGCCGATGTTTATCTCTGCACGAGCCTTCTCCACCGCAAAGTTTAGCGAAGGACGGTTGCAGGCTTTCAGATATGCACGGTATCCTCTTTGTAACAGATGTGCAGAGGTAGGAGAAACGTGGGCACACAACACTCACTGGAGTTTGTGATGGCATACAACAAAAGTTAATCTTCTGACACGCACTGCACAGATGCCTTCAGCTGTGTCTCTGACTCAGATTGGGAGAACTTGACTGAATTCAACGCTTACGATTATTCAGAGTTTACTTTACCGTTACTTTACCGTTTTATTTCCATCGATTTTCACATGAGAGTACCACTCCCATTGAGTGACAACAGGATGAAACATTAGAGCCTGTAGACCTTCATTAGACAACCACACCAAACTACGTGCTCGTGCTTTACAGCACCTCAGCATCGGGGCGGGGGGAGCACTAGCCGAGAATGACAGGGAGACACAAGAGGAAGGGGAAAAGAAACGGCGGGCCAACGTGACCAGACTAGTGATGTTGCGGTGAATTACGCGAAAAGCTCCACAGCAAAACACTTTCCTTACTCCCAACAGTCTCTGTTGCGAGAAACAGGCCACAGCATAAGAAATGGATGAAAAATTTATTCAGCATTCACACTGACACCCACTCAACCATCACTGAGAGCCCATTCAAAACACAACAATGCAAAATGCCCCTGCATACACTGCCAATACTCCGTATTCACACGCTGGAAACCACGGCCTGTGCCGCGGAACGTTTTAGAGGATTATAGGCGGACAACCATTTCATTTTTTTCTGCTACGAGACAAACAATGGCCAGAGGAGATGCTGCACCGTCATTCAGCTCCATCCACATGTTTACTGTTTTAGAACTGGAGAGCAAATTACAACTGGCAGAGAATAGCTTGACGTGACACAAACTGCTATGGAGTCCTGCTGGGAGCCGAGACAGAGACGAATGCGAAGAGCTGTTTGCATGCACACAACACGTTTGCACTCAGGTGTAAGTATACGCGCTGTTGCTTATATAGGCTTTATGCATGCAAGCATATGAGTTTGAAGGTGGAAATGAATCGTGACTGGATGTGCAGTGCAACTAATTTCAACCGAAGCCTTTTGCGTCACTTCAAACTTTCACCAATGTCTTTGAAAAACTTAAAAACAAAAGTTGAGGCATTTATTTTCCTCCAAATATGAAACAAACTCACATTGTTGTAACTCCCATTGGAAACGGAGAAAACAGGCGTTCGACTTAAAAAGCTTTTCCAAAGACCATTCGCTCACTCTCAGGTGAGCCAAGCTAACAGCCAATCAATAAAAATCCAGTGTTCTGTACTCTTCACAACAACTCTTTGTCTGTCTCTCTCTCTGCGTCTCTCTGTCTCTCTCTCACGCTTATATAAACGTACACGCAGACGCTCCCTCACCAGGCCGCAACACAATGACAGACATCAGCACTGCAGGGATAATCCATACGCTTGCTAAATGTCAGTGTCTGGAGTCCATAGGGGACAGGGTTAAAGGGAAGAGAAGAAAGGATGGCAACTACCGAGAGGGATCACAACTCTTTGGGCTCTTGGATCTCTGAACAGAAAAAAAAGAAGAGTTGCATTTACCCAGGGAGCTTTGTGATGTCAGAGTTGGCTACATGATACAAGCTTGAAAAAAAAAAAAAACACTCATGGGGAGAAGTGTGTATCAAAGAAACCAGAATGGAAAATGAAGATACAAGTTTTGTAAGAGGGTGCAATCATTCACTGCTGCCTTTATATATATATATATTTTTTTTTTTTTTTTTTTTTTTTTTTTTGAGGGATCTTTGCTTGTGAACGCAAACAACAATGGCAGTATTCAGACCGCATTTATGATCCCACTCTGGCACTTTGTACTGTCTACACACAGTTTTCAAGGTGTTGCGGAAGTTGGTTTCTGCAATTCGAGAGCACAGCTGGTAGGTGAAAATGTATTATTGGGCTTTGGGAACAAAATTGAGCACCCAAGAAAATTGCAAGTCAAATAACTTAGTCCGGCTCAGTTGCAAGCGGGTGAATGAAGATTTGGCAATTGGCGGTGCTCAGATGTTATTTACATTTCCTGAAAGTGGATGGTTGTGGGGAAGAAAATCAATGCAGATGCAAAGAGGGTGATACTGTGGTCATGTGTTCCCTGGGGGGGGGGGGGGGTAGCACTGAAGACCTCCTGTCAGGGTGCTGCTGAGTGGTGGCACAGTTCACTTGCCATTGTCACCAAACCTCCCCACTGCCACATTCAATCCCTATGCACATCGCATCTCTTCAGGGCTGTCCTCCTCCAACTCTGCCAGGCTACCAGTCAAAGCCGGATGGGATAGTGAACATGACTGTAGATAGTTGAGATAAGATCCGCATTTTCTAGTGACAGTGTCCCTAATGAGGCTTGATGCTGTTTATTGGAGTCTCTTTCTAAAAGCACTTCAAAAAAGCCCTTACAGGCACTTTGAATTGCTTTATGTACGAATTGTGCTATATAAATAAACTTGACTCGACTTGACTTGCATGCGAACGGGACAAGCAACCTGGAGCTCCTTCCCTCTTTGATGTGTTTTTACTAAACCAGTTCTTTGCTTTGTACTGATATTTTACTCACAACAAAACTCTCCCCGAGTTCATTCAGCGCTAATGCTTTGAGGTGGCTGGATTTCTGTGTTCAGACATAACTGGTGGGTGTTTCTGCTTTGAAACAAGAAAGCCGGTATTTTAGAAGTTGGAGATTAGTTCAAATCAAAGCCGGCAAGGCTCGAACAAGACCGCAACAGGGACAAGCCAGCGCATCTGCATCGTGTCCTCTGTCCCTGGTGCTCCCTTTTCCTTGCAATGTGCTTGATCAACTATGACTTGAGTGCTGCATTGCTTGCCAATAGCTCTTCTTCCTCCTCTCAAGTCACTTACCTCCCGACGCTTCCCCCTTGTTTTTTAAGACAGTGAAGCCACACCGCAGGTGCAACACTATAAGTGGCCTCAACAGCAATCACCACAAAGATTTTTAAAAAAAGACCACCAAGCATGGCAGCATCGCCAACCACAGTTGGGCAAGAGAAGCAGGCGGGCTTAAAGGCAAAAATCTTCCTCCAAATACTGAAGTTTTTTTTTTCCAGGATGTATTTTTTTCATTGCTACAAACTGAATGAGTGAATGTGACAAGATGTGTGCAAGGGCTATCTGATGCTTACATAATTTTGAAGGAAATATTTGTGAACTTGTGTCTATAATCAGCAGTCCTTCATCCTTCTCTCTGACAGCCTGCGTCTCAAGTGTTCATCATGCTGATTTCACTCTTGCCAACTGCAGATACCAGAAGCCAACCTGGAAATTTCCATTACAGCTCAGGTAAAGGTAGGCCAATGGACATACTTGTTTTAGAAACAGGTACAAATATGTTTGTGAACTCATTTTCATGCCAATACGACCATTGTGTGAAGAAGGGAAGCGTGTCAGACAGAGTGCGAACGAGTACATCTGCTGGCAGCGCTTCTCACAGCGCCACAGCACATATATATGTTGGTGTGGCTCAAAAGTGTGAATGCGTGCACAGCCATCAGTGCCCATATGGACGCCGCTGTGTTTGTGCGAGTGCATGCGGGTGTGGGTGAAACAACACTATGCGGCTGGTGGTGGTAATCGAGCTCACTAATTACTTCCTGAGCTGAGAGAGTTGTCAGAGAAGGGAGGAGCTGCCACAGATGGTGAGAGACCCGCACTGACGCCAGGATATCCTACCTCTTCATCATTAGAGCCGAGCATGTGTGTGTTTGCGCGAGTCTTGAGTAATCGAGAGAATGAGCGAGAGCGGGCGTCCGAGATTGAGTGTTCGAATTACACCTTAAAACCACCGAGCATATGATACACCCGAGAAGAGTGTGACGCCGCTTGTCAGATAAATTACTGTTATCTGTCGATTCGTTGTCCGAGGACACAACCGGTGGCGCAGGCGAGACAGCCGGGATCCAGCTCCGCGGGACCATCCCCGCCGCCCACCTCCTTCTTACTGTCCTTCACCCCGCTCCTTCTTCCCTCTGATGGAGTGTCTGGGTGCACATCGTGCACCTCCTTCCCCGCTTTTTCCTCACTCAGCATTCTCACAAGACAAAACACTCCGGGCTCGCGACTCACCACTGCGACGAGCCCTCCGTGCCGGTGACCTCCAGGAGGTCGTAGTCGTCCTCCAGCTGAAAGTCGGAGAAAACCAGGGCAATGGTGTCTCCTGGCTCGGCCAGCACAGCCCAGGTGCAGTCAGCGTTGTTGTTGTACTCGGCGGGGTAATTGGGAGTGGTGATCACGCCGCTCTGGCCCCGCAGTGTCCCGCCACATTCATCATCCGCTGCAGCACACGCAAGGAAAAGAAAGTTGTGAAAGACTGAAGAAATGATGAATGTTTATGCAACGAGAAATGATGACATATGCAGTGCAGAGATAATTGCCTATGTACAGACCAAGTTAAAAACAGCAAGTAAAAGCCAATAAACACAAGCTGCAGCATGACTTCACTCACAGGCCGAGTATGAATGAGTCATTCAAGCTGGTTGTTGTGTCGAAAACAAGAAGCATATTTGACCAAATGTATGACAGCAGCTATTTTGGATGCTGTTGTTATGAAAGCAGACACAACTCATATATTTTTACACTCTCCTGTCGGATTCTGGGAAGCTGTCAGTCTCAGGACTCTGGGCTGTTTTTGGTCATCCATGATGACATTCTTACACGTTGCTGCTGTCTTCGTGCTTCGGTGGTAAACGGCTCTCGAGCAATGAATAAATGATACCAGTGAAACGTATATCAAGGGAGTTCTTACGATACCAGCCAGGACCGAGCGCTTTTCTAACCAGGAAACACGGGTGGCAAGCAGCAAACTGCAGCACACAGACGTGCGTTACATCACCCTCCTACTGTAACAGGCTCGCTTTGTCTTGATCCTTGTCAGTTAAAAGGAAATTCATCGCATCAAATTTGTCGGTTTCTTGAAGAAAACACCTTTGAGTTTCCGTCTGTCGTTCGCTTTGCGACGAGCCAAACTGAATACCGTGAACTTCAGCAGTGTGAAACTGTGCAATGGGTTACACCATATTGTTCCTTTGTCTGTGCTTTTTGCCATGGGCCAGAGAGACAGCAGTCACAGGCTTTCAAAATACCCTACAGTGCTTTTACAGTCAGCAGGAATCAGGGTCGGATGCATGATGCAACCTAATGCAACGTGGCGCAAAGTGATTAAATTCTGATTAATTCAGATTTGAGGTAATCAAAGCAACTCTTCCCTCCCAAAAATCACTTTAAAGAGACCATTAAATAATAGAGTGTGCATTTAATGTGTTGCCAAGATAATTGGCCTGACAAACTCCTGATATGTTCATTACAGCTTCAAACAATGCATTGAATTACACAGTGAAACTATATCATGAGGTAATCAGGGCTGTTAGCTCCATCTCATTGAAGGGAACAGATACATCAGAGGGGGAGGGGGGGGGTCTTTACCGATGCTTCATCGTGACGGCTCTTTAGAAAAGTGCGAGCTTGTGTCTGTTGCATATCTAAATCAAGAGTGAGTGGAATTCATTATACAGGTGGCCAACCAGCTGTCTGGAGTGTTTTAAAGGGGGGGGGGGGGTCAGGACAGAAGGAAAAAAAAGAAGGCCTTGTCTATCATCCATCCCACCTGTCACCCAGCAACCCCCCAGAGGGAGGGCAGGCGAGTGTACGGACGAGCAGAAACCTGTGAGGTGTGAACTTCAATAGGAGGGAAACCACAACAGAGGGGCAAGGAGAGGGAGATGAAGAGGATGACAGGTGACATGCAAGGAGGGTGAGAGGAAAGTGTGGAGGGAGGGTGGACAATAAAGAAAGAGAGAGACGCTGAGCGGGGTGGTGACAGGTGATTGTTGCTGTGGGAGTGACAGGAAGTGGAATGCGGCCTGAAAAAAAAAAGGAGGAGCAAGTGCATTGATATTCCATACAGGGCTGGTTCTTCACACTTGAAGGGAAGTCTCTGACTCCGAACCCCCCATCCCCCACCCAGCCCTCACCTCAACTCTCTCGGTCACTCTTCCCGTTATGCGGCCGCCCCGTCTGCCAGTGCGAGCGTTGTCACGACAACAAAAACCTAGCTATCAGGACCACGAGTGCCCAAAAAACGGTTGGCCATTTCAAGATGGTGAGACGAACAGGAGACATCTTCTCTCTTTGTTTCTCTGAAATCAGTTGTGGATGTCACACTTCTTCGTACCATTAAAAGGTGCATATTTTCAGGATCTCGCTTAAACTTTAATGGTTTTTCAGCACATGCAGCACATGCCTCTGTGTCATGGCAAAACAGAAATGGGAAAGTGCCATTAATGCACTCAAGCTGTAAAGTTGTACTTTTACTTTTCAAACATGTTCACAACAAAGAAGTGGTATTTATATACAAGGGTGGCACTTCCATAAAGGTGTGAGGATGTGATGCTGAACTTTGAAATTCTCAGCAGTGGATTTTATTTTCTGGGAAATGATGAAGCTACACAACAAAAAGAAGGACATTTTTGTTCAAGAGTGATCTTGGTGATGCAGTCGTTTTAGATTCTGTCTAAGTAAACAAATCAAGAAACATAAGACAGGAAATGAAAAACCTTATCCGTGCCATCAAGGGTTGGCTTCCATGTTTGGCCTGACAGTACTGGCACACTGGCACTCCCCCGAGGCCAGCATGGCCACCGCGCCAAAATGTTCCCCCACGCTCCAAGAATACGATTCTGCGTTTGCACATATGGCCAGCCACTATAATTGGAGTGACATTAATAATACACTTATGCATTATGAAGGGGCAGTCAGGTGTGCACGTTGACTTTTATGTGGCACGAGGAGACCTTAATTAATCACAAGGGGAAATTGCCAGTTTTCAAAAACTTGTTGGGGTGTAATTTCTGCTGAAAAAGGTGGCGTAATCACACCCCTGAGCGCTTCAACAGTCTAAGGAAATTATGTATTTCTCCTTTTCACAATGGAGCTTGGGTGGGTGCTGGAAGAGAATTAAAGGGGCGACGGGTTGGTTCAAATTGTCAATTAAAGAAAGAGAGACGAGTCATATAGAAGTGGTATAGTCGAGTGGCGAAGAAATTGAAAAAAAGGCCAAAAATCATTCCGAAATGCTCACAGTAACAAAAGGAGGTAGAGTGCAGACATGCGCGTGCGCCTGCATGTGATTGGGTGGGTGAGGACTGTGCTGGCTCACGATGCCCAGCCATGTGTGCTCCTATGTGGGCTTCCCGACTCCCGGCCTGGCTGCAGATGGCACCGTGTCTCAGCGGTCTGCTCAGCAGGCACACTGACACAAACCACGGGCCACACAAACACACATGCTCGCACGAGTCAGGAAGCGTACATGTCTGTAACCTGACTGTTTGGGGGGTTGTTCTGCTCACGATGCAAGGACTCACTTTTTAAACAGAGAGAGAGAGAGAGGAAAAAAAAAAAAGGACATGTTGCGGAAAATAATCTACTGCGTCGACCCTCAAGCCTCCGGTGAAGCATTTTTCGAGAACTGTGTCATGTTGGGTCAGACAGCACACACTGGCAGGTGTCGCTGCCGCAGGGGTGCTTGCTAACTCTGAGGGAAGGACAACTGGCACAAGCACCTGACTGGGAGCAAACACATGAGGTCCTGCCATGGTAAATAAGATATCCGTACAACCAGAGAAAACCTTGTCAGGTCATGCAGAGGCATGCGTAAATATGCATGAGTGTGTGTGGCGTTTTATCACCTGCTGAATGAAAGACAACAAAAGGTTGATTGTTCCACATTTCAAACCAAGCTGGGCTATTTGAATGTTTACTGAGCAATAGGAGATAAAATATCCCACTGACTTTAATGACTCAGCTGTGCGTGCCACAACTCTACCTCTGGTCTACTGCTTTTACTGTCGACTGATACTTCTGAGACAAACGCCCTTCTTTTCTATTTTTAAACATGGTTTTTGAAAAATGTTCATCAAAACAAAGTCTTCTCCTCCTCTGGGACGCGTCTTTGAGATGGCTTTCAAGCGTTTATGCTCTCAAAATGTTCCTGCAAAGCCACTCAAATGAGATGTGATTAAGATGTTACTCTGTGAACCAGACTGTTTGTTGCCGAGGCTTTTTAGGCTAATTCTCCAGTCCGTCCCTCCGACATACCTCTGCAGTAGGGGAGGGGAAAATCCCAGGCAGCAGTACCGGCTGAAGTAGCCAGGCAGGACAGGGTGGTGTGACCCTCCAACACGTAGCCAGGGCTGCAGCTGTAGCGGATTTTGTCCCCGATATTGAAGGTGGACCCCTGCTGGTGGCCATGGTCGAGCTTTCCAGGATTACCACAGGTGTAGCTGGGCAGAGCTGGAGAGAGAGGGGGGGGGGGGGGAGAAAGAAGAGACAGTTTGTCAGTCTGCTTGGAAAGTCTGTGGCATTGCATCGCTCCAGCATTTCCAAGTGATGAGCAAAAGGTACCAAAAACCAGCCAGTGACAAGTAAAACATACAGAGCCATCTGCGAACATTAAAATTTGTGCTGAAGTCTTTTTCTTTAAAAGAACACAAAGCCAGACTTCATCTTTCATGATCAAAGCAACAATTGTTGCAGAATGACAAAGTTGTTGATTGAGTACAACAGCCCTTCACATTGTCAACAAGCAACAGAATAACCGCCATAAGATTCAGATCATGCGAGTCAGTTCAGTCCTTCACAGATGTGCCAGGGTGGCCGTCACTGGGAGTGCAGCGATCGACATGCATGCAAATCAGGAAGCTCACTGCTGATGAAAACCTTGTCTAATTGTGTGTTATGCAAATCGAGTTCAAAGTAAGTTCAGCCAATGTCTTGTCACTGAAACTCTCTTGCTTCAGTCGCTTCATCACAGTAAAAAGTGACATGAGAATTACTTCTGTTTATTCCCTTGATGACACACACTCAAAATGAAAAGACTATAGTGCAGCTGCTGTGCAAGGCGTCGACTGAGAGCGACTTTGTGCAGTAGGATTAGAACTAATAAATCCTCAGAATATATATAAATAAATGGGCATTGACTAGGTTACATGCGTGTGTTCACTCGCACACGCACACACACACGCACACGCACACGCACACACACGCACACACACACACACACACACACACACACACACACACACACACACACACACACACAGAGTCGCTGCCATCCAGCTTACAGTCCCAGTTGCACACTCCCACACAGCGGGGGACCTGGCCGGATCATGCGCTGGACTTTGGATGAAGCTCAGTCCCTCCGCAGGGACCGAGCTGAACTCTGGCGAGGACAGAGCGGCTCCCGCACAGCCACACAGCCCCCTGGAACATCTCCATCACCCTCAATCCACAGTCCCATTTCTGCCTTATCAGATGTCTCCAGGTTCACGACGCATTATCAGAGAAAACATTTCGAAAGCCATCAGCTTGTTTTGCTGTGACTTTCCAATTCCCCCTTTTTCTGTTAAAAAAAAAACCCTTTTCATTCGTTCAGGTTTATATAAGTGAGAATAAGGACAAATACAACTGTAAAACTGGTATGTGACGATGTTTGAAACGATTCTTATCTAAGACAGATTTTTAACATTTTTTTGTAGCACAGTGTTACTAAAGAGCTTCAATGGAGGATTCATTGGAAGCTACAAAACCACATTTTTTGTTTATTTTCGTTCGTTTCAAAGCGAAGCTGAAACTTCCTTACAGCAAGGTCTAACAAGGACAGCTCAATCATTTCACCCAACAGTGCATTCCACGGTGCTGGAGCTGTGGAATTAACTGGCTTGTAAATAAATAGACTGCAAACAGTTTGTGTCCGGTCCACCCGACAGACAACAAACATGACCTCTACATGCTTGATTTAAAGTGTGTGTGCGTATGGGCCTCGCAGTATAATCATGGCTGCGATGCGAGACAGAGTGACGCTGTCTCACAGTTGGAAGTGCGCGCTGACTCTGAGTGTTCATATTTGCGGCGCGTGTCCACGGATGGGAAGGTGAAAGGTTCACTTGACGGAGAGTTTCCAAAACAAAGGCGAGGCGCCGCTGTTTCAATGTCAGCCTTCACATTTGGAGAACGGTACGAGTGACGGCATTTGAAAAAACAGAAGTTTGATGCATTGGAAACAAACAAAAGTTTCTTTCTGTGTGTGTGTGGACTCAAGTTTTAAGGGGAAGTGTAGTCATTGTCAGTAATTTACATTTACTCATTCATTCCTAGAGATAAATGCTGAATCAAACAAAGGCAACGATGAGCGGGATGATGAACTCAATGTGTCGCTCACGGTACCCTGAAAACAGGGAACGCATCGAACTGATGCGCGCGCTTCGGTTTAGCTCACAGCAGAAGACGGGAGCCAACCTCGCTGTCACCTGTAATATTCGCGTGCTTCTCTAAAGAGGCCAAAATGAGCGGTGACTTGGGCCAGAACGCTGCAGCTGCAGCACAGGCCAATCAGTGGATCCACAGCAGGTGTTTTCCATCATGTGTTGAAAGCAGGACACCTGCTCACGCACCAAGGACGCCCTGAATGACTTCGTGTGGATTCACCTGTGCCGCGCCTGCTTAGCACATGGCTGCGCTGCCTCTGGCCTGAGAGTGCGCTTCGAAAAGACGGACAGACTTGTCATTTTCTGGCTGCACCGGGCCATAGCCTTTATTTTGACCAGCCAAGGCTACCTTATTATAGCTTCCCTTCCATCACAAAGAGATTAGCATACGCACAAGGACTCCGTCCCATTAGCATACTCGCTGCTGGGACCCAGGCTTCAGTGCGGCCGCGTGGCCGTAGGGGGCCCTGCTACCAAGCATGTAAATGCTTTGTCCCTGCGGCTGTGGCCATGTAAGGTTAGACACCGCTGAGGTGTCAGAAGAGTTGGAGACTGTGCAACATACTGTTGGGGGTGACACAAGGGTCAGCCCAGATAAAAAGCAGGGATGCAGGGTGGACTGAGGTATAGGCGGAAAGAAATTTCCCGCCGCGGATATTTCGGCGTCTCACATGCGAGTGGAACGAACGGCGGTGAAACTGGCTGCATTCCATTTCGATGTGCCTCTGCCAGGACCCTGATATTGTACATGCTGGCTTACTGGCATGAATTACTGGCATGCCTAAAAGCAATGGAGCCATTATTAATGTTATTAGTTACACCTGTGCTTTTCCAGCAATGAGAAGTCAGAACGTCTAAATGCTCTATTTTAGGACAGGGAGAAACTGGAAGACGATGATGACAGATGTGTGAGAAAGGAAGAGTTTAGCCACAGGGTGAGAATGACAGAGTGTGTGTGTGTGTGTGTGTGTGTGTGTGTGTGTGTGTGTGTGTGTGTGTGTGTGTGTGTGTGTGTGTGT
>JASSRZ010000054.1:6038424-6069708 GCA_032164315.1 Malacoctenus gilli | reverse complement strand
TGTGTGTGTGTGTGTGTGTGTGTGTGTGTGTGTGTGTGTGTGTGTGTGTGTGTGTGTGTGTGTGTGTGCACGCGCGCATCCTGAAACAGTCTTCATTAGGCTGACGGAGAACTGCCGCACAACAATCAGCCATTAATTAAGTGTCAGAAGCATTTAACGGTCAGACACGCTGGCGGCCCGTTCCCATGCCAGACACTAATAACAGCTACAATCTGCCAGAGCGGAAGCTCTGCTTACCCGGACGTGCCAAACAGCCCACATTTTCCGAGGAAATTAGTAAATACGTGCAGAAAAAGTAGCGGCATTATAGCCCGTCCTCGAACATGAGCCACCACAGCCACCAAGTCGGTGGTTCCTGAACTGTGGATGAAAAAGTAAATGAGGAAATGGTTCATCAAATAACAGTCACAAGGCCGTTTTCATGCACTTTGTGCACATTCTGAACACTGTTTCATGACCATCTGAAGGCAGCTGGCCTGCATCAAAATGCATAACTTCATTTCAGTCCAGGTCAAACCTTCATCCACATGTGTTTTTGCAAGAAAGAGCTTCTCACACAACTTGAGCAGAAATCAGTTGACAAAAATAGGATGGGATGATGCCTGCAAGAGGAGACATCTGGCCTGTCTGCTCTGGATTTCCGTTCCCCTTACGTTCTCTTGAAGCTGTTTAAATAATAGATAGTGAACATAGAGAGTACAAAAAGCTGCTGTTGACCCCAACAAAAGGAGTTAGGTAACTGGGGAGTGAGGCAAATAATCTTGAAAAGAACATTTACAGACTGAGTTGAAAAACTACCTCAGTCCTCTGTAATACCACGATGACTCCTGTCGGAACTTGATCAGTGGCACACAATAGTAAAAACGTAATCAACGTCACATTTGCTCCTTTTGTTCAAGCAAGAAATACACTTTTAAAACGTTGTACTGAAGGAAACACCGAGTAAAAGAGGACACAGGTGAGCCATTCTGTATAAACTGGGTTTGTTTAATCGACCTACTTTCCACTTGATCGATTCTAATACAATAGCTATTTAAAGACTTAAAGGGTGAAGGCAAAGAGTTGCTCTGAACAAGGCAACGCTTACGGGCGGGCCTCACGTTGTTGTGTTAACTTGTGTTCTGTTTTGTTACCGAGCAAAGCTTGCAGAGATGGGAGAAGATTTTCTAAGTGAGATGCTGACAGACAGTGGGACTAAAAATACTTCCTTTTTTGAGACACATCTTTCAACAATGCTGACGTGAAAATATTCAGCATCTACTGTCGCTGATCATAATTGTTTTTGTTAAGTATTAGAGGGAAAGAAGTTTCTTGAATCCCAACATCAAATAAGGCTAAATGGAAGCCGTCAAGCAGTTGTGAAACGAAGTTTAAAAACAGCCTGCCTGTCCATAAACACACACACACACACACACACACACACACACACACACACACACACACACACACACACACACTTTATTTTCGAATATATTTCACTCCACGTGAACAAACACATCTCCCTACATAAACAGCAAAAGCATTCCGGGGTCCTATGCCGGGAAGCAGTCAAGCCAAACAGGGAGTTGAACCTGAGACGATAGTCAGCAGACAGCTGTGTTTGGGCAAAGATATTCAAGCATGTTTACTTCAGAACGATGATTCAACATTACAATTTGCTTTCACAATGTTTGTAATGTGCTTAGAACCCAAACGAATGCAGGTGCGTGCGGCTGACTGTTGACATTTAAAGAGCCTGTGACCTATTTGGGCGTCTGACATCGTGCCAGACAAAAGGAGCATGCTGTACATGAAACGGAGGCAATTCACTGACTAAAAATGCTGTACGTCTTGCTTCGAGTCACAGCTGTGTTGACACTAATTCCATTACAACCGTAATGAATGAGAATGAAGACTGTATAATTATTTTGTAGTGGCTGTTAATTCTTCTTAAAACTCCAAATATAATGAAAGCAGAAATGGCAAAATGAAACCTTGAAAAGCACAGAAACAATCACAAACAGCCCAAGTGACATCTCCTCTCTATCTGTTAGCAGCCTCACCACCTTCCTTTCCTTCTGTGATTTAACAATCGCACTTTGTTCACATGCCTTACGAGGAAACTATAGGCATTCGGCTTTGTTATTTGTTTTCATCGTGCGCAGTGATGATCATTTCAGGCTCCCGGTCACATCCAATCAAAACACGGACGCCACTGCTCGCAACAACACATCGTCTCTAAAGAGCAGACAATGCGGCGAGAGGGACGTGTGCGTCGACGGAGAAAAGGCTGCGAGTGTGGCTGCCGAATGATTCTGAATATGTAATCAAAATTGTTCAAACAATCAATGCAAAGTGCTCGTTAGCAAACAATTGCCTTTGTGCATTTCTTCTAATCAAAGCCAATTTTATCAGAGCAGTCAGCGACAACATCGAAGGAAAGCATCTCTCAGGCGCTCAGTGTGCTGTGAAAGCCCCTCAAGCCCCCCCCCCCCTTTTAAATTACAGACACAAACACACAAATAGGGCCATAATATACCCCTGAGTAAAATGTGTAGTACTCCCCGGGGAGGGAAACTAGAACATTAGCATGGCAGGATTTGATCCAGGTCTCTACGCTTTCCACCGTCCCTGTCATCCCACTTTCATTTGGCCAACCCTACGACTAAAGGGGACGAGCTTCATTTTTCAATTAGGCGCTAGACTCACTCACGCTTCACTGCTCCCTCATCACCCTCATCTAGGTGCCCCCCCCCCCACCTTCCTCCCGCTCTCTCTCAACCTAATAGAAAAGTGGGAGTGGGGGGTGTGTGGCTGGTTGGGGGGGGGGGGGGGGGGGTTAGATAGAGACACTATTGTAGATCGGCTCTGATGGATGCAGAAAAAAGCTGTGCCGCTGGAAGACCTCCCTCTGCTGCTCCTTTAGTCACTCTCAGAAAAAAAAGTGATTGCTTATGATGGCTTATTGTGCGGAGAAACCTTTGATGATAGACATTGATTGAGTGATTCCCACTTTGCTGAAGCCTTGCTCTTCATTATGCACTGTTGATACCCAACCTCATCATGGTGCTGAAAAGCCCTTTCCTATTTCTCCTCGAATCACTTGCAGGTCCCACATATGTAATACGGAGATAAAGGAAATCACTGGAATTAGGACTGCTTAAATAATGTACATTAAACGTTGATAATTACAGAACACAGCCATTTTTTGTCCTTATTTCAGACAGCTGCAGTGACTTGCTGAGGAGGCATAGTGCTGGAGTCGTGCAGCAGAGCGGGCTCTGGGTTTTTTTTTTTTCTCCTCTCTTCCGATGACCCAGTTGGGAGACACATCGACTATGCAAGTAAGACACAGACGGAAGAGGAAACTTGGCAACACATGACTGGATAATCATCGCAGCACTTCAGAATTCGAGAGAGAGAGAGAGAGAGAGAGAGAATGGGAGCGACTGATGACATTAGGGGAGATGCAACAAAACACGGGAGGCACTGAGGGCTGATTTTCAAGGTGCAGCAGATATTGGGGGGGGGGCAGGCGAGGGAGGAGAAGGATGAGATGTGAGGAGAAAACGGCACTGGTGGAACACCAGGACTGCAGTAAGACATGGGGAGATAAGAGCTCTCCATTCCCGGCAGATATTTTCAGCAGCCCGGCAAATGTTGCTAATTCCCTTTGCCTCACTTAGCCTCCTCCTCCAGTGCTACAGATTAAACCATAATACAGAATTTGCAAAAGAGGTGGAGGGGAGGCAACGAGAAAAAATAAGGGGAAAAAAAAAAGGAGTCTGCTGGTTGCCATGGCGATGAGAGGGGGAGAGATTCCGGAGTGGTCTCGGCCATTACGCAGTGTGTTGGGGAGATGGACTGTGCTGCACTTAGGCTTATTGCAGTGTGGGCTGAAAAAGAACAGATATCTAATACAGACGAGATGGGCTCACACCAAAATGGTGGACGGGAAGCGCAGTCTTAATAAAAAGAGGCGGCAGGGTACCGAGGTTTTACTGCCAAAAGCTGCGCTGAGAAAAGCCAATAAGGCTGAGAAGGAAAAAGAGAGAGAAAAAAAGTTGATCCTATTTGAGAAAATGGAAGGACAGCCAGTGAGTAAAACCAACACACCGGCTCAATGGCATTTGTGCATTTCATAATGAAGCACGCAAATAATCTAAGCCCACATGCACGCAAAAAAACAGCGAGCGGCGCCTTCATCCCCCTCCTACAGCATCCTCATACAACCGGTCTGTTAGCAACAGAGCCAAGAGCAACAGTGGTCTTTTTTTGTCTCAGCAATGGGTCGCATGGAGCTAAACAGCTAAAGATAGGACTGTAGTTTTTGGTCCAGTTTGAGCATAGGGGGCAAATTGGGGAGGGAAAGGTTCGTGATCAGTTTGCTGTTTCAGTCCAGTAAGCTTTGTCACATGAAATAGCATAAAATATGAACGTGTCCCTCCAAAAATTGAGAGGAGGGTTTTGGATGTTCCCAAAAGAAGGAAAACTGCTGAAAGCTCTTTTCAAGGTTGAAAACATCTGTAATGCCCATTTAAAACAATGTTCTGGGCTCCTGCAGCACAGCGCTTTGACAAAAACCCAAGCCGAAGGGATCCAGCTTGGAACAGGTCTAACAATGTTGCATTAGTGATGCAATCACAGCTGCGATGCTCCTGTATGATGCCAAGGTAAACTCTGAATAATGTGACCTACACACAGCTGGCATTCTTTAGTAACTGCATTATTCACAAGTCTGATTTCCCTGAGGTAAACACTACACCCACCACTCTGACTTGGACCGTTATTGGGCTGCGAGTGGAACAAACCTGATAATCTAGAGTGCAAAACAACACATCAAATGACAGGCTGCTCATGACATAACTGGGTCCATTAAGTACTGTAGCTATACAGGAAGGATGACAAGCAGTTTTATAGAGTGGTCTCCACAAGACAATAAAATGAGATTTTGTAGAAATCCATTATGCGCACAGGCTTGTGGTTTGCCCATCACAATCCAATGCAATGCATGGGGGTGACTTGTGCAGCTGCAAGAGAATACAAATCTTGGTCATGTGTAAAGTCATTTGTTGATTTTTGGCTGAGATCAAATGTAACAAAGTGCTTCAGCGTCAATTGCGATGACATAAATTCTCAAATGCAAAAGCAGAAAATTAACACCGATATTGTAAGAATGACTAAAAAGTAAATATGACACCACGGATGTCAGTTTACATTTGGATACCATTTAAACTACCACCTGACAAACACAAGGCACTGTGCAACTTGAGCCAGAGCCTTCTCTTCTCGTCCCTGATTGGACCACACTGTTTCCAGGTCTGTTGTTGGCAAAAAAAGAGTGAAACAACAGACGAAACGAGTGCCCGTAGAAGACCCACATACTTTTACTTCCCTATTTGTGGCAGCTTCTTTCATCATTTTGCCGATTATGAAACTCCACGTTGATACGAAAAGACAGGTCGGCTTCGACATGGACATCAATTGTGTCCTGTTGCAGGGCGTGATGGCAAAAGCGAGTCTCTGTGTGACATAAAAAAAATTGACGGAGGTTCAAAGGCTGCATTAGATAAAAGAGAGCAGAAATAAATAAAAGTGAGGCAGCTTCCCATCAGAGAACTAAGGAAACGACCCACTGCAAATCATGAGCATACCATGTGTAATAAATGCTACCTGTGGGTGGTCCATCTATTCAGTGACACTTACAGTGAACCGGAGCTGTGCTTTGCCAGCCTTCTGTACTTTCACTTTCCAATTAACATTCAGACTAACCTGGGGGGAGGGGGGGGGGGCATGTCAGCACAGCAGAGACTCCCTTTTTCTCCCAAGTGACACAGGTCACTGCAGTTGGTCTCGCCCATGTCACACAAGCTGGGTGACAGGTAATTATGGCTTTGCACACATTTCTCGCAGGGCTCAACAGGCTTGATATCCTTCAACTCGCCTCCCGAGTCACAAAGTCGCCCAAGAATCACTAAACGCATTACTTTGCCATATTCACTCAATACAGGCCAATTACTGTATCGGGGTGCCATCGATTGGAAGTACGTCTGCGAGGAAATGAATTGTAAACCTTCTGTCGTGTCCCATTAGAGGTGGCGTAGCAGCTCCATCTCGAAAAACGCTTCGAGGACTTAAATCACTCTTAGCCGGCAAAAGTTCTGCCGACACATTAGCAGCAAGACGCGAGTCCCGCTCAAGGTCAGCCGCAATACAAGTCACACGGTTTTGTTTCTCGTGGTGAGTGAGGAAGGCACAATGCCCCAATTGCCTCCCAGTGGAGTTCAGGAACGACGTCTCTGCTCCTGCGTCTTTGATTTGATCTCGTCACGCGTCGTGATGTCGGGCCTCCCGGGTCACTTGATGTTGCTCCAGTGAGCCACATCCAAACACTCGCGATGTCTTAAAGAGACTGACAAAGCCTTGTCAGGTAATTAGTTTAATTAGTCGCTCGCTTCTATTCTCGTTTCCTCCCTGAGCTCGCCGTGACTCCTACATGTGACGGCCAGTGCGACCATTAGTTTTTGTTTTTTTTAACCAGTGGTCATAAAGCTTCCTGTGTCACTGCGATAGCGGTGCCCATTCAAGTCTTGTTACTCAACTCCACAGAAGCCACTTCATTAGGTTAATGCTCGTAAACCCCACCGTTAATCCGAAACAAGCTGTCACATACAAAACATGGGAGAAATGAGAAAAACTTAGGCACGCAAGCTGAGGACGGCGGACCAATACAAAAAGTTGTGTTACCTTCAAAGGCAGCTTTGAATCCCTGCCCGCTGACCGCATAGTCGGACAGTAGCCACAGTGTGAGCCTGGAGCCTGTACTCACAATGGGTGACGGCAGCTGGAACCCAGTTAACCTGAGAACAAATGGACAGAAGGACAATAACGGTCAGACGAGGAGGGGAGGGGGGGAAAAAAAAAAACACAGATCCAATCACGAGCACAGTTGGTAGCAAGGTCAGGTATGAAGCCCGCTTCCATCAGGCCAGCTGTTCCCTCAGGCATTCAAGGATAGCTCGGCGCATAACGAGGCTCTGAATCATCGACAAATTATTAAAATGTCACAACCTCAACGGGACAGGCAACCTCAACAGATTTCCCCATGTCAGCAAAGATGCACTGACTGCAATTACGCCTTTGTGGTAAATTAGAGCCACGGCGGCCACTGTGGAGAGGAACACAAACACGAGCCGCTGAACAGACACACCAGTGGAAACGGTCGGACTGGAACGCTGATGGTCGATCCTTAGAACCGACAGTGTAACATTGGCTCCATTTTGTTGTAAAAACATTATGGAAAACTTATTTCTAAATACAATGCGAACTTAGTTTCAACTTGTTTAATGTCGGCACCTGTGGGCCATTAAGAAGTTAACGTCGATAAACTAACATGAGCTACATAAGAAGTGTTTCAATCAAGAATGAAACAGAAAAAAGTACTGGCACATAGACAAAAACAAAACAATTATGTGTCAAGGCTTTGGTCTGCAACAGTGCGATGGTGGAGGGAAAGTAAAACATGTCGATGAGTGTTGCCTTTGTGAGGTAACGCAAATCATGCATCTGCTGCTGCTACTGCTGCAAAAAAAAAAGTTTGTGCTCTCAGTGCAGGTGAGAACATGTTACATGTTCATACTGGAGTATAAACACATTTCACTTATGCATGCAGCATCTTTGATGTTGTAGCCAAGTGGCCCAGATGCATGTGGTGCTAAGACCCCCCCCCCACCCAAACATGGACCAAAGGCACAAAAACAACTCTCTGCACAAGCACCTAATAGGACTTCAAAAGTAGTAAAAACAACATGTGATGAGCTCTTACGATGGGAACTCTCCTGAAAGGGTTTTTTTCTTGATGATTTTGATGAGGTTTTTTTCTGCCTCGGGCAACATGTTTGAGTGGTAAAAAGAGAAAAGTCTTGTGTCAACACTTACAAAGCTCTGAACGCTTTCCACACTTGAAAAAAAAATGTTTGAAACTGTTAGAATTATTGCACCGCAAACGTTGACTCAGAGAGAGTCAGTGTTTTGTCACCACCACCAGCTGCAGGTAATTAAGTAATTACCATCTTGCACAGTCATCGATGCTGCATCAAAATGTACCTTTCTCACCAGCTGGAGAGTTTCCCCACAGCCACGGCGGCTTGGGGAGCAAAAAAGCACCACAGCGAGATCACGTCCACGGCGTCTCAAAGTCCCCTGATAATCACATCCATGGCGCCTCTAATTTGTTTAACTCAATCAGCATGATTTGTCCAATTTGACAGTGAAGAGCAGCGGCAGGAACCAATCGGATTCCAATTTGGGTGGGGCATTGAGCTCTCTATTCCAGGGTAGCAATCCTACCAAAACACGACAGATACATTTTAATCAAATGAGACCTGTCAATGTCAACGCAATGAACTCTTGAACAGATTGTGTTGAAAGGGAAAAAAACGAGAAAACTACCCAAAAAACTGTTAATTTAATTGAGGTTAATATTTGATAGTGTTTAGAGCTGATTATGTCAGAGCTAGCAATGCTTTAAATTGATCTTCACTCAAGCAGGGCAAAAGCGGCACTTTTTTTCCCACCGTGGCATCCCAGAGATGCTTCTTGGGATTTGGGTCAGGGATCTGAGAGGGTATTTTTATGACTGTGAGCTTCTCCTGGGCAAAATGTTCCTCCAGCAGTCGGCTCGCATGCTTTAAATCATTGTATAACAGAGAGAGGAGCTGACTTTGATGTTACCGTCTCCGAGCTTTACACTACCCTCAGTTCGGTCTGGTTGGAAAGCCTCCTTTTACTTTTTCCCCCTACAAACTTTCTACCATCAGATCTATTTGGGTTGAGTTTGGGAACTAACACATCCCTCTAAAAGCTGCTGCATCTCTGTGCATGTTCTCCCGCCTATGAATGATTTCCGCTGTTTCACGCTCCCTCTGTCTCAACAGTCGCTGCTCTGTTTCCAAATGCTCTGGGAACTGAGTCGCATCTGGTAATTCTCACAGATCTCTGAAGCGATCCTTGCTGCTGTTTTCCCACCTGTTTTTCCCTCACAGCCCCACGCTCCAATCTGCCGCCGATCTTTCAGGGTCTGCGTCCGCCGATGAGCCGGCTGTTCCGTCAACAAGACCCCCATGTTTTAACCCCATCCCCACCCTGCCATTCATGGAGGGCAAGACTCAGGTTTTTTTTTGCTGATGCGACAAATGGACCTCAACGACAGAGCGCTTTATCTTTTCGCTGAGCTGGCTGCAGGTATCGGGGACGGATTTGTGACGGTTGCTCTTCGCATGACTGATTGTTTGGGTTTTGAAATTAAAGGTTTTGGAATAATTCTGTGACTTCGTGGGACTTTTTTCCCCGACAAAAGAAAGGGGGGGAAGACGGAGAGCAAGTGGAAAAAGAAAGAAAAAAACGTGACTATGAGGAACAGGAGCACAATGAAGATGAAAAAAAAAACTAGAGCAAAGAAAAGATGGAAAATTTTTTTTAAAAAAAGCAAAAGGGAGAAAGAAAAGAATAGAGGAAGAACAAGAGTTTTAGTTTCGTTTCAGTCATTCCAAACAGGACCTTGATTACGAGATGCTTACAATGCATTGGACACTTGGACACATGTCCACCAACCAGGCAAGAAGAAGCGCTGGTCCCCCTTCTCACCCCAAGATAGATGTTGTGGCTATAGAAGGGGGACGGGTGAACGGACATGTGCCGCTGGTTCATAGCAGATATTAATATCCAGTGTATTTAAAATAACGTTAGAAGCCGGTAATGTAGTTTTGAGTAATGAGCCTTGTCTTATTAGGAGCAGCTTTCAGCTTGCAGCTTTACAAGGTTCAGCTATTAAATCCATTTAACATGTTTGCCACCCACATACTCGCCGTGCTCACATACACCCTGCGCAGTGATTAAATAACAGGTGACCACTATTCATTTGTTGCCACAGGTTGATTCCTCCACGCGCAGACACGTCTGTGTGTATGTGCATGTGTGTGTGTGTACGTACGTGCGTGTGTGTGTGTGTGTGTGTGTGTGTTATAGATCACAGATTTATAGGTTCTAATAAAGGACACTGAGGTTTTAGCTCATCCTTGAAATTTGCCTTCCCGAGTGTCACTTTAGTGCTTTTCTTCTGTTCCCACATGAGCTCTTCTCGCTGCATGTGGATCTCGCTCTTTACATTCTATTACATCCGCGCCTTTTATCTCTCGCCGTTAAGCGAGGCCTCAGCATTTCTCCTAATCCTAAAGTACCACACTGGAAGTGGGGAAAAATGGCAAAAAAAAAACGGATGAATTGGAGCAAAAACGGGGAAGAAGACTCTGATGTATGCTTGATTCCACTCCTCGGCGTGAGATTGTCACGGTGGGATATCAGCTAAACGAAGGGACACATGTTCATGCAAATAGCCCCTCCGTTGACCACAAATTGAGTTGGATGGCAGCCATCTTGGTTCAGCGGCTCACTGCGAATGAAGGGGGGGGGGGCGTTCGATAATGGGTATGATGGAGAGGGCTGAAGAGAGGAGTGGCCTGCACATGGAGGAGGATTCTCATTGCTTTGGAAATGGGAATCATCTCGCAAGATTCAGCGCCTCTCGACCCTTTTTTCCCAGACCAAAAACGAGGGAGAAAAAAAAGAAAAGGACACAAAATGGATGATGTCAGAAAACAAGCAGATTCCAGCAAAAAGATTAAACATCACAGCGCGACACGGGGCCGTGGCGCCGCGGGATGCGGGGGGGGGGGGGCAGCGTGTGAATTGGCCTGTTTTGATGGTCGATATGATTGCAGCTGAGCTTTACAAAAGGTGAAATTTGTGGCACAGGTGTGTGGTCCGAGTGGTGGATTGACAGAGGAAGTGAAGAAAGATTGGAGCGGGATGGAAATCTTGGAGTTTGAAAAGATAGCTCGGCTACGGAAAATCATGGCCTATTTTCATTATATGGAAATCAAGGTAATAGCAGGGAGAAGGTCCTCTGAGGAGAATGGCTGCATGCGTGCATGGCTGCATTCACACTGAAGAGTATATGCTGTGCGGAAGTGTTTGTGCGCGTGCGTGCATGGAGAAAGCAGAGGTCTATTAAGAGGGCTTTCCACCTGACTGGCCTCAGCATCATCTCAATGAAGAACCTCTGCTTCCAATTATCCCACTGCCGCCCATGGGAGCGAAAGGAGGAGGGGCGGGGGGGAGAGACGGACAGGCGAGGCCAAGCAAAAGTGCAAAAAGATGGCTGCAGAGGGAAAAAGGTGGCCACATTGTAATGAGGAGACGGTGGTGCCGAAGGAGCAGGATGAGGAGAACGGGAGGAGTGTGAATAGCAGGGAGGTGAGCGGGGCACGTCGCTACGTGGAAACGCAGGAGGGGGAAAAAAAAAAGATTAAAAAAAAAGAAAGAAAAAAACCTGAGTCGAGCGAGGATGAGTCATGGTGAGAAACTCCTTCATTAGGCTCCAGAGTTATTCAGGGATTCATGATCATACAGTTACGCAGGCACACACACACGCACAAATTTACTCATTTGAACATTTTTGTGTGTGTTTGTGATCTCCCTCCTAAATATATGCGTGTTTACTGCTGTAAACAGACAGAGTCTAAATCAGGTCATCAGTTCTTTAATCTTATTCACCCCCCTCAGTGTGTGCGTGTGCGTGTGCGTGTGCGTGTGTGTGTGTGTGTGTGTGTGTGTGTGTGTGTGATCACAGGATGGAAGGTAAGCACAGTGCTGATACAGCTGATTTTTCCCCCCACAAGGAGGGAGGAGAGGGGGGGGGATAAAAAAGGAAAAAAAGAGATAGAGCAGCAAGATTTTGATGGCTGAGTAGAGAAGAGACATTAGCCAATAAATGATGGGAGAACAGAGAGAGAGCGAGAGAGAGAGAGAGGGGGGGGGGGTGTTGAAGTGTGAAGAGAAGAAGTATTAGTGTGTTTTTATGTGTGTTTGTGCGAGCGTGTGTGCCTTCTATACGAGACCCTGTGCAGCTATAACTTGTCAGTGGTCAAGGCCAGCGGCTGACGCTGTGTTGTGCTCAGTAAGCTCTAACTCTCCACTGACTGCCTATCACATACAGCCATGCTATGAAGTACTGCCCAGCCATTTCAAGGGACACACGTGCACAAACACAAGCATACACACACACACGCACACTTACACACACCCTGTGTCCATTTACTCCAAGAGAAGGTGCATTGGCTTCCACTTATTTCGTGCCCATGTTGAAACGTGACTTGGACTACTTGATGGACTTTTGGTTTTGACGCAAATCCCGCAAGACACAAGATCGGTCGCATTCACCTTTAGCCCGCACAATCATACATATATTCAGACGCCGATGGTGACGACTGCCCTGCAAAATGGTGCTAGCACACCATTGTTCAATGACTTGGCCAGGGATTCTCCAGCATATGGTACGATGGGGACCGAACCACCAATCTTTGGATTTGGCAGAACTCCTGCACTCTCAACTGAGCCGAATCTGACGGATGACTTGATGAACCTCAACAAAAACACATAGAATCTATGAAGCAAAATCTACACAACGTGTGTGTGTGTGTGTGTGTGTGTGTGTGTGTGTGTGTGTGTGTTTGTGCGCGTGCGTGCGTGCGTGCATGCGCACGTGCTGTTGCGCATGAGTGGGAATGCGTGTGTGTGTGTGAGTGTGTGTCTGTATGACTCATCACTGGCTCTACTTACAGAGCAAAAAGCTGACCATGTAGCCTAGTGGAGGTTAAAATGGCACTTCATTCCCACACACACATGATTTGATTCCCCCAGTTAATAGGAGGAGTTTCACAAGCAATTAGACTGTATTCCTACCAGCCTCCTTATCCTTTCTTGTTGGCTAAGCTGTAATGTGCCGCGTCACTCTGCCCAAGGGCATGATCTGGCCTTGATAAAGTTGCCTTCAGCGCTCTCAGATTCAGTTTGAATTTCTGGCTACTTGAGGAGTATTACCAGTGATTAGTGGTTTGAACGGCAAAGAGGCGAGAGCGACTCCTAAAATTTGGATTACTCCAAAAGTGAAACATCAAACTAAATAAAAGGGGGGACGATGTGATGGTGAAGAGAAGTCGAATGAATTAAAGCATTTCAAACAGTTTGCATGAACATGTGCTCGAAATGGTGCAAAAAAAAGAAGAAAGAGGGGGGCCATAATACCCTAAAGCTATTGACTTGAAGGCAAATGATGCATGGTCGCCATTTGACCCATGTGGAGCAAATGGTTTTATCGCGGGCGGCCATGTGCACGGTGCCAACACAGTGTTCACGCGACATGCTGTATGTGCTGCAGTCTTGGCCCATCAAATCGCCTCCCTGACGCCGTGTGCTGAAGTAACAAAGGCCCTTTCAACCAAGAGATTATCTGTTTGTGAAGCCGTTTTACTGAACTCCCATGTACTCCCCCTCTCTCTTTTAAACAGCTGCATGACGCTCGCCCTCTTTCCAATGAAGCAAAGTCAGGCCGAGGGTAAACTTGAATTATTATTATTATTATTATTATTAAGTTAAGTGTTTAGCTGTAAGGATTATGCGATAATATTCCAAACCATAAAATTATCATTTATTGTGAGTAGAGTCTGGCATAAAAAAAACTCACAGTGCATTTCAAAAAAATCACATCCTGACTTTAGAAAAATGTACAATATGACCATGGAAATTCCAGTTGTTAGTTTTTCGCTCTTCGCCACACTTTCCGAAAAAAAGTTTCAGCTCCACAAACAAAGGTAGGACTCAGATAGCCGCAGCAAAGATTTGTAAATCTCGTACACCGCTTCCCACAGATCCCACATCCCATTAATATTTCAAACACGACTGACATCTTTTTGACTCCACAGACGGTCTTGAGGAGAAAAATGGGCTGTAGCGCGCGGCGGATCATCAATATTCATACGCGTGTGACATCACACGGTATTTGCGTATCGCGGCTGAATAGTAAGGGGTGGTCGCGTCGCTCAGATGTCTCTCGCGCTGAATGCTGACGGTGAGATAATCAACCACCGCCAGTTCCAACTGAGAGACAAACCACAGAGAAGTCATTAACAAACCAGGGTCTCAAGAGGAAGGAGGGGAGGGAGGTGGAGAGCGCCGGTGAGGGAGCGAGACGGATATAAAGGAAAATGCAGAGTGGAAGGGAAGGTGAGAGGAGGAGGAGGAGGACAGGAGTGGGAGGAAGAAAATATTAACAGACTTGAGCAGATTTCAACAGATAAAGTACTCCAGAGAAAATAGCAACAACTAAACAGAAGTGTGTGGGGGTGACGGCTGTAAAAAGTATGTACAAAAAAAAAACCCCCGAAAGAGCAAAACAATAAAGCTTGGATTTAGCGGTGAAAACAGGGAGGAAAATAAATAATTCAATTAAGAAAATAAAAACATCTCAATCGGTAAATTCTAAAACACTTTCTCGACAATAATGAGAAAAAAAAGTGGCATGGCGGGGATCATGAGCATTAGCTGCCACCAGTTGGTTACCAGAAGGAGTTGAAGAGGAGGCTGCAGCTCCCAATCTGTGGTCTGAGACTCTTTCGGTGGAGTAACAGAGGCGACAGGACACTGGGGCCCTACGGGTCCTTCTGCTTGAAATTTGTCAAACTCAATCGGCACCATTCAAATAGAAGCACATGGAAGCTCAGCACTAATCTGAGGATGGGACCACCAGCATTTGGCTCCCACATCGTGTCAACGCTGATAAGAAGTAAGAGAGGATGTTGGATAAGATCATGAGAACCAGTAAAGGTCGCACACACGCACATGTTTCTCTCACCCACCCACCCACCCACACACACACACACACACACACACAGACACGCACTTGTGCAAGATTTGCTTCCACGAGTGTGCCGACCAGTCAACAAATGAGTGTGACTGGTTTATCTACAGGCTATCTGCACTCCATTAACAGTGCATTACATTGTTCTGATGCTATCTGCATCTTGCCATAAATGCAGAAGCTGAAAGGAAAAAAAGGAGGTTGCGACCATTGTACAGGTGTTGATGGCAAGAGTGAAAAAGACCAGACCTATTTTGTTTGAATGGCTTATTTTTATATTTAGACTTCCCGACGTTTGGCTGAATTGAATGTTTCTCTTTGTATACGGATGTAATTCACACACAACGCAGTCAAATGCTGTTGACGAGTCCATCCCCCAACAACTAAAAAGCTCCGATATTGGAAGCAGCACCATAGAATCCTTCAAATGAACAACAAAGGCGCTCGGAAAAAAGGCGACCCAAACAACAGAAATGAATTGTGTGTTAATTTGTTCCCCCTTTGTAGAGACATAAGTCAATTACACTTACAGCAAACAAATCAAGGCCAACAAATAGAACAAGGTGACGCTCGCACGTCCACCTTGTTTTCTCCCACTCGGCGTAAATCGCTTTGCTATAATCCTCCGGCAGAAAACAATTAGGGCTCAAATAAAACTAATTCAATGTTGTGTCACTCTCGCCCCTTGGATAGTGACAAAGCTAAGTGGTAGCCATGAGATATGCTGTTGTTTACGGACTTGTGTGAGTGTGTTTGTGATGGGGTGGAGCAATTATGGTGGACCAAGTGAATGATCAAGAGAAGCAATACAAAACAGGTGAGCGTGTTAATAGGCAAACAAGGTGAAAGTAGCAAAGGCAAGTGCAGCTTTTGGTTAAGCATGCCATTATGAGACGACAAATGAGTGTCGCTGTTGTGAAGCCTTTAAAAAAGGCCGTTTCCGGGTGGAGTTTGTATGTTGCACTACAAGATGTACTGTGTAACTGCTGCAATTAGGGTTTCCTGTCATATTTCACCTTAAAAACAATCTAGTAGCTGTTCCGGGAGCGAAGAAGACCTCAAATGGTGCTTTGTTTTTGCAGTTTATACGATGTTGGCAGTTGTATTTGTTGTGTAAATACCGATGTAGAAACAGTAGTTGCAGGAAGGTCCTCGCCGCCTGAAATAGACCTGTTACGTAAAGGAGCAGTTCAAAGAAGATCAAATAATGTGTTGATGAGTCAGTCTGACACGCTTCAAGATTTTAATGTGTAACACACAGCCAAGTGTAGTAGCACGAGGAGCAAGGCATGATGGGAATGCTGAGTGAAACAAGCGAGCAGATATCGCAAACGTGCACTGAGGCATCATGTGGCCTTTCCCAGAAGCCCTCACTTCGACCCAACATGCAACTGCATCCAATCCAGCCGTTTGCTCCTTGTAAAGCACACGAAATCCACCTTTGCTCTGCCGCTTCTTGCACTGTGTACGGCAGCCACTGGTGGGAATTTTTTGCGAGCGCCGCTTCTCATTAACCGGACAGTCAGACTGAAGGGGCCTCTTCATTTCACCTCCTTCATTAGGTCCTTCATTGTGTTCATATTTGCCAATTTGGATTTTGGGGAAGCTATTTGCACCGAATGACTTACCATCATCACAAATGACTTTTCGTTTGCTACTTAACCCACAGTTTGAGGTGTGAAGAGCGGTTACCGTTTTATAATAAGAAGTTTGTAAATTGAATATTTGTGTGGGGTTTTTTTTGTGTAGCCGGCTTCTGAACTGCAGTTACACACTGTTTTCACTGACGAGCTGCTGTTTTGTGGAGCAGGATGACAACATGCAGATTCTTATCCTTGGCTCAGATTAAAACAGTCTCTACTGTTCCCAGGACAAAAATACAGCGTGCGTTCAGTCGCTGGACTGAGCATCATATCCATAGTATCATAGGATAAATCTGTAGTGTGGGCAAGGCTCCAACGACCAAAGCCTCCCGTGCTTAGTGGGAGTGTAGAGAAAAGCATGACTCCGTTACGCAACGACTTGGAAACGTCTTGGAAAAAGGGTGGGAGGTCTCAACTGTGTGAGGATTCTTCTCGAAAAACGAGAGATCCTTTTATGTCCTGTTTGGAAAAAAAAGAACTGCCGTATGCAGATCCTTGACCTCGACCCTCTCGGGGCATCTTTAGAAAGAGCTGGAACGCCTCCTGTGAGCCGCTCCTTGTCACACCGCATCACTGCCTGACCTTGTTGGAACACTTGTGGCAGAATAGAAGCAAATCCCCGCAGACAGGTTTCTAAATCACCCGGCGACAGAAGAGGCCGGAGGTGCAGAATGCTAATTTTTTTTTAAATAGGTTTTTTAACAGCCACATATGGTCGAGATAATAAACTGCCCACATACTTTCACACCTGTGGTCATATGTAATGTCGTTGGCATTGATTGTTTGGGAAACTGTTTGTGGACGTGCAGTGGAAACATAAACGTGTGGAGACTGAAGGTCAATCTGCATTCAGTAGAATGAGAGGTTTAAACAGAATCATCATGTAGGCTGAAATTTGGGTGAATACACAGGAAATAATTGGAAGTCCAAGTTCACAAAGTGTCTGAGAGCAGTGGGAAACAATGTGTGTTGGCCTCTTCCTCCACATTGGTGGGAAAAACAAGAACTACAATTGATAAAAGAGAGAAAATAGGAGAAGGTTTCATTTGAGAAACTGGCACTTTTTCAGGCTAAGACATGTCTAGATGAGTTTGGAATTCTGTTGATGCAGATATTTTGCGAGTAGCGCTGTGGGAATGTCTGCTTCATTTTAGTCTGTGAGGACGTGCAGCTAAACTCTGGAGATGATCAAACAAGTGGACTGAAATCTCAGAAATCCACTCTTTTGCTACGTGACTGTAACAACCACACTGACACAGTTGGTAGTATATTAAACAATAATCCAAGCCAAATCTCGCTTTGCGCACGAGAGCTGTTTATGGCGAGAAGTGGTGAAGGGGGAAGGAGGTGTTATTAAACACGAGCATGAGTCGTGCGTCAAACTCGCCCCTGGATCTTGAGACCAGCAAGTGCGTGCGTTCGTGCAATGATGCATTCCTGCAGCGTAACGCTTTAATGCTAAGCCACTGAGTGTTCCTCCTAAAAACAGCACCAAGCTCCAGATCCATATTCAAAATTTAATGATTTACAATTCTCTCTCTCTCTCTCTCGCTCTCTCCATCCCCCTGCTGGTTGTGATCAACAGTCGCCCTGACTCGCTCTGCAGAGGGATGCCACTAATAAACTCCAAAACAAGGTAGGGAAGACGATCTGATTAGCCAGCAGGGCTAACAAGGACACAGTGACCGATGTTGCGCCCAACCAAAGGTATTGACTTTCTGCACGCCGCTCCTCTTTCCTTCCTGTGGCAGGAATGATCAAAGAGCAGCACAGGGAGGGAGACAGCGAGGGAAAAGGGAGAGGAAGAGGAGGGGGGGAGGATGACGGGGGGGGGGGGGGCGCCGCATTTGTGTGTGCACAAAAAAAAAAAGGATCTAGAATTAGCTACAGGCGGCTCACACTGACACAATTCATAAGCCGTTTGTCTGCTGCATTCTGTCGACGAGCTCGCCGCCATTCGCTCCAGATCTCAGCGTTTATGCTCTCTATGTTTTAATTATGGGCCTTTTTTGGAGAGGATGTGAAGACCTGATTAATCTGCTTCATCTTCGCCTTCAGCTTCTCTGCTGTGCACTGTTTGGAAATTCAATAGGCCGATGCATATCTTTTGTCATGGAATCAACGTCAGCACGAAGGAGAGGAAGATGCAGTGTTCACCTTTTACTTTCCAACAACCAAATAAGCACAAGTGCAACTGGTCACATGCAACAAGTGCCTAATTACATGCCAGCCAAATCCTTTTGACACAGCATGGCCCAGTGCGTGCGTGCGTGCGTGCGTGCGTGCGTGCGTGCGTGCGTGCGTGCGTGCGTGCGTGCGTGCGTGCGTGCGTGCGTGTGTGTGTGTTTTATCCATTATCACGTTTCACAAGGTGTTTGGATAGCTAATTAGGCTGCTATGCTCCGTCTCCCGGGGACGAACAAGCGAAAACAAAGGGAAAGGGTGAAATCAAGGAAGAGAAACGTGACTGCAGCAACACCCCAGCAAAAAAAACCCAAAACAAAACAAAAAAACACAACACAAAACACAACAGCAAAAACAACACAGGCTGGCAGAATATGCCATGGATTTGCCTAAGCTGAGAAACAAACGGTGCACGAGAAGAATGGCTGCACTTCCTCAGTGCCACAGATTACAGCTATAAGAAACATATTCCCTTTGTTTCAGCACATGGGAAGGTGGCGGATGCCAAAAGTTTTTGTGCCGCCATGTTTGCACTGGCCGTCTTTCATTTTGTATTTCACCTTCTTGGTTTTCGTGGCCAAACTAACATGCATATAATTGCTGAAAATGAGAGCTGTTTGCTGAAAAGCAGCGCCATCTATGGAGGCGGAGTAAGACGTAATTAGATGATAACTGATGCTGAAATGTCCAATTTGCTGAAGAGAAAGAGTCTCCAGGGTGCTTTAAGGTCACCTCTGAAAGTTTCTTCCAACACAAACAGCGAGTCCTTCAACTTCTTTGATGAATTTCAGATGACGGAAGCAGCCCGGTTAGGATGCTTGCATTTGGAGTCAACAAGACAACGAAGCAGGAATCCATGTAAGGACTTGTTGACATCCTTCACTTTCTCTTCTCTTAATCCCAGCAGGGCACTGCTCATGCATTTCCCTCCTCCCAATGCAGCAGGGACGCGGCTCTTTGAATTATCTCTGCAGTTTTTTTGGGAGGCCCATGTCATTTGTTTCACCCCCACGTTTTGGCTGTGACAAATTTGTCAGCGGTGAAAAACAAACAGGAGGAGGGCTGCAGGTCTCCGTTCATGGCTGAAATAGCTCCGCAGGTAAAGTGGTCCTCAATGTAGCTGTGTGCTGGCTGCCTTTTCCTGGAACTGCTGCTTGCGAGCGCGTTTATGTAAAATTTGTTTTCATTTTCATGGAGGCGAACAGCATCAGTCATGAGGATGCCCTGCATGATTCAAGGAATAGGTGCCCCCCCCCCCCATCATTTCAACATATTCAATTCAGTTTGTCCGTAAATAGCAGAGTCGGTTCACGGAAATGCGAGACGTACAAAAACAAATTACTTGTGTACTCTGTGCCTCTGTAAATTTTAGCAGAGGGTGATTTGAGTTCATGATTTACAGATGCTGCAGCCTTTTTGGTGTCATCATCCGACTCTGTGACAGACACGGACGCCTAGTGTGTATTTTTAGGTTTTACACGGGAGCCTCGAACTCGCTGGCAGAGAACAGACTGGCACAAGTGAAACAGGCACTTTGGCCCAAACTGTGACGCCGTCGTGGTCTGAGGGATGGCAATCACGTGGCACCAGAATAAAAGAGAATAGACCAAGTGAATCACTTCCTCTGACCCGCTTAAAATTGCATATGGTGCTCCACTTAGTTCGTTTTTTTTTACAGGCACGACAACCTTGAGAATTGCTCCTATCATGAAATAAAGGGTTATCATGCCAGCAATGAAATAACAGAAGCCATGACAAGCCTGCATCCCGGTGTGCTCATGACCCCCCCCCCCCCCAACGTAAATCCAGACACGGCGTACATGCTAAAAGCGCTGCATGCTCATGAGTCCTACAGCGCCGAAGGTAATGTAATTGGAAGATTGTGACTGACATGATTTGCATAAGTTGTCATGCAAATCAACAAAATGAATTCCCTGCAGTGAGAAGAGCAGAACATTCAGCCTCCCACTATCCCTTTGTTAGACGGCGTTTATCAATTTATTTCATGAAACTGCAGCCTTTGTTTTATTTCCAGCAACGTCACGTGACGTTTACGAGTCTTTTGAAGTCTCCACAAACCTGTTGGAAGTCAACGCGGAACCTTGCGACAAAGATACGGTTTTTTGCTTTAGGTTTGTACACTGATATAGTTGTCAAAAGTTAAGTTGCCAAGAAAAAGTTGTGTCAAACTTCAGAAGTGCGCTCGGATTTTTACGACACTGAAAGTAATTTCATGTCGGTTTTTATCGGTTGTCGTGGGCACCAGTTTGAGGGCTGTACTGCAGTGGTACTCATAACCCGTCACAAAGCCTGTCTATGGTACCCTTGGGCCACAATTTGTCCACATTTCACCAGTGTCGGAGAGAAAACTGCAACAGAGCCAATTAAGTTTGATGTCTTCTAACCAATTAGGACCTGAAGGGACAATTGCATGTGGTCCACTTTAAGACTGTGATGCTCAGATGCTACTCCCTCGTCCCTGCGACCCCTCCTAAAGAGCTTTACATCCATCTATCCACCTTCTACAACAGACTACTACAGTGCGGACGGGTCACCCATTCACAACACAGCTCACAGAGACACACATAATCACCGACACACTCACACCCCCGCTAACGAACTCCATGTATCATCTTGAGAAGGAGGCTTTACATTGAAAGTATTACTAATCTCTTATTTCAACAGCTTTTAACCTGTTCCTTTTACATTTTTTTTCTGATTAGATTCCCTTTAAACACAATATGAACAATTGTGAAAATCAAAAACATCAATGAGAAGAACTAAATAAAGATTTTAAAGAAACGGCACTCCCAATCAGAATTTAAAATTGTTTCATTGAAAATTGTAAACCCAGCCATCGGATTGCTGTCAAGGCAACACTGTGCCTTCCTGATATCACAGTAAAACATCAACTTCTGCGAAGAATCCTCATCATTATTAATGCCCTCATATTGAGTAAACTTTGAATAACCTGAGCCTAATTGCATCCCTTCTTTTATCTCCGTCCTTGAAGGCTTCAGCAGCTGAACAGTCTGGCCTCCCCCAAAGTTTCCTCACTCCGGAACGACCCCAAACACATCTTTCCAAGCGGCGTCGGGCTCACTTAATCCTAACGTCGAGACAGAAGAGCCTTCCAGTGATCGCCCATGCTGGAGTGCCCCCCTGCTGAGCACACTGATGGGCCTTGGGATGGAGGAACGTCAATAGCGATACACGCAATGAGTGATACTTCGGTCGGAGCACATAAATTCCCCGGCATCTAGTTGATTATTTCTTTAATCTGGGGTTACTGGGTCTAATAATTCTGCCTCACAGGTGTGCAGGCGCCATAAATCTCCACATCGTTTCACTTTTTTTTTTTTCCCGCCGCGAGATGATGAAAAACAAACTATCACTCTTCGTCCTGTTTTTAGCAGTCTGTCGTTAAAGCTGGCGTTGATAAGTGGCAGTCTCTCCATTAACAGCCCAGACTCAAAGGAGCCATAAATTCAACAGTGTGGGTGCGTGTGCATGTGTTTGTGTGTATCATCAGTGTGTCTGCTCGCACATGTCCGAGGGTGTGAATGGAAGGGGAAAAAAAATCTATTTACATATGTACATGAGATGCACGTATGTGTTGCATGGGTGGATGCTGTTGAATGAGATGCTCAATCATGGCCGCCGCAAACTAATAATCCCATCTAGCCCGGAGGCCATATTTCTCCGAGGAGCCCGGATCAAACGCTCCTCCTGCTCATTTTGATCTGCTCCCTCTCCCGCAAGACGCCCCACAGTGCGTGGCCGCTCGCGCACGTGCGTCTCGGGATGAACAGACAAAGACGCAACGCACAAACGCACGTCGGACACGTGTACATCGGAGGCGCCCGTGTACTCGAGTCATTTTCCAAAGTATGTGTTGTGAGAGATTGATGGCCGGGGCCTTCACCGGGAGGGGGAGAAATATGACCAAGGCGAGTGTTGAGCCAAGAAATGCCGTTACACGTCACACGCTCTCACCCTGACCTGCAGACATCGGCACTTTACGAGCTTGACTCATTGACTAACGCAGCACTTGTTAAAACATCCAACGTGAGACGCGAAGCGGACCGGAAGGCGGAGACAACGCCTGGACAAAGGAGAGTGAATCGCCACCGGCTTTTAATGTTCCATAAAGCAGTAACTACTGTGAATAAACCTCTGGGAGATCATCAGCTGTAACTCAAGTTGAAAGTGGGAAAAAAAAGGAGCCAATATAGCTGATCTAAAGCCAAATATAAGTGCTATAAAGGATTAAATAATGCAGAGCCATTTCTTTTTTTATGTGAGCAGATGGTATAATGTAAAAGAAACGCGTCCCAAAAAGCAGGAAAACTCCCTGCGCCTGAGAAATGACACCGCTGACCGTTTTCCAGCCCGCTGCCATTTATTCAAAGCTTCAAAGTGTGTGTCTGTCTGTGAGTGTAAGGGTGTGTTCATTTTTATCTGTATTCCAATAAACCTTGATTTTTGTTGACACTGAATCAGCCTTCTGAGATGGACTGTCCCCCCCCCCCCCCCTTGTAAGCACATCGACGCACACACATATTGTGACACCCCAACTTCACAGCACTGAGGGCTGACTGGAGTGTTAATGCCACTCCCAGCATCATGCACTAGTGCTCCTTATTTAGGTCCTATCGAGCCTGCAGGCTGAAAATCTGTCCCCCCGCTCCCTCGTTCTCACTTTCACTTCTCCGCCCCTCTCCAGACTGCCAGGCCTTAAGTCCCTCCGTTCCATCACTCCATCAGTGGGAGAAAGGCATGTGGAGGGAGAGATGCCGACACACACTCCCCAGCAGCTTCCCCCCACCGCGCTGAAATGTACTCGGTGTTCCCCGACTGGCAGTTACAAGATGAAATGTGACACAAAAGTGAAGGAAAGATTGCTTTTTACAAGTTAAAAAAAAAGTGCCCTTTTTCCTTCTTTCCTTGTCTGTGAATGAGCTGGTGGAAGTTCAGCGTCACGCTTAAGGTCAAGTTGGCGGTTGCTTCGGGGAAGCGAAGGCTTCTCTCACGATGGCGCTGCGATAGCAAAAAGCTCCGAGTGATTCTGGACGGCAGGATTGCTGGAGATGGAGTCCTACCGTCAAACACGGCTGAATATGCTTTCTATGTGTGATGCAGTTTCTCCAAACAACATGCCTCAGTCCCCTCAGGAATGAGCTGAGACAATCAGAGGAGTAAAGAGGGATGGATGTCAACAATAGGTCTAAAGCAGAGGACACTTTGGAGGGTGTATACATTTAGCGTGACCTCCACTGCTCAGCTGCTCCTACTCTTTCACGCCGCTGCTTGTGTTTCATGAATATCTTTTATCTCCCCATTCTAAATACATATTTGACATGTCCATCACCTGTAGAAAAATGTAATTCAAAAGTCAGTGTCGGCCAGCTTGAATAAATTAAGTCCAAAAAGGTATTGATTGAATTCTTCTGGGCTGAGATTTGCATCACCTGCTCTGATTCGTGCAAAACGCGCCGTTGTCTCCATCTATTCATCTCCTCCTTCTCAGAGACGTGTTCATCTCCATGAATGTTAATACGCCTGAAACTTGCAGAGACCGCACGCAGGCAATCCATCACGCTAACAGCTCCTCTGTGTGTGGCGGCGCCATTGTCATGTTGCAAAGCACATGGACCGCTCTGAGTAGCGTCTGCCCGTACATCCGGTTCAAACGTCGTCCTCCTCCTCCTCCCGCACAGGGGTGAGGGTCAGGTGTTATGAAGGCAGCCATGCAAAGGGTTTGTTGCTGCAAAATAATTACATGGCGCCAAGGTGAATCTCGTGCTACCAAGGATCTCTGCTTTGGTACGCAGCTCGTGTGGAAGAACACGCGTGGGTGGGTAAATTCGGAACTGTGTTGGATAACGAGGAAAAGTAATCCAAGCCAGATTAATGGTAACTTAATTGTGAATGAAGGGAGTGCTCCAACCGGGACCACCGGCCTCGTTTGCAGGTTTTTAAATGTTTCAGGCACTCTCAATGGAAACCACGAGGAAACTTACTGTGGCTCCAAAGGCCTTTCTAACTTCACCTGGTAAGAAAAAAGCTAAATGAATGATTTCTTCATGAATTGGTTACTTTCTCCGTTTTTGGTGCTGTCACAGTTTGATGACCTGCTGGAGGCTGACAAAGACCTCCCACTCGCTGGGTGGATCTGACGACACACACCGGGACAACGCCCTATCCAAGGTTACTGTGTGGCCAGTCAGCTCCAGCGGCGAGACCTATAATATGACTACAGTCCAACGGTCACCAAATGCTTGTTGTCTGTCATACGAGATCAAAAGAAAGAGCTCGAGTCAATCCGTGCAATGAGACTAAAAACTCCTTTGATTTTCTTCTGCTGCCGTTCAGCCCGTGTGAGACACCGGATCACTTCCACCACACGGACGGCACATGATGCAATTAAGCACTGGATCACAACAATCGTGGCTGGAAATGAATGCCTTGTTTAATGGCAGCAATCAAACACCTCCGGCAGCCAGCTCGTGCCTGCAGCCCGTCCTGTCCTGTATCACAGCGACACTGTCCTCTCCGCTCTTCCGCTGAAAAATTCCAGCCAATCCTCAGTCCCGCATCCCAGGTGACACTGACGACCGGCGGTTTAATGAAGTGCTGCGGCAACAGACTGACTCACATATGCATCTTTCAAGGAGTGGCTGCCGTGACTCACGAGGAACCGCAGCAGGACTGCACACCAGCACAAACAAATCCATACAAGCCAAACAAATGCATCTCCCCATAAATGCATAGAGAGCAAGATATTTCTCGATATATGCGCGTGTATGATTTGAAGCGTAAGACCACAAATCTTCGGATTACAACACTTTTCTTGGCTTAGCTGTGACAGCGATGAATAATTTATTTGGAAAATAGGGGGGAAAAAAAGCTTTGAAAAAGAAATGAAAGGTTATCATTTGAATAGGAAGTGACTCAAAACAATCTTGTTTTAATGAATGTTGGAGATTAAAGGAAACATTCCCAGCCCTTCAACCTATGGCGTGGTGCACATGAAAGAGCGATCAAATTCAGTGAAAAGGGAAGAACAAAACAGCACGCGAGGCACAAAATGGAGAACAGGAAGAGGAGATAAGATATGAGGGAGGGGGGGAAAAATGGTGAGAAATGAAATGAGGGAGGTGGGAAAGAAATTGGAGGAGAGAAGCAAGAAAGATGGAGAGAAAATTACTTCTGACACAAGTGGGAGATGAGAGCAAAGGAAGGGCTGAATTATCAGATGTGCATTTATGTGTGTCTTGTGTGTGTGTGTGTGTGTGGGGGGGGGTAATATCCGTGGATGTTTTGACAGGCTGGTGAAAGCTGCTCCCAGCCTATTCCCAGGCTTTCCAAGCACGCCGCTCCCAGATAAAGTTTCAAATCTCACTTTGACAAAATTAGTCTTTTGAAAGCAGACGAACTCCAGTCAAAGACAACACAAGTCCGTCTGGTTCGCCATCTCGCTCATCGAGATTCCTTTTGGAACCTTTTTTTTCCCCCCACTCTCTGAAATTCATTTTGTTTCCCTTTTTCCCTTTTTTTTTCAAAGAGAAAGACAGACAGATAGAGATAGAGAGAGAGAGGAAACGCTCGCACCGCTGTCCCTGCCGGAGTATCAATATACAACTGGGCCCAGAGGTCCAAGCAGGAGAACGGCTGAGGAGAACAGCGCTCCGCCAATCCATAATGGATTTTCTCCCGCCTTTCATATGCTTGCTGCGTGGAGAAGCGGAGGGAGGCAGCACTGGCACAAAAATGAGAGATGCAAGGAGGTGTTTGGGGGGAAGGGGGGGTGGGGGTGGGGGGAGGTGAGAAACAGAGGAGCCGACAGCGGCTCTGAACAGTGTCAATGACAAAAGCGCTAAAGAATATTTTTCTCATCTGTCTCTGGGGGGCTTTCACAACATATGCTTTGGGCTGTTTGCAGGGCTGACGCTGCTCGCAGGAGCTGACGGGAATTAAGAGCGTTTCCTGGTTGTGGCTTCAAACCATCAGATAGAGGAACTGTCACTAATTAAGTTAGTGTGGAAGAAAAGGGGACTGCCAAAACGGCCTGCGAGATATTAGACTCCGAGCGGCGAGATCCCAAAATACATAAACGCCCCGATGAATAGCTTCTCTCTCTTCAGCTGTATCTCACATTCACAGGCGACACAAACACAAGTCTGTGTTCTTAAGATAGCAATCCTGCCCCTAAAAATATTCCTCTCCAAAAATTGGAACACTTGACAACATGTAAACTTTGTGAGCGTGAAACAGCGCCGGGAAACCACACGGCGAGGACTTCAGGTGGAGCGCGAGCAGCCTTTTTTTTCCCCGTGCCTGTTAAATTGACAGTTGCGCGGGAAGGAGGCGGGGGGGGCTGTTGATTCAGAGGCTGTTTGTTTGACTCTTCACACCCCGAGAGAGCTTTATTTCATTTTCGCTTGTGGCTCTGAAGCATAAAATGCGCCCAGAATCCCAGTGAATAACCTTGGACGCGGCCACAGTGTCCACAGAGTCAATCCCGTGTTCGTCACCCAAGGATCTGCTCCAACTGCCTCTGAATGCATCACTGATTCCTGCCTTGATTGTTGCTGTGCCGCTCACCGCTCTCGCTCCTGCATTCAGAACCTCAATTTAATACAACTCTGGCTTTAATTTGACGGTTTGGGCCACTTTTTTAAATGACGACAGAAACTTTGTAGACATTTTCGTTCTATTTTGTTGGAGTTGGGAGCTCACCAATGAAATAGAATAAATAGAAACCTGAGTACAAGAACGTATAGTGGATGTACAATAAATAGAAGAGCCTTTTGAACCCTGAATCCATCTAGCATCCATCTATTCATTCGGCTCAGCTTTGATATGCTTCTGGTTACTGTAACAATCAAACCGCAGTAAAATGGCTCTGAAAGTAAAGAGTGGTGTTGATTTTCACAAGTTGGGCTGTGTGCACCGCAGCCGCCTTCACACAGCAGATTCAAGCAGCACATAATGAAGTGAATAAAAATGCAGTCTGGCTACAAGTGTTCATGCGTTTGATTCTTTGGAGGAGGAGGAGAAATGACTGAAAGAGTCTGACAAGTCTCGTACTCTGAACGGTTCTTTTGTAAAGTTGCGACTCGCCGGAGATCAGTGGGTGCGATTCCAAACACATTTCCACTGATCCACAGGCAGGAAATTGGACCGAGCCATTGTGAGACAAATGGAGGGGGGGTGCAACAAATTGTGTGAATACTGGCACAAATGCCTGAGAGTTTATTTCTCCTTTTTTTCACCTTTTATTCCTCTCAGTGTTTTTTCATGGAGATAAAAAAGGGCTTTAGAACCCCCCCCCCCCCGCCCCCCCCACTCTCCCACTGATTTCATTCACCACTTGCCTCAGTATGAAACAGAGCTAAATTGGGTAAAACATCTACTTGTGCATCCAATTTTTCAGTTGTATGACTGGAGATTATTTTTTTTCCAAAATAAAAGTCAATTTTGAGCATCCTTTGTTGCGTCTTGCGACTAATAATTACCAGTAAACCCCGTTTTTAATTTGGTACTATTGCATTTTTTCCCTGTCCAGGGGGTTTTATGAAAACACAGTATGCTTCCAAATTTGGAACAACAACTCGCAAGCAGACAGGAAAACATCGCAAAGGAGTAAACTCACCTTGTCCGCAGGTTCCCAGGGCTGGGGGCCCCGTCGTATACAGATAAGATGTCAAAGTCCTCCTCGAGGGCGAAGCCTTGAAACACCAGCTGTATCCGGTTGTGCTCTGCTGCCACGATGACCCACGTACAGTTGGCGTAGTTGGGATAGCCGTACGGGTATCCGGGGCTCTCTATCGTCCCATTGGGATTGTGAAGTGTGTAACTGCAGTTCTGAGCTGCGAAGACAAACAGAGAAGGACGCCGATCACGAGGCTGAAGGACAAGTCGGAGGAAACGTCGAGGGACCGGAAGACTTCCCCACAAAAGAGACGAGGGTCTCCTCCATCCCGCGATCGCACAAACATGCACGAGAATGCACACACCAGTGCACACACACGCAGTCAAACAGTTTGCACCAAGCGCTGCAACATCCATTATCACCTACATCGCCCAGCAAAAAGCCATTAATACGGCGGTGCTAAATGGCTCGCCCTTTCCCAGCTTTCCCCACCTCTCTCATCACACACTTGTTCACTCCCTGGCCCTTCCGCCACATTAGTAATGGGTCCCCGCGTTAATACATGACATAGCCAGAGTAGAGAAGACGAGGGGACAAGAGCGGGGGAGGCATAGGAGACATGGAAAGACACACTTGAGTACTTCATTAATTGAACTCATCTTGCTTCTTTTTTTTTTCCTTGTAACCGGCAGCCACTTATACCACCTTCAATCTGAGATTTTAATTGTGGTGTTGCACATCTATCAGTACAAGGCTGGGGGTGAGTGTGTGAGGTGTGAGCTATGTGTCTGTTTTCAATCTCCCGTTAAATGACTCGTCTCTGACTGAACCTAACGCGGCTCAGACTTTTAATCAATGTTCAGTTTTAGCTGTAATTAATCCCTGACGGGGGACTGATGTGTGATTGTGCTTACTATATTTTGAGCAACTCCGTATGTTTTCCTGTGTGTATCAATGTATATGTGTGCGTGCGTGTGTTTGCGCGCGTGTGTGTTGGGACACAGCTGTCAATTATTAATTAAGTATTCTATCAATTACTCTGGTGATTATTCGAGTTAGTGTTTAAAAAACACTGAAATGCAAAAAGCAAACAAATAAAACTGTAACATTTATTCTGCAATGTTTTTTATGAAAGTATAAAGAAAAAATAAATAAAACCAAGGCAAAAGAATGAACATGCAACCTTGGGCTACAAAGTTTTTTACATTTTCTCCGATATTTTCGTATTGCTACCGCTCTCCGTCGTCTCCATTTTTTTTCCCATTTCGCGCTTCGTATGCGCGCTACGTCATCAAAAGTGTAAGTGAGCGCGCTGTGCGTCCATCGTGCACAATCGTGAATTAAATGAATCCTCGAGGCGTTTTTCTTGATCAAATTGCTCTTTTTTTTTTTTTCGAGGAATCGTTTCAGGACGAGACGCGTGCACACGTGACTGTGTGCACGCGCTCAAATACAAACGACGTCACTGTGGCCCACCCTCATTCGTAAGGCCCCACACTTGCAGTTGTCCCGACCATCTCTTCGAAAACCAAAAAGATTAGAGTGAAAAGTAATTTTTTTATCTCTCGGTTAGCCGAATGTGCGCAGTCAGCTGTCATTCGGCTGCTGACAGGTGACACCAGGATGGAGTCTGATTATGTCGGGCAATCACACTCAGACAGCTCCACTGTGGCATGCTGCGAGCAAGAGCACGCTGGCGAGCGCACATAAGTGAGCCTGCATAAATACATTTCCTCACACATGCTATTTATACTAACGATCTGTATTCCCCTTTTGTTTGCCTTCGCCACAAACCTGCATCATAATGCAGCCTGATTAAAATGCAATTAGGGGAGTATAATTGGAGGACATCTGTTATCTACATAACCCACATTATTCAACAATGCAAACAATGCAACGCGCGCAGTCGATGTGACTTTGGTTTTGTTTCTTTATTTCCATAGGCATAACTGGGCAAATGTTTGCAATAAATCAATGCATGGAAATGAGCTCTGCTACCTGAGGGGCGATGCGAAACAGGGATCTTGAGTAAACATATTGTGAACATGGAAAAGTGAAGGTTGCGTTGTTTTGGTCCCTCCACAGGGAGGACGTGTGGATCCCTCATTGAACGCTCGCGTAACATACAGATTCTGCTCCAGTTTGCGGGCGTTGTCTGAACTCTCTGCTGGATTCGACAATCCCGAAGCTCGGGAGTCATCCAAATTTTTATTCTAAAAACAAGCCTCGCGTTTGAGAAATCAGCAGGGATTCATAGGCAACAACGAAACAAACAGGAAGACCAAACCGTGAGAATGAAAGCCAAAATAAAAATGTCTGATAAATCTCACACAGTAAGTGAATTAATCTGAAGTTGCAACTTGGAGATCAGTTACCTCCTATGAGGACGAAATTCCACTGATCAACAAGTGGTGAAATGGACCAAACCATTTTACAACGCACAGAGGTGGAAAATAAAGTCAAATGCAATATTTTGTGAATAACTGGCACAGGTCCTCACAGTTCGAATCTTTAGATTGTTTCAAATTACAAAAGTACTTTGCCTCCTGTTCCATCTGTATTTCTATAGCGATCAATAAAGTGTGAGCCATGGCCCCCTGGTGGACTTAGAGGGTACTAAAGGTGACCATGAAAGAATAAAAAAAATTTTGAGGAATAAAAAAAAAAAAGGGGTTCCTTCCATTATACTCTATATCCCTTTAGAGAAGTGATGACAACACAGGGTGATTACATTTTGTGATATCTGACCATTGTTCCAACTTTTGAAGCTTGTGTCCCATTGGAGCTTCTAACCAGCTGACCTTAAACTACTCTCCAGTGTAAGCAGACCTCAACACAATGTCCATAAGTTTTGAATTGATGCTAAAAAAAAACCCCAAGAATAAAAAAATTAAACCAATATTACACAGAAAAGCAAAGCTAAACGGTAATTATATTTCAGTTCCTGAGTGGAAGATCAGAGATCGAGCCTGTCTAGATGGCATCATCATCATCAGCAGCAGCAGCAGCAGCAGCAGCAGCAGCAGCAGCAGCAGCAGCAGCAGCAGCAGCAGCAGCAGCAGCAG